>JANJGK010000016.1:524484-641984 GCA_039081455.1 Macrobrachium rosenbergii
TGCTTTTCTTCCATTCCTTTCTCTCTGCTTGCAGGATTTGAACTTTCTTCTCTCATTAAATTTGAGAAAGAAGGGTTTTTGGCACTCACTACCCATCTTAATGTTGTGGACCAATCTACTTCCTCACCATCTTTCATCTTTCTTAAGCTTTCTTTGATTATGCCTACCATCTTTTCACACAATCCATTTGCTCCATGGAGATTCTGATGCTGTGGCTAATACTTTAATATTCCATCTTTCTGCCATCCTCCTTACTTTTTCATTTTGAAGAAACCACCCATCAGAAATTGTTTTTATAATAGTTTCTGGTTTCTTGTCTTTTATCCTAAAAGTCCGATGATACCTCGTTGCCATATCAACCATTACCAAGAATTTTCTCTCTTCTATCTCTCCCACATTTATTGCTACAACTCCATTAAATGTTTTACTCCAAGAAAATCCCACTACTGGTTTAGCTGGGTTTCTTTTGTATCTTTTACATATCTCACAACTTGCAGTTAAGTCTGAGTAACTTTTTTATTTCCAATTTTTCTTTCCCCTCTCAAACCATCACTCCACAGTGCGTCCATATTTTATCTCCACTTCCATGACCAAATTGTAGATGTGTAACTTCATCATTGCACCTTTAATTTCCCTTAGACTCCTTCTCTTCCATCCCTCCAGTAACAATTTTTCTTCTATCTTTCTCCTCAAAATTGATAATTTAAAGTGGCCCTGTTTGTCTTCTCTTAATTTTACCTTCAATTCCCATAATGCTTTTATTTTACCACAATTCTCTTTTAAATTTGTAGTCATACCCATTTCACTCATGGTTGTCCTACCATTTAACCAGGGTACATCACCCTGCAAAATTTGTCTTCAAATAAAACTTTTTGTTTTTCAGTATCATTAGTCTTTCCATTACTCCTTTCGACTTGTATGATGACTCACCAAAATTAAATACTTTATTTGACTGTTTCTTAGTATCATTCGTTCTCCTCAACTCTTCCTGATTCAAACCCACGACAATGCATGCTAGTCACAATTCCCCACGAACTGTTGAGTTACATCCTATGTCTACAAGTGCATCAGCCTCTTCCCAAGATTCTTCCTCTGTTTTACAAAACTTCTATATAAACTTTTTCTTCTTGTCCAGTTTCTGATTTCTTCTTATTTTGAAAATTCTGAGGACAATCTGTAGCCCAGTGCCATTCTGATTTGCATATTGCACACAGTGTAACTTTCTCTTCTCTCTTTATAGGATTTCTTCCACCTCTACCTCGATTCACTTTTCCCCGCTATCTTTGGTTTTCCCTCCTTCTCCCAAAATTTGCATAGCCTTCTGATCCCAACCATTCTCCCTCCTCTTTATTCCCTAATCCCTCAAATATTCTTTTCATTATCTTTGACACTGTTTTATATTCCAATTTTCCATGACCACAAGCTGCTAACACCATTTGTTTTTTATTTTCTGTGAAATTTGCTTGTTCTAGTACATGAAAACCTTTTGCTTCCCCTTCAAGCATGCTTTTCCCTATCGCTCGACTACACTCTGACTCTGCCCTTTCATACCTAATTTTAAAATCTCTCATCTTTTCTGTTTTAAAATATTTTTTCATTTTACTGTAATTTTCCATCAGCGTATCTTTTAAATACGTTTCATCTCGTTTGGACAGGACTGTCTTTGAACCCTCTTTATCGTAAGTTCATCTCTATCTATTCCTTCTGTTACTTCTAAAGCTTTTCCTTTTAACCTCATTCTTATCTCTATTCCCAGATAGTTCACTTCTCCACACACCACAAGCCAATCTTCGACTTGTCCTCTCCATCCTCTATACAGTAAACCTCCCGTATTCATGGGGGATGCGTACCCCCCCCCCCCACATACACACACCACGAATACTTAAAACGCGTAGAATGCCTCTTTTGATAGTTCAAAATACAAAAAAAAAAAAAAAAAAAATGCATATACCAGATATTATCCTGCTTACGATGGGGTTGGGCTCCAAAAACCCATCGTTTGTTGGAAAAGACATATCTCGAATATAGCCTAGCCTACACTAGGGTGTTCAGTACCATGTATATATATATATACACATATATATTAGCCCAGCCTACATTATAAAGTATACTCTATACATACACAGTGTAGTAATTATTAATAGCTAATTCTGGAAGTTCATGCAGATTGACTTATGATAATTCAGTACAAAGTGAAACTGAATAACAAACAAGAATTAACCTAGCCTACACTATCGTATATTGTATACATACACAGTAGCGTAGCCTACATTATATGCTACTCTATATTCACATATCGTATTATACAAACGTCAACATAACGAATGTGCATCTTTTCCATGGATCTTTTAAAATGTTATGCCTTAATTCACTGTATCCAATCATATTGTATATATTCTCATACTGCTTTTGTATTATAAATTGCGATCATAGCAATCAGTGTTTTGGTTTGGAAGTGTTTAAGCAGTGTTTATTTCGCTGCATTTAACTCGGTTCTGAGCACTTGGTTCTAGTTAGCGTAAATGAATCTCTAGTCAAGATACTTTATTTATAAGGGGCAAGGTTATTTTTCGTTATACGAAGTGTTTTAAAGTCGAAATATAACTAAAATACGTCTTGTTGTGAAATTAATTTATCTTATTTTCGTTAATAGATGACGATAGCCGTTTGGGGCCATTTGTTTTGTGTAAAAAAAATTCAAGATTCCGCTGTTATCACTTTATTTCATCATAATACAACCTTATTTATCGTTTATTGGCATAAAGATAGCAGTAATGTGTTTTTTACGCCCGGTAATTTTGATTAAAATACTTTCTCTCCCATTTTAATTGTGAATGAGTTTCATCCATGTTGCCGATGCACGATAATTTACAGTATAGTCATTAGCAGCTTGAACATTGTTTTCTCAGCTTCAGCTACAACTTGCAGCTTAAATTTAGCAATATATTTCCTACAACTTGCAGCTTAAATTTAGCAATATATTTCCTTGGTGATCTTTTATCCATACCGAATAAGGATATAATGCAAAAAAAAATATATCAGTCCTATTCTACTTAATGGCATTTGTGCCATAACTTACGGTAATTGTTTATTACCATACGATGGTTGAAATACCAGGTAAACGGCTGTTGTTATCCGATTTGGTTATAAGTAAAACGAGTTTCTTGGTCGGTTGTTTATGGCTCTACGCATTTACATGAGTATAACGTTACTAACAATAATTTTATCATTCTCTTTTACTTTTTTAACTAGAAGATGGGATAAAGAGATGGAGGAAAAGTTGTCTATTGTAATTTGGTCTCTCTCACTGCTGGATTATAAATAATATTGTCGTATCGGTATTAATTGCTTACCCCATTGCTTAATCGAATCATTGTAACTCGAGCATTACCTGAGTATTTTAATAGTTTTATCACAAAAAGTGCATTTAGTCATGAAAATGAGATGAAAATACAGCATTTAGTGAATATTTCTCAGTGAAAAATACCGTGAATGGACGAATTTTCTGCGGATAATGGGTAGATACGTTCCAAAGAGAAATCCGTGAATATGTGAGTCTGTGAATCATGAGACCCCGAATACGGGAGGTTTACTGTACATTAAATTCACCTTTAACTGCACTAACAGGGGGGCCTATGGGTACTTGAAAAATGTGGTTATGGGAGTAGTAAATAAAGGCACTCCTCACCTAGTGACTGCTTTGACTTAAGCCAGCTGGCCAACCAGTCTGTATGGTCTGCAGTATGAGCATAAAAACATTCTACAATTGTGTAATCTAGTGGAATGAAAATGCTCTTAAGACCAGATTACAGTTTAGAGAAATTTAATTTCCTCTATAAGACTATGAACCAACAGAAGATAGCAAATTAGGAACTGCAGTCCAGTATATACTGTATTCACAGCAAGGTAATTTGTGATATAATAATTTTTAATGTTACTTGTACAAAATTATTTGGAATGAACCTCACTTAGTGTTAAAGTTAGCTTATATCTTTGTGCCATTAGGTGCTGTCAGTGTAAAAAAGAGAAAAAAAAAAAAACTTGTGGCTGACCCAGTTTGGTAGTCTATAACCACCTGTCTTCCCCTCCAGGTGGTATTAGAATGTTGTGTTAGCAGAATTCTTCCTATCATGTCCTTATTCACATGGTGTGATTTGTCTGTAATAATTTTGAATAAATCTGGATGTATTTTTCCTGTATGGTATTGTGTTTATTTTGTCTTTTGAGCTAGGTCATCTGTGGCAAGCAGAGAGAAACATTAGGCTATGTAGGAATGAGTTTGCTTGAACTGAATGTATTCTGTTAACCTTGATAGACAGGAGGTGTGTGCTTCATGTAGGGGTAATGGTTAATTTTCCTCTCGTGAAGAATGTAAGGAATGATGTGGTAGGAGAGTGAATAGTTTTGTGAAGTATTGGAAGATGTAAGAGGCTGGTAGGTTACATAGGCAATTAGTTAAGTCCTGCCTTAACCGTTAATGGATGGGAATCCTTATATGAGGATCTATAATAGGTTTTGGGTGATGGACAGGAATCCTCATATGAGTATTAATATTACTCGCCATACAATTTGGCTGTTCCAAGCGGGAAAGAGTTTCTATCACTTCAGTGGCCCGTGAATGACTGGTGGCAACTCCAGACTCGGCTCAGCACAGTCAGTGTGCATCTCAGGGAGATCAGTATTGTTCTTGACTTGATGGGACGATGTCTTGCTCCACTCTCTCCCATGACATCTTTACTTGTTTTGCTCATAAATATACACAGGGATTGCTGTTGGTTTTGGATCTTAACTATTATGATATGATGTCAGTTGTAATTGTAATTTTGCAAAGAAGAGTGCAAAGAAATACTAGAAAAAACATGTATACCTCCAAAAAAGTTACTGCATTTCCTGATCTCAGTAAATTTACATAAATATTTTACAACAAATATACCCAGAATTTATTACTGATTTTAGTTCTTATTTGCTATGATATTGTTTGAGGTGTAATTATAATTTTACAAAATAAAATCAAATAAATTATTAGAAAAAATATGTATAACTGGGTAAAATTTATGAGCGTTTTGTAAAAGAGGCCCTGCACAGGGTTGTAAATGGTCACTTTCAATCCCCATGGAAGGTAGGAAAACTCTCTTAGAATTTTTTCTTACACACACCATTTGCATTTGCATATATTCCACTTTCCATTGATGTGTTTTTCTTTTTTCTTTTCTTCTTAAATTGACCAACCTTAGAGTTTGCCCAGTCTGGGGGTGTGCACGATATATAATTAGCCCATCCCGTAAGGGTTAAACGCCTACTCCATCTATTCCTTATTCTGCCATCTTTGCCCTTTCTCTCACTCCTCCATTGCCCAACAGGCCTGATTCCTTTGTCACTCCTGCTCTGCCCTCCAATGCTCCCTCTATGGTTCAACGGAAATGAACAGGTAAACTTCATGATATTAGTTTGCTGCTATTGTCAGTTAGACACTTAACTGAGTAAATGTTAAAGATCACAATTCCTTCTCCAAAAGATTTATTTGGGAGTTATGTGCTTGCACCAGCCAACTCAAGCATTATCATCGGGCAAGATTGAGAGTAATGTATGTGATCTTGTTGAGTCATCTAGGGATTTTATACATAGTATTCCACTTTCTTCAGTTGTTTCTGAACAGCGTGTCAGTTCTTCTGTTGTTCAGTATGTTATTTGCCCAGCACCATCATTTCTTGCTTCCATTTCTGATGTTAACCCTCCCCCTCTAACTTGATCCTAACCTCTTTCACCTCATATTCTCACCTTTGTCTACAAATAGTACCTATTTGTACTAGTGGCCCTTCCCCCTCCGTCGCTTCTTGTGATATACAGATGGCTCCTGCTGTTACCTCAGCTGGATCGTCTCTGAGTCAAAGCTTTCGTCTCTTTGATTTGTTGTGAAAGCACGAGGCAAGTGAATCATCTACCATGGTGATGTCTGTGGAAAACCATCTTCCTTCTCTCGATCAACAGTCTCCCTCCCAGCCTTGTTGCAAGTCACCGGCTTCCTCCCAGCTGCCTGCTGTTTCCCTTCCTCATCTTGTGGTATCATTGCTGTTAGGCCCAGGTTTGTTACTGTATCATCCCCTGAGGGTTTACCAGTTTCTGCTGCCCTGGTCCTTCCATGAGACTTGATGGTTATCAACTGTGATTCAGATGATTCTCCACTGGAGTAAGTGCTTGTTAGATCACTCTGCTTCGCTTTACCCTCACCTTTTTACTGAAGATTCACCGGTTGATGGGCGATTGCTTTTGCTTCCACCTCAGCTCCTGTGCAGGCAACTAAGAGTTTAAAGTTACAGTGACCCCTCGCTACTTGGCGATTCAATTATCATGAATTCACGACTTCGTGGAGTTTTTAATGTATATTAATGGAGAATATAGCACGGATTTTTTGGAGAAAAATCACAATATATGAACACCCAAAATTTCTCATTAAATCCATTAAAATAATAATAAATAGTATTTCATAGTCTAACAACAACAACAAAAGCGTAAAATAGCAAAAAAACACATTTTTATACATGAACTTACCTGTTGTTTACATATAGCTGTAATTCTCGATCTCGACAGAAAATTCAAAACTGGCGGTCCCGCTAATATATGGTCAGGTGATACGACTACCCCGCCCTCTACCGGGGTACCTGGATCCATTTCCATCAACAACTAATCATATTTTCTCTGTCGGGGCCGGCGACTAGTCGTCTGCTCCTCTTCAGGAAATTCATCGGTGCTTTTTCGTTTCTTCTTTGGTGAAGTACCCACTTTTGTTGACGGTTCTGGCTTGTTTTTTGGCTTTGGTTGAGATTTTTTCTAGTTATGTCTGATTCAGGATCTCAAATTAGATATTGCGGGGGGGGTTGTAAAACTCGAATGTCTCGGTCTAACATAGACCCTCACTCTTCTTGCTCTAACTGTAGAGGGAAATTGTGCACGAATCTGGATAGATGTGATGAATGTTCGTCTTTGTCTGTGCTTGATTGGCAAAAGTTGGCTAAATATCAGGCAAAATTAAGTAAAGATAGGGCACGTAAGGCTTCGGCCAGAAGTTCCTCCCAGAGTAGGAGTAGTATTGCCTCTTGTTCTGTTCCTGTTACCCCTCCTGTTCCTATTCCTGCCCCGGAACCTGTTGTTTCCGAACCCACTACCGTGTCAGACCTTCGGGCAGAATTTGATGGTAAGATTTCGGCTCTTTTCTCTGCGATAGAGAAGATTGGCCAGGATGTGAGTGCGATGTCTAGACATCGAAGTGTTGCGAGTGATAGTGTTGTGGAGGAGGTGACTGTTCGTCCCCCTCGTTCTCCTAGGTCGAGGCCTCTGTCCGGCTCCCAGGGCTCAGGGAGAAGACATGCCGAAAGCCGAAGGGAGGCGAGTGGGGTCTGCTCACGAGCAGTTGCTCCCTCTAACAGTCCTGTTGCGTCCCAGGCTGTTGCAGCTCGCTATAGTAAAAGCGATGCGGAAGTGTCTTCTTGTGCTTCTGTTTCGTCGAGGAGGAGTTGGAAGCAGTCAGAGTCTAGTAGGCCGCTGAAGAGACGCAGAGCTTCCTCTCCAAGTCAAGTTCCTATCAAGAAACTTTCGGCACGTTCTCCTCTTCCGTCTTGTAGCTTTTGGGATAGCCCAGAGATCTCTTCTTCTTCAGGCAGTCCGGATGTACGTTCTACGGATCGTAAGCGAGCGCCGGATCCTCCTGTTAGCATGCAAGTAGCGGCTTCCTTCCCGTTGGATCCCAAGTCGGCTTTTATGCCTCCGGTTCCTGGCCCCCTTTCGCAAGAGGACAAATTGGACAAGATTTTGAGACTTTTCGAAGGTTTTAAAGCTCCAGCACTTCAGGTTCCTTCTGCAACTGAGGCTCCGGTCTCTGCTCCCGCTCACGCACCTGGCGCCACTTCCGCTCGCACGCCTGGCTCCGCTTCCGCTTGCGCGCCTGGCTCTGCTTCCGATCGCGCTCCTGGCGCCACTTCCGCCCGCACCGGCCGCACTCACGACGCTACTTTGGCGCTTGGCGCCTCTCCAAAACACGTTTCCAAGGCGCACAATGTTTGCGCTTCTAGCGCTACCGTGGTTTTTGGCGCCTCTTTGGCTCTCGGATCTTCTAAGCTCCTGACTCCTCTCAAGCTCATGTTTCGGATACGCTTGACGCGGGTCGGGCTCTTGGCGCCTCGGTGACGTTCGGCGATACTCAAGAGGATAACGCAAGTTTGGCTCCCGGAGACGTTTCTATCCGCGGTGCTCCAACTGCTTCAGAGATTCTCTCCCCAGTTTCCGATGTTTCGGAAGTAGATGATGTTCCGTCTGCTCCTACGTCCAACTTTAAGCATCTCTTACAACTTTTTGAAGAACTTTTTCAAGAAGACTTTGCTCCAGCTTCCCCTTCGTCTCCGACTACGCAGTTTGCCAAGGATTTTAAACCTCCTTCCTCTAGATTTCTGAAGCTGGTCCTGTCTGTTTCGGCGAAAAGAGCTCTCCGAAGGCAAGAAGGATGGTTGAGCAAGAAAAGATCTCAGGGTAAAACATCTTTCTGTTTTCCCCCCTCTCAACTGTCTTTTAAGTCTCGTTCGTGGTATGAGACTGGGGAAGTCTTTTCCTTGGGAGACTCTGCCTCCTCTCAAGGGGATTTCTCCAGCCTTGTGGATTCTGCCCGTCGCTCAGCTTTTTCTTCGTCCAAAGTCGGCTTCTCGTCTTCGGAAATTGACCATCTGGTGAAGAGTTCCTATAGGATCTTGGAGATCTTTTCTTTTATTGACTGGTCTATAGGAGCCTTGAGCAGGATAGTGAAAGTCTGTGATCTTCCCCCCAAGACTGCTACAGATCTTGATGCTATTTTGGCCTGCCTGGACAAGGCCATCACGGACGGAACGTCAGAAATTGCCTCAGTGACTGCTACCGGCATTTTGAAGAAGAGAGCACATTGGATTTCGTTTGTCGCGAGAGGAGTCTCCAGGAACCAGAAATCTGCTCTTCTTTTTGCTCCTTTGCTTAAGGAATCCCTTTTTCCCGCCACGTTAGTTAGGGAAATTTCGGAGGCTCTCTCACGGAAGTCTACTCAAGACCTACTGGCTCATTCTTCGAAAAGACCCAGGTTTTCGACTACTCCAGTAGTACCCAAGCCTTCTTTCCCTGTATCCTCTAGGCCTTCTCGGGGTACTCCTTCTCGGCCCTTTTCCCGTGCTAGGGGAAGAGGAAAATTCTCTTCTCATCCCCAGAAAGCTAGGGGTACCAACCGATGAGTTCAAGGTCCTTCATGCAACGGTCGGAGCCAGACTAAAGTCGTTCTGGCAAGTTTGGGAGGCCAAGGGAGCAGAACCCTGGGTGATCAACGTTCTGAGAGAAGGCTACACCATTCCCTTCTCAGAGAGTCCTCCTTTAAAGTCTTCGCCAGTAGACTTCAACGTATCATCCAGGGACTCAGAGAAACTTGTGGTGTTGGAGGAGGAAGTTACTTCCCTCCTTCAAAAGGGAGCCATAGAAGCAGTCCTCGAACCTTCATCTCCGGGGTTCTACAACCGTCTGTTTCTGGTTCCAAAATCGTCAGGAGGATGGAGACCAGTCCTCGACGTAAGCGCCCTGAACAAATTTGTGCTTCAAACACCATTCAAGATGGAAACCACACAGTCGGTTATCAATTCCCTGAAGGAAGGAGACTGGATGGTGTCCCTCGATCTCCAGGACGCATACTTTCATGTACCTATCCATCCGAGATCAAGGAAATTCCTACGGTTTGTGTTCAGAGGCAGGGCTTTTCAATTCAGGGCTCTTTGCTTCGGCCTATCAACAGCCCCACAAGTTTTCACAAGGACGATGGCTCCAATTGCGAAATGGCTTCACTTAGAGGGAATTCACATTTCCCTTTACCTCGACGACTGGCTGATCCGGTCTCCGTCAAAAGGCCAATGCATGAAGGACCTACAAAGGACCCTTTCTCTTACCGACGAATTGGGACTCATAGTAAATCTTCCAAAGTCACAACTCTCTCCATCTCAAGACTTGACTTATTTGGGAGTTCGGATGAACTCAGTTCTTTTTCAGGTTTTTCCGACGTCTCAAAGGATCGAGAAATGCCTGCTGAAAGTGAGATACCTGATGGCAGCCAAGACTTGTTCTGCCAAGGAATGGATGAGCCTTTTAGGCACCCTCTCATCGCTAGAGATGTTCGTCAGTCTGGGGAGGCTACACATGAGACCTCTTCAGTTCTTCCTACAGCAGATCTGGAACAGGAAGAAAGACACGGATTCGTTTGTTTTTCCTCTATCCACTCAAGTAAAGCAAGACCTGTCATGGTGGAACGACAGGAGCAAACTAGATCGAGGTTTGTCACTGAGACAGAGGAACCCAGACCTGATGTTGTTCTCCGACGCTTCAGACGAGGGTTGGGGAGCAACATTGGGGGATCTTCAAGTGTCAGGCAATTGGTCTTCATCCCAACGGGACTGGCACATAAATGCGAAAGAGTTGAAGGCAATTCATCTAGCCTTGGAACATTTCGTGCTTCTGGTGGAAAACAAAAAGATAGTAGTGCACTCGGACAACTCCACAGCTCTGGCGTACGTGAAGAAACAAGGAGGCACTCACTCCTTCTCTCTGTTCGAGATCGCAAAAGACCTGCTTTTGTGGGCGGCAACCAAGAACATAGAGCTAGTAACTCGCTTCATCCCGGGAGCTCTCAACGTAAGAGCGGATATCCTCAGCAGGTCACTCCAGGTCATTCCGACGGAATGGACCCTCCACCAGAAAGTCTGCCAAGGCCTGTGGAAGGTTTGGGGAACTCCCATGTTAGACCTGTTCGCAACGAGGGAAAACCGCAGACTACCTCTCTTTTGCTCTCCTGTTCCAGACCCAGAAGCATTAGCGGTGGATGCCATGCTCCTGGACTGGTCGGGTCTCTTCCTTTATGCATTCCCTCCCTTCAGGATGCTGGGAGAAGTCCTGAAAAAGTTTCGAGCATACAAAGGTGTGTCAATGATCCTTATAGCTCCATGGTGGCCAGGAAGATCATGGTTTCCAGAGCTACTGGAGAAAGTAGTGGATTGGCCAAGGAGGTTGCCATTCAGACCAGACCTTCTGTGCCAGTTGCACAGCAGAAAGTTCCACAGGAACCCGTCAGATCTAAATCTGACAGGGTTCAGACTCTCGAGCGACTCTACAGGAGGAGAGGCTTCTCTAGAAGAGTGGCGCAGGCAATGGCTAGATCAACCAGGCCCTCGTCTACAAAGGTCTATCAAGCGAAGTGGAAGCGCTTCAGGGAGTGGTGCTCCGAGTCTGGAGTGTCTTCCACTTCTACGACTCTAAGCCAGGTTGCGGATTTTCTTTTGTTTCTGCACAAGGAGAAGAAATTGGCTGTCAGCACGATTAAGGGGTATAGGAGTATGCTGGCGGCAATTTTCAGGAATAGAGGTATAGACCTTTCCTCAGACAAAGATATTGCAGAACTCCTTAAATCCTTTACTACCACTAAAGGCAAATCTCTTCGTGTACCGCATTGGAATTTGGATGTGGTGCTAAAGTGGCTTACCTCCAAATCTTTTGAGCCTTTGAGTTCCTGCTCCGTTAGGAATCTAACTAAGAAAACTCTCTTTCTCTTGGCACTGGCCTCGGCAAAGAGAGTAAGTGAGATTCATGCTCTGGACAAAAGAGTTGGTTTTTGTGCGGATAAGGCTGTAGTTTCCTTCACCTTGGGTTTCCTAGCTAAGAACGAAAACCCTAGTAATCCATGGCCAAGGGAATTTCCCATTCCTAGCCTATCCTCCTTGAGTGGAAGAGAAACGGAGAGACTTCTCTGTCCGGTCAGAGCTTTGAAATTCTATCTGGACAGGACCAGAAGTGTAAGAGGAACTCATGATTTTTTATGGTGCTCAACTAAGAACCCCAAGAACCCTCTATCTAAAAATGGGATTGCTTTCCTTTTGAAAGAACTGATTCAGGAGGCACACAAGGAATTAAGGGATGTGGATTTCCCCTTAGTTAAAGTGAGGCCTCATGAAATTAGGGCTATTGCGACTTCTTTAGCCTTCAAGAAGAACATGGCTTTAAAGGACATTCTAAGTTCAACTTATTGGAGATGTTCGTCTGTTTTTGCCTCGCATTATCTGAGACAGATCCAAACCACATATGAAGACTGCAGTACGTTGGGCCCCTTTATTGCGTCTGACACGGTGATGGGCAAGGAAACCAGAGGCTCTAGATCCTCTCCTTAGTTTCCTTGGGTGCAGAAGTTTTCTTTTTGGTCGACTACTAGAGCCTAAGAGGTTAGATGGCCTAGTAGGTCTAATTTTAATAGGTTGGTGTGAGTTTTTATGGTTGGGTGATATGATGGTGGATGCTTTGAGTACTGCGCCCTGAGCAGGGGCATTATATGTTTTGGTTGATTGTGTCGAAGACGGCTGGGCCAACAGACCTTTCTCCATATAGCAACCTGCGTCTGAGCTACTAGGCCCCGCAGTTGCACTAAGGATAGCAGGTTACAGAGGCAGTAACCGAGAAAACAGCTTCCTTAGCAGGTAAGGATCCAAAGTTAAGACGTTTTTTCTTAGCCTGATGATCTCAGGTTTTTTCCATTTAACACTTACAGCTGTCCATGCCCACCGCCTCAATGTGGCAATCAGCTATATGTAAACAACAGGTAAGTTCATGTATAAAAATGACATTTTTATAATAAAATAAGATTTTATATCATACTTACCTGTTGTTTACATATAAAACATTCCCACCCGCCTCCCCGCAAGGGACAAGGGGACATAGAAAATATGATTAGTTGTTGATGGAAATGGATCCAGGTACCCCGGTAGAGGGCGGGGTAGTCGTATCACCTGACCATATATTAGCGGGACCGCCAGTTTTGAATTTTCTGTCGAGATCGAGAATTACAGCTATATGTAAACAACAGGTAAGTATGATATAAAATCTTATTTTATTATAAAAATGTCATCTTTGTTCTTGCATGTACTGTAGATGTGAGGATTCCTAGTGTGGTGTAGCAAAATCTTGTGACACGTACAGGGCTAAATTTCTCTTGCAAAATTTAATGTTAAATAAACTTTTTTCCTGGTAACACATCAGGTTAGCAGACTTCTGTACCCATCAACCAATCAACCACGTTACCATTATTTTTCGATACGCCACCATTTCAAATGTGGGGGTTAATTAAGCGTAGAGCACAGGATAGTTGAGGTTAGGAATTGTTGTTAGTTGTAAGATATCTAGGGAATATTCAACAGACTTTGTTACTTATCAGAAAGCCAGGCTCCCAAAGTGTGTTAAATATAGGTACTACCAAACTGGAAGGTTCATTTTAGCAATCAAGTTGCTCAGAAAGACTTTCAAAATACTGATAGTGAAATTGAGTATAATTATGGAAAGCCCATCTTTCAAGTTATGGTAACTATCTGTGCATTATATGGAAATCCTTGCCAGATTTGATGTGATGTATGTCTTGTCTTAAATCATTTTGATGTCTGTTGAACATCCAGTAGGTATATTAGTTTGGGCATAGTAGTTATTTAGGGGTACCCGCTGTGCAGTCCAGGTGATGACTTAACTGGCAGAAGGGAGAATTCTGGACATTTCAAAATTGAAAGCCTCCACAACGAAGTGTTCTGAATTTTGAGAAAATGGCAAGTTTTACAGAAGCTCCTCTGTTGACTCGTGCAGGTTAAAACTATATGGTGGGCTCTGCCACAACCCAAAATATATCAGCTATATTTGCATGGTTAGAATACAGTACTTATTGAGAATTAATGTTGCAGTATGCAAGTTCACAGATTGAGAGGTAGTAAAATGTTCAAATACTGTAGTACTGCTAAAATGTTTGGTATGTCCTGGACAGTTTATATCTGCACACGCAGGGAAACGTCTTCGTGCCAACTATGACATCTCCACAGAAATTAAAACTGGGTTTTCTGTGTCCCTACCATCTCCAATATGAAGTATTAGCCTTAGGCATCTTCATAACGTGGGAATCGTAATCTCCAATGATTTGTTTGTTCTGTCCGTGTCAGTCAAACCTTGACTTTTCTGCTCTTCAAAGTTGAGCTTGATCAGAGAATTTTGCTGTGAGATTGTAGCTCCTGAACTGCATTGCAGATTTGTGATTACTGCATTTGTAGTGAATCGATCAGGACTACGTTATCATAGGACAGTTTTGATTTGCAGAATAGTTATAGTGAATTGGAGACAGGCCTGTATTATTTGTGGACCACCTGTGATGTGCCTACATTGTTTCTGTAGCACCTTTCCACATCGTTACTGAATCAGTCTTAATGCAGAGGGCACTTGTACTAACATGAGAGATAGGCTAAGATTATTAATGGATGACCTTTGACCTTTTAAATTCTATATTGAAGGACCACATTTTATTTCAGGATGAAACTAATGCAATAAAGAAGTCCCATTTTGACTTTAAGTTTGCTGGACTGAAATGCAGAAGAAAAATATTTGAGAGTCCCCGTTTGACATGAGGTTTACTGGACTGCAATTTAAGGTAAGTCTTCTTAGAAATTGTAGCCTTTTCAGTGATATATATGAGGTAATTTCAATAGAAAATGTTAAGTTAGCAGTTATATAGGCTCTGTAATTTTTTTTTTATGCTTGTAAACTCTTAAATTAACATTTTCGAAAAATGGCTGTGCTGTGTTCAATATAGACACGTAATTTCTTATCTTTTAAAAGTGCAAGGTTTGGAACTGGCAATGTTTGTATATAATAATCTTCTTTCAGCTGTTCCAGTTTAAGTAATTGGCTATCACACATTCACTGGCATATTTACATGACTTTTTCACCTTTTGAGACTTTTTCCCTTATTGACTTGTCTTGATGATCTGGGGTTTATGAACCCAGCGTGGCATCTTCAGAATATAATTGCAATACCTCTAATATGGAGATAAATTCACTTAGTTCTTCAAAGGCGCCTGCACTGGTTGAAATTCCTTCCCAAAACTGAGAGAAGAATCTTGGGTCAGTTTCACAGAAAAAAATTCGCAATATAGAACTTTGGTTTTTTAGTTTTCTGTAAAAGAAAACTATTGTGACAGCTTTGTCTGTCTGACAAGGAGATATAAGCTAACTTTGACAGTAGATAAGAGTCCAAATAATACATTCTGTTATGAAAATATATTATGTGTTACAGGTCGGGCACAGTTACATACCTTATAGTGCTTTTTGTTTTTAGCATGTTTGAGCCAGCCACTTTTGGATGGTATATTTTCCAATATGTTGTACTTTGTTTTGACATTTCATTCTGTCTAGTTTCTGTAGTTTCCTCTTTCTGATGTTTTCCCTTACTATCCAGTTCGCTTTCTTCTTCCTCTTGTATTCAGTGTTCCTTACCTGACCTAACGGTACAATCTTCATAACTGAGTTGATTCATTTCTCTGCTGTCTTTCAAAATTTCATATCGAGGGACTTTCATCCTTGTCACTAGTAGAGTTTCAGTGCTGCCTTCCCTTCCTTGCATTGTTTTCAAAACCATATCTTTCTTTCAAGTTCTCAAAACCAACTGTTTCTGTGCCACCAACTAGGCTTCCTTTTGCCAGTGCGTTGGAGTATGTAAAATCACTTGTGTTTCATCTGGTTCTGGATGCGGTCAGTATTGAATAAGCATTACTCTATGCCACGAGATTAAAATCAGTTTCATCGTGTGTTCCTCTTTCCTACATTCAGCACAGACGCTTTTACATCAGAGTTTGTGCCACAGATGTTTACTTTCCTTGTGATGTTGAACCCATTTTCATTGAGCTTATTTTATTTCTGTTTGCATTTTTCCTGGGTGATGTGTGCACTTCATGTCTACTGGAAAACTTATAGATATGAGAATTAGTATGAGCTCTGATCTTGAGCTGCTGTTGGGGTTCAGGTTAGCCTGGGGTGTGTATTACTGTATATATAGTTGACATCTGTTGCTTTAATCTTTACTTATGAAAGTAAGAGTCAGAAATTCTCAGTAGGTTGAATTTCCATACTAAAAATAATTCTAGCTCATTAGTTGTTACTTGTATAACTAAGGTACAAAAGTTAGATTGTAGTAGTCAAACCATATTGAGTTGTGAGTTTTTTGGGATTGGGCAGTGTTATTGAACATAAGTACCTCTTTTAAAAATTTCAGTATGAAATTATTGATCATTTTCAATTTTGAAATTTAATTTGTATTAACAGGAGCTTCGTTTTTCAGGAACCAGGATATTGGGAACTGCTTGAAAGTTGCTGTCAAAGGGAAATTCCATCCAGTGTCATTAGGTCTTTTGAAATACAAGTACAGGTACTGTAGTACCAGTCACAAGAACAGACAAAAAAATATTACAGGGACTAGGAAACCATAGGTTCTGATTTGAGTCCACACATTTGTAACTAAAAAGACTCGTTATGTATAGTATAGCCATTACTCACATGCATTCAGGTTGGGAACAGTTATGATTTGAGGTTTTCATATTGTCAAATTGAGACGTGATTGTTTCTCCTACTTTTCTGTGACTTGACATCCAGAGGTTCACAGCAGATTTTTCCGAAACCAGACCCAATTTACCCAAACCAAGGGATTGATCATGGCTGCTTGGAACCTTTTTTATTACCACTGTAGTTTTGTAGTGACTTAAACATGTAACTGTAAGTGCATTTGTATGGGTAGCAATTCAGTGTTTTGATTTTTAGTGCGGTTGGGAATATGACTGTAAGTTAGCCACTTGTCTTACTGGAGACAAGGTGCACCTGTTGGTATCTGGTTTTAGTCCTTTAAAGATGCTTTTGAAAGAGTACTAGAAATCTGTGTGGCAATAGCTTATGGTGTAATTTGGCTGGATAAGGGACTCATAACTAATGTTGATGATAACTATCCTGTCAGGGTATTTTAAACCTTGATTATTTTACAGTAGATAGAATAAATCAAAATGTTGTTATACAGGTATATGTAAATTAGTTTTATGTATCCTTACAATGAATTGTAAAACAGGTAAATCTGGAGGGAAGGGTGAGCTATGGAGAATGTTAGCAGAGAATTTAGAACAATAAAATGGTTTCATTGTAGCTTTTGTATCTTTTACCAGAATTGCTGTCACTTTGAGATTAGATTTATTTTATGTAGATGACTTGTTGAACCATGTTTTGGATACTTGGGCTTGCAGTATGCAAGAGTGGTTTTATATCACATCCTTGTAGTACATATATGAAAGAGGGTTGGACCCAGCACACTCCCTTGGTGTACTACTTTTGTCAGTGTTTTCGTAAGATTAATTTGAATTTATAGTGCGTACACAGTATTTCCACTGCAGGTAGTCTTTCAGATTCTCACAAGCTGCTGTCATTTATTCCAGTGGACTGTAAATTATTTAAAAGAACCCTGTGTATACCTGTTATGTATTAAAGATCACTACAGGAGTCGCTGTAGAATACAGTATATTTTTCTATAAGCTGATTTGATTATCCAGCAAAGCATTTATCTTCTCGAGAAGAAAACTACTGTAAATTAATGTTCAAGAATACAGTAGCATATTCTAGCATTGTGGATATAAGTGACATTTGAAACTGGCCTTTGTAAGCTTAGACTTTGCTAATCAAATGCTCCTTTCAGAACTGGTTTAACAATAGCCACTGGTGTCTGATGGCTTGAGCCTTGGTTATGGTAGGCCAGAGGCCACGGAATGCTGAATGACTGACTAGGTTCAGCCCTGTGAAATCTGTTATTACTCTTCGGGTAAAACTCGACCCTGCCTTCCACTAGGTAAAGAATCTGAGATTACTACTGTAACCAAAAAATTAATAGCAAAGGTTCCGGAGTCTTGTTATAAGATTGTGAAGACTAGTTAAACCAGGTATGTAAGAGACGTCACTCTTCTTCAGAAGCCATGAAATCTTAATTCTAGGCCCAAAAAATTTGGCACAAATCTCTGTTGTTGTAATATGAATACATTGCTTCAGATTTGACATCATTCAGGAGAACTGTAAGGGTCTTAAGACTTGGTCTGAAGACCTCAAGTTATTAACAGTCATATTCCAGGTGTTGTGTGCCTTCAAGAAACCAAAGTAGGTGGTGATGCATTATACAACCCTTATTTATATACTTATGAAACGAATCTCACTGATGGCAGTCATACTCACAGAGGTGTTGCAATAATTATTGCCAAATCTCTGCAACATTCCAGTGTTCCTCTCAACACTGTTCTTGAAGCAGTTGCTATATGCATATGCATCGTTTGAATCTGAGATGACCATTTTCTCCCCAGGTCCAGAGCTACTTGAAATGAGATTCAAGCATTAGTCAATCAATGCCCTCGCTTTTTCAGCTTCTTGGGATTGTAATTCCCACAATCCATTTTGGTGTGGAGATTCTTTTTGATGGAGGACGGATCATTGATGACAACCATTCCAATGATCTTACTCTATAGTGACAGATCGATGACATTTGTTAATATCTATCCCAATGACCCCTGTTAGAGACCTGAGCATTTGTTCTTCTGTCGACTGGACTCGTATTTCAGTTGGGCTGTTGATGAGTCTTTGCCTGGGTGTGATCATTTTCCTTTTCATTTAAACGTTCGTTTGAATAGACAAACATTTGTTCCCCCTCTGTCAGTTCTGATTTTAATTGGGCTGTTGGTGAATTCTGGCAGAGAAGTGATGACTTTCGTCTTCCATTAACTGGTTGGTACAGGAAACAGGTTGGGCTTAACGTCAAGACCTTCACTTTTTTCAGAATTTTGAGTCCCACTTGACTTTGATTCCAAAGACCAAAGGCAAACCCTCCTGACCGGCTGTTCCTTGATGGGAGAAGACCTGTGGGCTTTTAAGAAAATGTTATTGGTGTTGTAAATATAACTTGTGCACAACAACATCTATCAATGTGCTTTAGCCAAGAAATGTAAATATATTAGTAAAGTCAAGAGGGAATACTGTCTTTTTTATATATAAATGGTATAAGTTTGGAGGCCCTTTACATAGCTGTTTTTTCTTGCAACTGCAGCTAGGCTGGTGTTGCAAACTTGTTTTCTAGTATCAGGTGCAATACTACTCGGTTTGCTAGGGGCTGTATCTTGGTTGCAACTAAAATGTGGAATAGTTTGCGTGGTGCAGTTGTGGAATCTCCAGATTTCCAGTGTTTAAGAGAAGTGCAAATTCATTCCTGCTGTCTGCTGACCTCTTGTGAATTCAAATGTATCAGTTTTATATTTTTCCCCCTCATATTTATTTATCACCTTCTCCTGTAACTTGTCTCACTCTCTCTCTCTCTCTCTCTCTCTCTCTCTCTCTCTCTCTCTCTCTCTCTCTCTCTCTCTCTCTCTCTCTCTCTCTCTCTCTCTCTCTCTCTCTCACTGCAGGCTGGTTTTCCTTTGGAGCCAGTCCTGGGTTTATAAAAGTCTGTTGACTCTCCATAAGAGTTTTCATCAAAAAGGAAGACTAATCCATTGAATTCCCTGATGTTCAGAATTCCATTTCTTTGAATTTCTCTGAGATATTGAACTGAGAACTATTCCACTGAGTTCCCTGACATTCTGAATGTAGGCATTACTCAAATTTTTTAATCAAAATTGAGAAGCCTATCATGCTAAGTTTCAGTTGAGGGGATTAAGAGAAACTGTCGTCATGTGATTTGACTACCAAGTACAGTAATGGCATTTATCATGATATGCTTAAACACCTTCCAGAACTTGCTAAGTGATTCCTTCCTAAACCTAACAAAAATGGGAGATTGGCATTCTTCCTCCTCCTTGGGAGGTTGCAAATGTTCCTCTATCAAGAAACGTCTTCAAATTCCACATTGTCCCCACAAACTGTAGGTCAGTATCACTTTAAAGTCGTGTGCAGATTGTTTTATAAGATGGAAAATTCCAGATTGATGTGGCATTTATGGAATAATGGTTTGTCCTCCAGTCACAGTTTCAGTGTTTGTTGAGACTCGTCTGCATTATTTGCAAAGGTCAGTTGATGCAGTAAATAACTGGTTCCAGATTTTGTTCTTCGTAAACTATGGCTGGTCATTTCACCAGGAGTACTTGTAAGGAAACTGTTCCTTATCTTAAAGACACCTTCATTATCGTAGGAGAAGGAAGTTAAATTTTTGGGAATTATTTTTCACAGCAACTTAATGGCATGTGGTAGAACATCTAAGAGGCAGTTATACGCTGCAATCTGTACTGATCACTCGTAATAATGAGTGATCAGTAGAGGTCATCTGATAGAAGACGTTTCATCTTGATCCAACAAAGCCTTTGATTGCACAGTAGAATGTTAGCAGGCAAAATTTATAGTATGATATGGTGACAAATAAGATTAAATCTGAAACTGGACAAAATAAATATGTAGGGAAAAACGAAGCAGTGACAGGGAATCTTGCATTAGATGGAAAAAAAATTATGTAGTAGATACTAAAGTTTGATTTGCAAAGGAGATTTGCAGAGCAATGCCATAAGTAAAGAAAAAATTATATTAAAACGATAAAAATTGAATAGAAATAGCTTTCGTACAATTGTTATTTCAGATTCAACTGTAATTAATACATTTATGTTACAATCTAATCAGCAATTTTGAAATTGCATATTAGTGTATATTTTTCAAGCGAAAAAAAAAAGAAGATGCCACAAATTATGGCTTGGTTTGGACACTTCTCTCTCTCTCTCTCTCTCTCTCTCTCTCTCTCTCTCTCTCTCTCTCTCTCTCTCTGTCTCTCTCTCTCTCTCATGTGCTATACAGAGGAGAAATAGTCAGTGCTGGTTTAGGGTGTGACAAGCAAAGACGCAAAGATTTTGTGTTCCATGAAATTGTTCATCAAAATGCTGCCTTGGCAACACCAAAAAGGTGTTGAAAGATTAAACAATTAGATGAGTAAATAATAAAACACATTTGGAAGAGGATGAATTAGATATTTCGTGATAGCTCTCAAAAGGACCTTCCCCTCAGGCATGGAACAGGTTGAAATAGGTAAGATAAGGCCTTCCTGCCTTCTTCTACCTGTATGAGAGAAGATTTCAAAACATTTGGTTACTCGAGGTATAATATGAAAGTTTTATGCTGTGGTCATTAGGAAAGCAAATCGCCATCAATCCTCTTGAACATACAGCAGTTCTGTATGACATCAGAATGGTTATAACAATGGTTATGTCATTGTAATTGTTAGGAAATGAACTGGGAAGATGTTGAGGACGTTTGGAGGTAGACCCATACATCAAAAAGGCACAAGAATGTGTTTAATTCTTCCCTGTAATTGGAAATTAAATTTGCTATTACAGTCTATGGAAAACACCTAATTATCTGTAATTACCTGTAAACTATACAGGCATAAATATTCCATCTTAATTTACAGATACAGGTGACATATATTTAAAGGGAATGAAAGCAGAGAGGCCAAGGTGTGGATATTTAGGAGGAAAGGACTGACGAATGGTTCCTACTTGCCAGCAAGGTAATACAGGTAATATTTAGGCATATGTATGGCTTGTTATACGAATTTCAGGCCAGCATAATATACAGATACAGTACCGTATATTTAAATCATCCATATGGGAAATAATCTGCTGACATACTTGTGTTTTAAGTAAAGATGTGTTATTTTATCATGCCTTCATCATTTTACGCTTATCACTCACCCCAGTTCGGCAGCTGAAAGAGGTCGTATGACGTCATCGGTTTTAGCATAAATCGAATCTTTATTAAGGAACTAAATACATTTTCATGATTAATTTACTTTACACCATATATTATTAACTTGTTTGATATTGTTTATTTGTTATATGTTAATATATATTTGAAAAGAGCTCTACAAAATCTCATTTTTCGAACAAGAACCATCGGCCCCGTCTTCAATCTTGCCGAGTGAAAACGAAACCAAAATCCTTTCATATATTCAAATTAATCGCCTAAAAAGCCATGAAAATGCTTCGAATGAATAAATTAACGTATATTTCATTGATTGCGTGCTCACAAGCGCGCTTTGGTGCTCATATACGCACTCGATGTGAATAAAATACGAGTTGAAAAAGTGGTTTCTGGCAACTGTTTTGTTTACATCGACAAGGGAAGGCTCAATGGAGGCAAGGTGGACGTCTCTTGATTCGTTATTGTCGAAGTAATTAACCTAATTACCGGAAGAAAGCGAATGGAAACCGAAAGATAGATTAATTAACATGGCATTGTTATTTTAGGATAGTAATTACCGAGGGTTGATTAACATTAAGCCGTCATCTAAGGCAATTAAAAAAGGCTGCCTCCCGCTACCTGTCAAAGGTCAGAGAAGCTCGAAGCTTATTTCAGCTTTTTTATTTGATTATTTGAATGAATTCCTTCTTAATTACCATTAATTAACGTAATTACCATATTAATGCCAATGGATAGCCTTAATGAACCCGGCATGAGGCTGTGTGGTTCGAGGCCTTTGTGGCTTAGGGTCCTGTATCTTGGAATGGCCGAGGAGGACATCAGTAGTCATTAATTAAATTAATAGTAATAGCAATAGCCGAGCCATGGCTACTTAATAGCACTTATTTAGCCATTTTTATTTATTTTGGCAGTTATTTACCTTGGGGTATTGGTGAGTGGGCATATGGGCATAGTAACAAGCCTGGGCAAGTGACCTACCAAAGCAATACCCTAGGTCAGGGTATTCTGGGTATCAAGGAATTCGGGACAATTTTGGGTAATGTTGGAGCAGTTTTAGCCCCAGGGTTTGGTCCTGGTACACATAGGCCTCTTTCCATAGGTTATTTTTGTAATGTCAAAGCCTAAATGGTGTAATTAGTAATTAAGTCTCATTAGGGTACTTGTAGGCTAGACCTGAGTAATGAACCACTAGGATATGAGCGTGGGGTTCTACAGGATTTCTAGTTATTTAGCAACTTATGTTTAAGGATGTTTTGGCTGTTTTAATTGACAAAAAATGCTCGTTATGTTGCGTGTCCTTTGTATGGGAGTATCCAGCCTATAACCTATAAACTTCAAGTTAAAAGTCATGTCAATGTATTTATCGTATGATTTTGATATGACTTTTGACTTACAGTTTATAGGCTATAGGCTAGATACATCCAATTGCGGGTTAGTTAAGTTGCTACTTTGTATATAGAAGAGTCTAGCCCACAACCTATAAACATTAAGTTAAAAGTCATATCAAGGGATTTATCTTATAAAATTGATGTTGTTTCCCAACTTCAGTTGACTATCTTGGTATTAGTTTCGTCAGTGGTAAAAAAAAAAGATATTTGGTAATTACTAATGGATTTTTGTAGTTTTTGAGTAAAATATAATATTGATGTTAAAGTAGCTTGTATTATGTTAACGATAAAACTAATGTTTCTCAATACTGAATAATGTGTCAGAATTTGACACATTAAACTAACTTCATAGATCCTCAAAGAAGAAAGGTTAAGCTTCCAATACCACAGGTGCAAAGTATAGCAGCTTATCAGGTGTTATATAAGCATTTTTGTCCTTATACAGTAGGCCAGCTTACCAAGTATGGATATGTAAAGCTCACTGCACCATACTTTTCCTCAAAAGCGTACAGTACAATACTTTGCCTCTAAAGTACTGTAATTGGCTTCTCACATGCAAGTAATTATGACAGGAAAATATCAGAGGGTAAAGTCATAACATTAAAAATGTTTCAGGAGAAAATAACAAGCATTGCAGAATAATAGTAGATTTGGTGAAGTGAATTTTTATCATTAACTTATTGATTTGCTGCTGATATGTTGCTCTGTATTTTGTTCCATTGTATTAAGTAGCTGAAGTATTCTCTTGTCAAAAAGAGATATTGTATGAAGGAAATGACACTTGACCCACCATTCCACAAGATTTGTCTGTTGTTTAGAGATTCTGAACTATGAAACAAATTCAAGATTGTGTTTAGCATCATTTGTACCAGAGTAATTATTGTCAGTTGCATTGGACATTACTGATGGGTGTTTAAAACCTTTTTCCTAAGAAATTTAGACGTAGTGCCACAGTAAATGTCTTTATATGTGGCACTTTTTCCTGAGAAATTTAGACGTGGTGCCACAGTAAATGTCTTTATATATGGCAGACCACAGCAGTAATGTTTGTTTTGTTTTTTAAATACAAGAGTTGAACAATAATTTGGTTCTTTACTGCGATGTGACATACTGCACTGTGGAGTTTTTATTGCCTCATAGCAGCTGTATAACCTAAGGAATTGTGCCGTACAGTTTTGTGGCAATCGAAAACTTTTTATCCGTAGTGATTTGTTTAGAATCCTTTTTAACAATAAGTTATTAATGAAGATTCATTTTTTGCAGACACCACATACTTCAAGACCTACACTTGTTTAGCTTTTAAGTCATTTCTATAGATCCATAAAGACAGTTTAATGCAGTTCAAGCCGTCTGACCTACTTTCTAAAACAGGAAACAAGTGATACAATATTGATGCCACTGCTTTTTTTTTTTTTTTTTACCTTCATATCACTAAATTCAGATACAGCATTTGATAAATTAGTGAAGCCAGTTCTCTAACACGCAACGTAGATAAGAACTTGCCCATAGTAAAAGTATTAAGTGATCTATTATTTCATGTGTATCGTTTTGAGATAAATTGTAAACATCATAAAAAAAAAGTTTTGCTTTGGTAGCAAATGAAGATAGCAAATTCAGGAAGTCAAAATACTCATAGTGGTAGAAATTCAGAATTGCAAAGCAAACACTTTAGGTTATGTTTTTGCTAGGTGTTATATAAGAATCATGAAATTGATAGCCTGAGTTTAAGACTGCAGTTTTGTTAGCTATGAAAAATACAAATTAATTTAAAAAATTTGTAAATTGAGCTAATTGTAAAATGTGTAAATTATCTGAATGATGTAAACTTTGTTCTGCTTGTATGAATATCATCAGTTCATTTTTTTATTAGCGTATGAACACGAAAAACAAAAATCTTGTCAAATATCTAGGAAATCAGATTATATTATGTTCAGACACAACTTGGGCTGTATCAAATGGATTTTGTGGGTGTATTGAAATGACTTAAAATTTGGGGATAATGACCAGACTGCTGTTTGAACTAAGAAGATGGATGTCGAGGAAAATAGTATTATGTTCGACCTTCAAACTCAGCCATTGAAATCGGTAAGTTTATGAATATTGTTTATGAATATGAACTTTCTTTTTCTTCTCTGGTTTGGTAATCTTCAAAATAGCTCATTAATCTATCAATAAATTAGGGGTCGATACAATTACAAAAGTATTTGCTATAATTGCTGTCTGTCTTGTTTTTTATATATATGTATTTCATACGTACTGAAATCGGCTTTACCTTCCAGAAGTATCAAATTAAGCAATAAATAAGTGACTAGGGTTAGGAACTGTAACTTTAGAGTAACATTTTGAACTTTAGCCTGTAGAAAAATGCTATATCGAAAGTGTAAGAGGGTCGATTCCAATAGTATTTGTATATTTGGTCATCTCGTAGACAATTAGGTGACTGGATCTTGATCAGCATTTGAAGGCAGAGGCCTGTCATAAGTTCCAACCATTAAAAATAATGCGGTTCTATATAAATTCTGCAAAAATAATGTCTCAAACAGTATTGTGTTTATTATATTTTGGGGAAATAACATTCAGAAACCGTCAGATACAGTGTCAAGTATCTCTCTCTCTCTCGTTCTCTCTCTTTTAGTCCCAAATACCTTCTTTGTTGAAGCCCCGAAAACGGTCTTTGCATTCCAGTAACACTACAGCATCATTGTAAATTATATGCATATTCATTCTGTGTCCTGATTACAAGGAATTTATGGCTGTGTTTCAAGAGTCTTTAGCTGCAACCCCCTTGATTCCTTTTACTGTAACTCCGTTCCTAGTCTCTTTCTTTTCATCATATTTCCCACCCTCTCCTAACAGGATTTTCATAGTGCAACTGTGAGGTTTGCATCTTGTTACACCTTTAAAATTGGAACCTCAGAACTTCAAGGGAAGGTGCAATGCATTCTACCCTAAAGCAGTTGTTGTCTTTTATCATTTAATTACATTTTTATCTTTATTTATTTTTGGGTTAATTTATTTGTTCTTTTCTAATAACTGTCGTCTTTCTGTATTTCCTGTGACCTTCCGTTCTTCCTTTTCTGTACGTCAGCAGACTCCTTCTTCCTCTTGTGCCTTATTCCCTCTTTCGCTCATCTGGTGAAGGTCCAACAACTTACCCTTGTAGGACCTCACCTAATCCTCGCAACCGATAGGACCCTACCCAGTCCTCGCATCCTATAGGACCTAACCCAATCCTAGCAAGTGATAGGGCCTCACCCAATCCTTGCAAGTGATAGGACCTCACCAAATCCTTGCAAGTGATAGGACCTCATCCAATCCTCGCAACCAGTGCCGCTTACTATCTCCACATTCCTCCATATTTAACTTTCTTACTCTTCTCTCTCTCTCTCTCTCTCTCTCTCTCTCTCTCTCTCTCTCTCTCTCTCTCTCTCTGTCCTTCTCTTGGTCCTGTCCTTCTCTCTCCTGTCTTTTACATCCTCATCGTTTTCTTATCCTTCGCATCCTCATCCTATAATCGTTTTCCTATCTTCATCCACATCCTCCTGGTCTGTCCCATTCCTGCCATCCCTTGCGTTCACTCACTTCCTAATTCCAGAATTCCAAATCCTATTCCTACTGCCCTTTGCATTTCCTCACTCTTCCTAATTCCAGAATTCCAAATCCTATTCCTGCCACCCTTTGCATTTCCTCACTCTTCCTAATTCCAGAATTCCAAATCCTATTCCTGCCACCCTTTGCATTTCCTCACTCTTCCTAATTCCAGAATTCCAAATCCTATTCCTGCCACCCTTTGCATTTCCTCACTCTTCCTAATTCCAGAATTCCAAATCCTATTCCTGCCGCCCTTTGCATTTCCTCACTCTTCCTAATTCCAGAATTCCAAATCCTATTCCTGCCACCCTTTGCATTTCCTCACTCTTCCTAATTCCAGAATTCCAAATCCTATTCCTGCCACCCTTTGCATTTCCTCACTCTTCCTAATTCCAGAATTCCAAATCCTATTCCTGCCACCCTTTGCATTTCCTCACTCTTCCTAATTCCAGAATTCCAAATCCTATTCCTGCCACCCTTTGCATTTCCTCACTCTTCCTAATTCCAGAATTCCAAATCCTATTCCTGTCGCCCCTTGCATTTCCTCACTTCCTAATTCCAGAATTCCAAATCCTATTCCTGCCACCCCTTGCATTTCCTCACTCTTCCTAATTCCAGAATTCCAAATCCTATTCCTGCCGCCCCTTGCGTTTCCTCGCTTCCAAATTCCAGGAATATTTACAGCAATTCTTTTCTTATCTTATTTTTTCCTTCCATTTTTATCTATTTATTCATTTGTTAATTTTCTTTGTGGATCTTCTGTTGCTTCTTCCAAATAAAAGCCATTTTGTAGTTTTTTTTGTAGTTTCAGGTTTTTTGTAGTTTCTGGTTTTATTAATTTTTTTGTAGTTTCAGGTTTTATTTTTTTGTAGTTTCAGTTTTTTGAAGTTTCTGGTTTCTTTTGCAGTTTCAGTTTCTTTTGTATCTAATTTCTGTTTTTTGTAGTTTTGTTTTTTGTAGTTTCAGTTTTTTGTAGTTTGTTTTTTTGTAGTTTCAGTTTTTCATAGTTTCAGGTTTATTTTTGTAGTTTCAGTTTTTTGTAGTTTCAGGTTTTTTGGAGTTTCATGTTTTTTTGTAGTTTCAAGTTTTTTTTGTAGTTTCAGATTTGTTTTGTAGTTTCATTTTTTATAGTTTCAGTTTTTTTGTAGTTTCAGTTTTTTGTAGTTTCAGGTTTTTTGTAGTTTCAGTTTTTTATAGTTTCAGGTTTCTTTTTGTAGGTTCAGTTTTTTGTATTTTGTTTTTTTATAGTTTCAGGTTTCTTTTTGTAGGTTCAGTTTTTTGTATTTTGTTTTTTATAGTTTCAGGTTTCTTTTTGTAGTTTCAGTTTTTGTATTTTGTTTTTTATAGTTTCAGGTTTCTTTTTGTAGTTTCAGTTTTTTTGTAGTTTCAGTTTTTTGTAGTTTCAGGTTTCTTTTGTAGATTCAGTTTTTTATAGTTTCAGGTTTCTTTTTGTAGTTTCAGTTTTTAAGCTTCAGGTTTCTTTTGGTAGTTTGTTTTTTTTAGTTTCAGGTTTTTTGTAGTTTTAGTTTTTTGTAGTTTCAGTTTTTTTGTAGTTTCAGTTTTTTTTTGTAGTTTCAGTTTTTCTGTAGTTTCAGTTTTGTAGTTTCAGGTTTCTATTTGCAGTTTCAGTTTTTTTGTATTTTTTTTTGTAGTTTCAGGTTTCTTTTTGTAGTTTCAGGTTTCTTTTTGTAGTTTCAGTTTTTTTATAGTTTCAGGTTTCTTTTTGTATTTTCAGTTTTTTGTATAGTTCAGGTTTTTTGTAGTTTCATTTTTTGTAGTTTCAGTTTTTGTATATTTTTTTGTAGTTTCAGTTTTTTTGTAGTTTCAGGTTATTTTCTAGTTTTAGGTTTCTTTTGTAGTTTCAGGTTTTTTATAGTTTCAGGATTTTTGTAGTTTCAGTGTTTTTTAATTTGTTTTTTAGTAGTGCCAGGGTTTTTGTAGTTTCAGTTTTTTTGTAGTATCAGATTTTTTTTTTTGCAGTCCAGGTTTTTTTGTAGCTTCAGGTTTTTTTTTGGAGTTTCATTGTTTTGTAGTGTCAGTTTATTTTTAGTCAGTTTTTTTTATTTTTTTATTTTTAGACATAGTTGATCAGTGTCTGAAATAAATGCTAGAATGTGCAAAACAGTTCTTTTTCAAAGACCTTTTTTGAGGACCTGTTTCCAAGACCTTTTTCGAAGACCTTTTTCAAAGACCATTTTTGAAGACCTTTTTCAAAGACCTTTTTCCAAGACCTTTTTCGAGGACCTTTTTCCAAGACCTTTTTCGAGGACCTTTTCAAAGACTTTTCAAAGACCTTTTTCAAAGATCTTTTTCAAAGACCTTTTTCCAAGACCTTTTCCAAAAACGTTTTTCAAAGACCTTTTTCAAAGACTTTCAAAGACTTTTTTTGAGAACCTGTTTCCAAGACCTTTTTCCAGGACCTTTTTCTAAGACCTTTTTTTTTCTAAGACCTTTTTCCAAGACCTTTTTCCAAGACCACTTATTCCCATAAACTAGATTTATGCTCTGACATGTTCTTGCAAAATAGACAACCCTTAATGTATTATGTAAGAGTAAAATGTACCAAGATTACTCTCTTATTGAAGAACCGCTGTAAAAATGGCTATTTTATATAAATGTTCATCCAGATGCTCGTCTGTTAACAAAAGTTATTTATTAAAATGAGAAGTAATATATATGCCAACTTCTGTAAGTAATTAACTGTTGGAATTCTTTTACAGACCTGTTGAGATTAGATGCATGCAGTTGACAACAACAAAAGCTACAAGAAAAAGAATGAAGGCCCCTTTATGGAGCAGCTAGCAAACTGGAAGTCTGGAATTTAGCATTTGGAGGTAAAGCTCAATGTATTGATTTGTACAGCAAGGGTTGTAATATTATTGTCTGCCCAAAGACACCCTACATTCATTTATACGTAATGTGTCTGGTGGTGTGGTGAAGACCACCTACAATAAAGGGTTTTATGGTTTGTTTGTGGTACTGAATTTATGGTACGAGGACTCTCTCTCTCTCTCTTAGGGAGATGCTCTTCACCCTGTCAAAACTGTTGGTCCATAGCTGTTAACCCCAGCATTAACTATTTCAACTGAAAGCTTAAGGGGCCATATTTGACAGCGTGTGTACTACGGATCACGAGAATGTACGCATTGTACCTTGTGAGCCGGTGGGATTAAACTTCCTACTGCAGCGTTGAGGCAAATTTATTTCTAATAACAAGCAAGAATTACAATGAAATGCAAGATGTCTTCAGAATTTGAAACACCTGAATCAAAAGTCAAAACCTGAAATAAAATGTTTCCCAATATAATGTGAAAGTTTGAGTTGTCTTTATGATAGGGCTACAAATTAGTGGACACGACAAAGGTTGTAGTGAGAGTCTGACCCAAGTTTGAGTTATTTGTCTTGACACTGTCTCATAAATTCATTGAATGTGGAAGATGATAGTACCAGGTCTTTTGGTCAATACTTTGGTCCAGGATGCTTTGAAATCAACTTCTACCATTTTGCTTTTATTCCTTTGCTCGGGAGTTCCACCAATCATCATACTGGTTGGAATTGTAGCCAATATCCTGTAGTATCTGCTCAATGATTGTGATTCAGAATCATTGTGAGTAGGCTATGCAATTTAATCTTCACATAATGGAGGTGTTGCCCCTTGTTATGACTTGCATACCATTGCAAATAATGTGTCAAATTGCTCTTCCAAAAATATGCTTTAATTCTTCCTGAGTTTTCAGATCTTGGACTGCAGCTTGCTTTGCTCTTTGTAACTTTCCAATCTGGGTACTTGCAACTCTTTAAGACATAGGCAGGTAATGGCTTCATAGGTTCTTGTGATAGAAAATGCATAAAATTTTGGTGTGGAATGTTTTTGTAAATGCTGGTATTTAGTGCAGTGTGGCCTTTTTTGCAGGAGTCATAAGCAGATTCTGAATTGCTTGCAAGGGGCCGTTTGACATTGCTGAGAGAAGACTCCCAGCGTCTCATTAAGACACATCACACTACCCTCTGATCTCCCTTTGTATTCATTATATTCAGCCTATTGGCTAAAGGATGCCCCTTTCCTTAACTGCTGTTTTTGCATGCTAAACCCAATGCCTTTCACACTTCAAGTATATCACCAGTGCTCAAGTTACGTCTTTCAGTGGTACCTCTTCCTGAGTTATCATCCCTTACTGCCAGATTCTGAGCTGTCATTGTGTTGCACATTTATCTTAGCTCCAGCAAAGAGCTGAGGCGTGAATAGGGTCAGGGTTACTTTGAACCGGATCCAGAATCATTTATACAGGTTTCCCTGGATGGTCCTGAAATGTTGGGGTCATGTTTCTGTCCTTTCAGAAGATAAACTTGCAGTACTATTCGTCAAGATTATTAGCCTCCAAATGTTATTCTAGCTCTAGTTCCTAATTCAAGGATAGGATTAGGTTTAGCTGTTCTGGGACTGACATAAGTGACTGTGTTAGGAATAAGGTCAGGTTCAGGTTAGACTCTGATGATACCTGTAATCTGCTGTTTTTCAGGGCCCTGACGGCTGTGAACGAAGAATGACAGCAGTTCCGCTGCAAAACAGCTTGAAGTAGCAGGAATTGCTGAAGACTGCGATCTTAATGGACCCTCAGCATTGCTGAAGACTGCGATCTTAATGGACCCTCAGCACTGAATGGCTGGAAGTGCCCCAGTGCATGGCTTCATAGCCTCATTTTCATAAATGACAATGGATCCGTAAATGCTGAATGGTAAGGAAGTGTGTTTAAAGTATCTTGTTTTATGTATAGCATATTGCAAACATGGATGATACAAATTAATATAGGCAATTGACTAGCTCACTGATCTAGTACATAGTTAACTGGAAAACAGACTACAAGCATTGCACATGATGAAGATTGATTTGTTGCAAAATCCTTCAAGCTTTCAGATGAAGATTGATTTGTTGCAAAATCCTTCAAGCTTTCAGTGCTGAAGTTTAAAATAGTTTGCCATTTTATTTTTCAGTATTTCAACCAGATGTCAGTATTATCACAAGATTAAAAAGTTCCTTTTATATGAATTGTGTTAACGGCAGGATTTTTGGTGCTGTTAAGATAGAATCATTCAGAACAGTATTGCTGTCATATTTCTTGTTCTAATTACTAAGTTATTGGGGGAAGAGTAAATATAATAATTAGTTTTGTTCTAAATTAAATTTATTTGTTTGTATCACATAGAGTGTTATTTGTTTCTGTCATGTACAGTGTTATTTGTTTTTGTCACGTACAGTGTTATTTATTTGTGTCATGTACAGTCCACTACAATAAGCCTCATTAAGAAGAGCAACAGCTGATTAAACCTTTTGACAGACGTGATGTTTAACAACACTGCATTCAGAGTCTGTTATACAGACATCAGATTTTGAGACTTAGAGCTCATTCAGCCTTGAGCATTAAGCTGGGTCATTCTAGATTGCTTCTCTAACGTACAGTGAACTTTAAATCATTATTAATCTATCAGTATGATTGCTTCTCTGTTGTACAATGAACTTTGAATCAGTATTAATCAAAACCATTATATACAATTCTTTATTTACAAAATACCTTTACAGTACTTGGATTTGTTCCCAATTTATATTGATCACCTGTTACTCCTACTGCACTGTAAGATCAGGTGGAAGTTTTTTTTAGGTTACGTCAAATATTCAAGTTGAGTTAGCTGCAGAGATGATCTTTCAATATCGGAGTCTTTGAATAGAATGATTCTTCCAACACGGCAAACTAGAATGCTCATGGAGAAGTGAAGTATGTGTGAAGACCAAAATGGCCTACTATGAACTAAGCTTAGGAGGAGTAAATTATCCACACAAGAATATGACTCTGGGTCTGGTCTGTTCAAAGATGATAAAATAATCGTATATCAGTTTTTGAAATTAACAGTCATTTCCTATATGCAGTATGTAAGGAGTTTTTCGGTCTTGAAACAGACTTAAGAAAAAAAATACCTGTTTGTGTAGGAATCTAACAACACCATGAAGTTAAGATATTTGTAGAGCCCACTTTGGAAAACCAAATTGTACATAAATCATTAAAACTACATGTGATCTACATAGTCGGACAGTTACTTATTGCATGTAGGGCAGACAAGCTTTATGTAGTCAACTATGAAATTTTTAATGAGGTATTGCCTCTGAGTGATGGATGACTTTAGTTGCAAAAGTCACCTTGCAGCTGTTTTGTGCAGCTGTAAGAAAACTTTTTTGAGTTGGACTCTGCATCAGAAGTATGGGTCATTTTCATACAAAAACAACAACAGTGTGATGTGACATTCTCTCGGTGAGACGTAATCATTCATGGTCTGGATAATCTACCCGATAATACGCGTCTTACATACAATTAGCGAATGAAATATAGCTAAAAGTGTTCGTGAACTATCGGTGATTAGCTTAATATCAGATTAGAGTGATAAACCGTCTAATAAGTTGTGTACGAGTGAATTAATAAATTCTGAAAATCATGGAGGAGTCAACCAATAGTGGCAAAAGGTGGAGAAATCTTGCATGCATAGGAGATATTCAATATGATGAATTGGCAGGAAGGGAACTTGGTCTGCTGATCGTGGAGATAAATTGCAACATCGACCAAAAAGATGTAAAATCATTCACAGACATATTGAAAGGATACGATCCTTCAAATTGGAGCAAATCTGCTGAAAATATAATGAAAATAATAGAAGGGATACCAATGAAAGTTCAGGTTATCAAAAGACTTATAAAGAAAATCTACAAAAATCAACACATTCCATCAAAGAAAATAAGTACGGTGGAATTAGTGAATATATTGATTGATGCAATAGGCAAACGGATGCCTAAAGCATGTAAACTATGTAGAGTGTGGTATAGCATTGTAAATCCACAAAACCTGATTAGGAAATGCTATGCTTGCCACGTACCGACACACCCTTCATGTGCTGAAGTTGAGCAAAATAGAAATAAGGACACAAAAATATTTTGCTCAACATGTCTAGTATGGATAGACAAGGTCATTAAATCAAGACTTAATGTACAGATTGTGGAGGATGAAGAAGATGAAGAGGATGAAGAAGAGGAAGAAGAGGAAAATAGAAAAGAAGAAAATAAGACTGAAGAGAGGGAAAAGATTAATGAAAACAAAGAACAGGATAATAGTATGGATGCAGAGAAACTCATAGATTCTACATATGAGGCAATACAGCAACATACTTATGAAGAAATAAATTATGACATGATAAATCAAAATAAAATCCCAAAGAGGTTGTACCCGGATCTCCATACTGATGGGAAAGAACAAGAAAAAAAAAAAGAAAAGAAAGACACAGTATGCACCCTTTTGAAAAGAGGGAATTGCAGGTTTGGTGAAAGGTGTTATTACAAACATCCCAAGATATGTCACAATTATGAGATATATGGCAAATGTGCATATCTAGATGGCTATGAAGAGGAATGCAGCGATCTACATCCAAAAATATGTAGAAAATGGAAAGAAGGAAATGGATGTAGGTTTAATAAGAAATGTAGGTACATGCATCCTGTAGCCATGAAAAACCAAAATCAAAATCAAATACATATAAAAAATCAAGGTAAAAAGGAAACAAATAAAGAAAAGAACAAAGATCATGTGATGAAGGCAAAAAACAAGCCAACAACACATTATGAAATGTCAGCACCACGATATGAGCCAACAGCACCTAGATATAGCACAAGGAACAAGCAATGTATCTATGATGCTAAGGGATGGTGCAGATATGGAGATAAGTGCAGGTTTATGCACAAAGTGAATAAATATGAAGCTGGAAGAACAAGTATAATGGAAAAGTTGGATTTTTTAATGTACGAATTTCTGGAAATGAAAAAAAGATCAACATATCAGAACAGGAAAGAGACATGGGAAAATCCTTATTATTACCCATATTAGATTATGGAGATAATACGCAAACCATCATAGTGATGAACGCGCAGGGTTTAGTTTCGAGTAACTCAAAAAGAAAGATAGAGTTCTTAGAAGAACTAACCCAAAATGAAAAAATAGAAATATTGAATATAAGTGAAACCTGGTATTCCCAAGAGACTGGTAATGATGACCAGATAAAGGGTTTCCAAACTTATAGATCAGATAGAAAAAATAGAAATCAAGGGGGAACCGCGATATATGGGAGAGATGCCAATCAAGGAAAAATCTGTGAGAAATATAGTAACACAGAATGTGAATTAATAGCGGTAGAATTTGAATATGAAAAATTAGTGAACATTGTAATATATAGACCCCCTAATACTAAAGAGTTTGACATAATAATTGAAAAATTGGATGAAATATGTAGAAATCACAAGGATTGGACTATACTCCTAACCGGAGACTTTAACTTTCCTTTTGTAGAATGGAAAGAACGAATAGGAGACTGTGGTTGTATTTATACATATAAAAAAGAGAGCAATAGTAGTGCAGAAGATAAGAGGCAATTTGAAAAGCTATTAGATATGCTACTAGAACATAACATTCAGCAAATAAATCACCTACCAACAAGAAAGGATAATATTTTAGATCTAGTATTTGTGAACGAGGTGAACTATGTTAAAGAAATAATAGTATATAACACGAGTATTTCGGACCATAATGTCATAGAACTAACAGTCCGTTCCAGAACATATGAAAACAGAGAAAAGCAAGAAACGAAAAAATGGGAAGGATATGGAAAATACAATTTCTATAGTAAGAATATAAATTGGTCAAAAATAAATGAAGAATTAAACAAAGAATGGGAAAATATATTTGTAAGTGATGATATACAGGTAAATACCGATATATTATATAAAATATTAGAGGAAATAGTGGAAAAATATATACCGAAGAAAAAAAGTAATCATCAGTCACGAATTCCAAGAGACAGAAGGATCTTGTTCCAGAAAATTAGAAAGTGGAAAAAAGCTCTTGCAAAAGAAAAGAATGCATGGAAAGTGATGGAACTAAAAAGTAAGATAGAAAATGCAGAACAAAAGATTATACAATCAAAAGAAAATGAAAAAGGGAACCTAGAAGAAATTACTCTACAAAATATCAAGCAAAACCCTAAAATTTTTTATTCATATGCAAAAAAGATGAATAAAATAAGAGTAGAAATAGGCCCTCTAAGAATTGAAGGGCGATTAACGAATGAAAAAAAGGAAATATGTAACATATTAGCAGAAAGATATAAGAGTGAATTTACACCTAGAATTGAAAATGAAGATAATGATACAGAAATAAGAGATGAAAATACTGAATACTTATCAGATATAGATATTACAGAAGCCGATATTGTGCAGGCTATTAATGAAATTAAAAATGGATCAGCAGCAGGACCAGATGGAGTACCTGTCATATTGTTAAAGAAAGTGGTTCATTCAATCGCAAAGCCGCTAGCAATATTATTAAGACAAAGTATAGATACAGGCAAGATTTATGATGAGCATAAATTAGCATATATTACTCCTACTTTCAAAAGTGGTTCAAGACTAGAGGCAAGTAATTATAGGCCTGTGAGTCTGACATCTCATATTATGAAAGTATATGAAAGGGTAATAAAAAAAAATATAATGAAACATTTAATGAAAAATAGATTGTTCAATATAGGACAACATGGTTTTGTACCCGGAAAAAGTACACAAACCCAACTGTTAGTCCACCATGAAAGCATATATAAAAATATGATAAATGAAAAAGATACAGATGTGGTTTACCTAGACTTTGCAAAAGCTTTTGACAAGGTAGATCATAATATATTAGCGAAAAAAATTAGAAAACATAACATTGTTGACAAAGTAGGAAGATGGATAAAAGAATTTTTGCAAAACAGAAAACAGATAGTGATTGCAAACGATGAGAAATCGGATGAAGCTACGGTAATATCCGGTGTACCACAGGGTACGGTGTTAGCTGCATTGCTGTTTGTGATTATGATTGCAGACATAGACAGTAATGTTAAGGACTCAGTAGTAAGAAGTTTCGCAGATGACACAAGAATAAGTAGAGAAATTGCTTGTGATGAAGATAGGAACTCGCTACAAAGAGACCTAAATAAAATATATAAATGGGCAGAGATAAATAGGATGGTATTTAACTCTGATAAATTTGAATCAATGAACTATGGTGATAAAGTAGGAATGCTATATGCATATAAAGGACCTAATAATGAGACAATCACAAACAAGGAAGCAGTTAAAGACCTTGGTGTGATGTTGAATAGGAATATGTTATGCAATGAACAAATAGCAATTCTATTGGCAAAATGCAAAGCAAAAATGGGAATGTTGTTCCGGCACTTCAAAACAAGAAAAGCTGAACACATGATTATGCTTTATAAAACGTACGTTCGTAGTCCACTTGAATATTGCAATATAATATGGTACCCACACTACCAAAAGGATATTGCACAAATAGAGAGTGTACAAAGGTCATTTACAGCTAGAATAGAAGAAGTTAAGGACCTTGACTACTGGGAAAGACTACAATTCTTAAATTTATATAGTCTTGAAAGGAGAAGAGAACGATACATGGTAATTCAAGAATGGAAACAGATAGAAGGAATTACCGAAAATATCATGGAACTAAAATTATCAAAAAGAGCAAGCAGAGGTAGATTAATGGTGCCAAAAACTATACCAGGAAAATTAAGGAAAGCACACAGGACATTAATCCACCACGCACCAGCATCGATAATGCAGCGTCTATTCAACGCGCTACCAGCTCATCTGAGGAACATAACAGGAGTGAGCGTAGATGTGTTTAAGAATAAGCTCGACAAATATCTAAGATGCATCCCAGACCATCCAAGACTGGAAGATGCAAAATATACCGGAAGATGCGTTAGCAACTCTCTGGTAGACATCAAAGGCGCCTCACACTGAGGGACCTGGGGCAACCCGAACGAATTGTAAGGTCTGTAAGGTCTGTAAGTTAATGAGGCAATGGTGGTGTCATTTCAAAATTAATATATTCTTCTTGAACCTCATCTTAATGAAATGGCAAGAATTTATCACCATCTTTAGATCTAAATTGCAAATAAAAAAGGATTTTTGCACCTTTTAGATGGCTGTGCCTTGAACTGACACCATCAAGATCTAATGAAATGTTTTGCTTTCAGGCTGAGCACCAAAGAGAATAATGACCCTCGTTTTGAGGAACTGAGTGTGGAGGAGGACCCCATGGATATAGATTGACCCAGGTCAAGACATTCTTGTCTGTCACCTGAATTGATAGTCTGTCAAGGTAAGACACTCGATTACTCAAGCTTCTCTGCAGCATCCCTTTGGCCCCTATCTGCAACCCCTTTCATTCCTTTTACTGTACCTCCTTTCATATTCTCTTTCTTCCATCTGAATTTCCTCAACCTTCTCCTAGCAATTGATCCATAGTGCAGCTGTTGCTTTGAGGTTACACCTTTCAAACCTTTCTACTCTCAAGTTCCCTTTCAGCACTGAATGACCTTGTAGGTTCCAGCACTTGGCCTTTGGCCTAAATTCTATATTCTAATCTGTTCTCTGGATTAACTGCATACAGTTGAACCTGGTGCAATCAATATGCAACACCTTTGTATGCTAAGAAGCCCAATTAAAGATTGCAAATTGGCTATATTGAAAAACAGGTCAGACTAAATTCATTTATGGGGCTTTAGAAGTATTTTGAAGCTGATGATGTTTAGCAGAGTTGGTTAGTCTGCAGTAGAGTATATTGGAAAAACTTTTGGGTAAAAAGTTTGCCAGAACAATTATATAAACTTGTAAACTATTCAATTTGTTAACATTGATTTTCCAGAATTTGCTTTCAAGGTCGATTTTAAACTTTTAATTTCATAGCTTTTCATCAGAGTTCAAGGACTGCAATTGGCATTGTTCAAGTGTAATGAAACAATTTGTTTCAGATGTTCAAATTTAAGCAAATTATTCACTTTTTCTCAGGTAAGTACTTACAACTTCCTCACATGTTCAAACCCCTTTTTCCTTTCGTTGTCCCGTCCAGATGAGCTCAATTTATTGAACCCAGTGTGGAATCCAGTAAAGCTCTGATAACTCCAATAGGGAGGTGAAATTCCAATAGGTCCAGAGCTGTTGACCTTCATGTATTGCAGCTTCAGATTGGAATAGGTAATCAGTCAAGATTCCTTCTCAAAATGGAGAAAAGAAGCCCATTTAGTTTCATATAGAAAGCCATAATTATAGAATTTAGGTTTATGCATTGTTTACTTGAAAAATTGTGCAAGTATTTTCACCATTACAGCTGTGTGAATCCGTCTTCAGTTACAGGTTGCACAGTAAAATAATGTAGATTTTAGTTCTGTGATAATAGTCAGTTTGTAACTCCTGAAATATAGTAGATATGCATTAAGGCTGCTTGATAAAGGAGGAACCAGTTGTGAACTGGATTTATTTTGTTTGTTTAGACTTTTCCTTGATATTGAGAATTAACCTAGTATATCCTAGCATAACTAGCTAGTACTAGTCTCACCATTCATGAGGTAGGCCTAGTGTATGTAGCCTTTATTTAGTGTAGCCCTGTTGAGGAAAATTCTCATGAGCACCGAAGTTATTTTGGGTCCAAAAGGGCCTTCCCTTTCATTTTGTTTCTTGATTCAAGATTAGTACATTCACATCAGTAGTTCCTGACCGTCAGTGTTGGTTTTGTTTCATAAATACAGTCTTGTCTTGCATCTTTGTTTTGCTTCCACTTATTACAAAAATTGGTCAAAATTGAACTAATGTTGTTTAAGGTTTCAGTGCAGTACTCTATATACTTCAATTGATTCTCTCTCTCTCTCTCTCTCTTGATAGTTTATACCTTAGGCTAAGCTTTTCTTTTGCTGGAGTGTTGAGGCTTTGGTGAAACATTTGCAGCTGTGCTCTGGTGAGTGACAGAGATTTTGTGGCAACAAAAAAGCTGATTTGTGAACAATTTCCTGAAGCATTTTAAATGCCTTGTTTATTTTTCAAAACTAAAAAACTGCTTTATTTAAGGTAAGAGAAGCAATTAGCATGTGACGGCTATCCCATAGGGGGGATGTACCTTCAGTGCACCTGTAGGCATTACTTTAAGGTTCTTGCAGTGTCCCTTCATCTCCTGGCTGCGACTCCTTTCATTCCTTTTACTGTACCTCCATTCACATTCTCTTTCTTCCATCTTAATTTCCTCAACCCTCAGCTAACATTTCACAGTGCAACTGCTTTGAGGCTTTCCGTTTCAGCGCTCAGTGAAGTGACCTCATCACAGGTCCCAGCACTTGACCTTTGGCCTCATTTCTATATTCTCCATGACGGTCTTCCCTTAGGGAGCAGATCTTTTGTAAATTGCTCTTTGCTGATGAACAGAGACTGACTTCTAGTCCAAACTTGAGCAGGTTTAAGAAATCCTTTCCATTTAATGGCAGCCATTTGGAGAATCCCTCTCAGTCAGCCCCTCAACAGGGACCCCTGACTCTGTTCAGTGAATCGTCTCATTGCAGTGTCGTGCTCCTTAGCTTCAAGGTCTCATTTCTGTTGTGTTGTGTGTTTGTGTTGTGTTGATATAATAAGCATTTGAAGGAATTGCTTATTATATCAGAGGATGACACTAAATATCAGTAGACTGATGGATTTCATAAAGGACGAGGAGCATCCAAAGCACATTTTCAACTCTCTGATTTTAACGTTTCTGTACTGATCGGTACCATTTTCAACAAATCAGCTGAAATGAGTAAAGACATGGATATAGTTAAAGTATATCCAATGTAATAAGTACAAAATACAATAAGGGTCTCAAATTAAAAGAAAAACCTAAAATTTGAAAAGTGTTAAAATTTAGGACATGATTTATTAGGGTGGCATTCGACTGTGATAGCAAGTTGTCATTGCCTGTGATTCCCAACTTTGTGTTTGAATGAATATTGATGTGGGAACTGTACTGGGAGTGACTGATCTATAGTACAAGATTGTGAAGACTATCATTTTAATAATCCAGTTCATCTATCATATATTCACATTTTATTGAATGTTTTGCATGTGACTGAGTGAGTGAGGGAGGGTATTTGTAGGTAAATACATGTGATATATATATATTGAAGAGCTACACATCAAGATGACTGATGATGGCAGTGGTTTCCTTTTGAGGCATTTCCCCTGTGGTTCATCTCGCAACATTTAGCGGTTTTTTTATGGTTTTGTTTATGCCATTGTTTTCCTCAGGTGATTTCATGCTGAAGGGAAGTCTTCAGATGAGTTTATATCTACTGGAGTAAATTGACTATAGCATTGTGTTTAGGCTGAGATTATGTGTATCTTGACTGTCAGACATTTTTTTTACTTATTTTGCAAGTTAGTGGTCTTCAGTCCAGTGTTTGTTTGTGAGAGTTCCTTTTCTGCTGTGCTCAAGTGTCTCTTCTCTTTCCAGGATATCGTCAGATAGATGCACAGAAGATTTTAAAAGGACTACCTGTAGACCACACCCCCCCTTGAAGATGCATCTAGCCAAGTATAACAAAACTGTGGCATTGCCAAGAAAATGCTTCATCTCCTGACTGTTGAACCCGACACTTGCAGCTGATGTTTTTGGTTTTCACCTGTCAAAGGTAATTGGAACAGTGTTAGCAATAAGGCAAATACTTTGGCCATCTGCTCAGCATTAGTTTTTGTCCTAAATGATCTCACCCAAGTAGCTTCTCCCTGGCTGACCCATTGTTACTGCAAATACCACCTTCTGCTTTACCAAACCATGAATTATTTTCGTTTACAAATTCAGCACCTGAAGATATGAGTTTTCAGAGAGGAGTTTAATTGACACCTGTATTTTTACTCCTCTCAAGAGAACTTTTCTTTCAGCTGTGTTCAGTCTTGCTTTGTGAAAGTTAAGAAATGTGGGTTCATTTAGCCATGTTCCTTCATTCTGAGGACATTTTTACTAATGTTCCTTGTGTCTTTTTTTTTTTTATTTCAAGGTTCAATCTCTATCATCCATATAGCTAGGGGTCTTCAAGTAAGGCACTCATGTTGCTAAAGTCCAGGTGTCATTTTTTAATTTTATTTTTCATATATTCTTGTGCTTCCATTCTGAGGAGTTTTACTCCTACTCCATGTGTCATTGATGAGTTTCAAGGTTCATTTCTATCATTTAAACAGATGGGAGCCTTTACACATGACACTCCTTGTTGCTAGTACTCCATGTGTCATTTTTAAATTTCAAGATTCAGCTTTGCTTTTTTGTAATAACCTGAAAATGGATAAAATCTGAGCCATTCCATTCTTTGATAACAACCTAAAACTGGATGAAAGAGTTTCATTGGGAGTTCAGAGGAATTTTGTTTGTAAGTTCAATTGTTGTTGAGAGAGAGACCACATATTCAGTGCTGCTGTTTGAGAGAGCAGAAACACACTGTGGACAGCTCTTCCTGAATTGCTGGAATACATCTCTTCCTCTCTGAAAGTCATTCTTACCTTGATTGTCTATAGTCTGTGAAATTCACTTTCATGGAACAAGAATGGAGGAAAGGCACTTGTTACTTTGTCATCTTTCTGGGAGTGGGAATTATGGAAGGGTAGTTGGGGTCTCAAACATAAGTGTCTTCCTAAATCCCTTTCAGTTTTGCAATGCGTGAGTGAATGAGTGTACATGCCGATGTTTGCAGCAGCCAAGACTTTGTAGGTGCTATTTTTAGTTGTGCTGTGCTAGGTAGTGGCTATATAACCATGTTGTCAAATCTTGGGCTGCATCATAGCCTGTATGCCATGGCCTTCTCCAGTCTGTGATGCCCTTTTCCGTACTTAATGGCTGCACTAAACAGATAATTAGTTGATTTGTTGACTACCATGAAATTAACTACTTTGTTCTTAGTCTGTCCTTTATCACTACCATATTTTTTTTATCAATTTCAGTTCTCGGTTGATGTTGCAGTCCTTGAAGGCTTCGTTCCGCTTTGCTTTGTTTTGTGCACTGACTCCTTTATTTTGACTTTCTTGCTTATTGGGTATTTCCTTGTTGGGCAAACATTGTGGAAAAGGTTATGAGGTGCAGTTGTGTACCACTGTCTGTGGTGACGCTGGTGGGTTGAATCCTACAGGTAGGAACTGAGAACAGTTGCTTTTGATCTTTAGAAGTTTTAATTAATGAAGTGACTTCAGTTGAGACACTGGATACTTCACAAAGTTATTAGAATGAGTTTTTTTTTATATGTAAACAATCAACAATAGATATTTTGATGATTGTATTTTTAATGATCTTAGAACTCATTATCTCAGGCACCTGGATTGCAGAGGAAGTTTACTCGATATAATTGTTGCTCTAGAATAAGAATTGAAGCGTATGCAAGCAATTTGATTACTACTCTTGTTGGAGTTCAGGCCCCTCTCAGTACAGTAAGGGAGCTGTTGCTAGTCTAATGGAGATGTAGAAAGGAAAAACAAGTGATGTTAGTATGGGACGAAGCTTTACTTGCACTTAACAAGAACTGATACCTCTCTTTCTCTCTCTTCTTATTGGTGTACCTTTGACTTATTTTTTAGCATTGTATTTCTGTCAAAGCTTTCCCACGGGAGAAATTATTTGCTTTCACCAGAATCTCGTGTCTTGTATACAAAAAAGAATGTCTGTTGAATGCTAACAGAAACCTTCGTATTGTTCCCCTGGGGTCTGTCAGTTACAGGATGTCTGAGGTGGTGGCACTAGTGCCAGCCACATGCTGCTGCAGTCTTTTGTAGTTTTCTGCCGTTGTTGGAGCGTCAATTTCGTGTGTGAATATCCTGCAGCCTTCCATGGAGGTTATCTGCTGAAGAAAGATGCTGATGGTTTCCTTTGTTCCTGAGAGTGGTTGCTGCAAGGTGTGTGCTCTTTCCTTAATTTCATAACCTTTTAAGTTTTGACAAACTTTCATTAGGAAAATGATTGATGCCACAGCCTCTCAGTGCAATATATGTTGCTATTTTTCAAACTGCCATGCATGACTGACTGCCCAAGTATTTCTGATGTGTTAGGCATAGAAATGATATTGATTTGTATCTCCAGATCATCTACCTATTTTGTTTATTGATTACCATATTGTTTTGCTTTATCTCAGTTTGTGCCTTTATTTCCATATTCATTATCAATGCATCTTTTAACTTATGTAAATGATAAATATTTGATAAAGAAAAATATTTGACATAGTAAATTTTATTATGATAATAGGATTCTAGTGTGTTACAAAAATCATCAAATAATTTAAATGGAACACAGAATGAACAGGATTGAGTAATTGTTTAATTATGTTGCATAACTTAAAATTTCTGTTGAAGGACAACAAGGACTAGATTTAACCTGACATGAGTGTTCTTCCAGCCTCTGCTGAAGGACGACAAGGATTAGACTAAAGGAGACGTGGGTGTTCCTCCAGCCACTGCTGGAGATTGAGGACTTGATGACCTGATTTGGGTGTCCCTCCATCCACTGCTGAAGAGTGACAGGAACTTGCGAAACTGTCTTAACCTGACTTTGGTGATGAGAGTGTTCTTCCAGCCATTGCTTAAAAATGGCTAGAACTTGACTGCAAACAACAGGCAACAAACCTATAGCTTTCCTACAGAAGCAGCTGAAGAGCATCAGCATCTGTTATAATCATCATTCTTCAACAGTGAATAGTTCATGTCAAGTTATCAAGTCAGATCCTCAAATAATATCGTCATTCAAGTCAGGAAAGATTGGAAGAACACTCGAGTTAGGAAAAATCTCATCCCCATAACAGAGCAGAGACTAAAATACACACAATGTAAATAGCAGAACATTGTTGAAGGAGGAAGGCAACACGTCAGTCTGATGTTATTACTGTGGAGGGAACTCGCATCAAGTTCAGTCTCCCACTCATCATTGTGCAGCTTTGGAAGAGCAATTTACATAAGTATTTACACTAGTTTAATCTCTGTTATAGATGACAACGAGATTTTCCTAACTCGAGTGTTCTTCCAATCTTTCCTGACTTGAATGATATTATATTTAACAGAGTACTTGACTTGATAACTTAACTTGAACTAGTCACTGTTGAAGGATGATGGTTGTAACAGATGCTAATGTTCTTCCAGCTGCTTCTGGAGGGAAATAATAGGTTGTGGTTTGTTGCCTGTTGTTTGCAGTCATTCATTGTCTCTGGTACTTGTTTCCTTGTTCTAGGTAAAGGCTATAGGTTGAAATTTAACCAGGTATTGTAGCCAGCTCACTCACAGCAACACATCTTGAAGTTTGAGGTGGTCAGTATATATCCATGAAGAGGCATCAGGCAAGCTGTGGATGGAAACTTCAGTTATTCTTCTTTCTGATTTATTATAATCCACTTTGGTATTTATGATAGTTTTTGCAGGTGAAATTTATTTTGTACAATCCTTCTTTACTTCACTTATGATAACTTATCAAAATCCTGTTTTGTATATATTATTCTTTTAACAGGTGATTGTATATATTATTGTTTTAACAGGTGACTGATCAATAGTTCTTGTTCATATTACCAAGTGGTATATAAGTTGATAAGTTTGTGTTCCATGTTACAGAAAATGTTGGACAGTAAATTCTGTAATTGTTATTTTCTGAAATAATGAAGTAGAGCTAAAGTGTTTCAATAAAAATTTGCTAAATTTGGCTTTTTAATTTAATGGAACAAAAAAGGTCATTGGTTTGAGGTTACAAAAACTGATCCAAAACAAAATTCATGAAGAAAAACTAAATTTTAATGTCTGCCATTAAGTTATTCTTTACTTCCTGATTTTTAAACATTTGTTAACAATGTGCATATTTGAGTTTCACTTGCCTGTTTCCATTCCATGACTAAAGTGTCATTTGCCCTGGTGGCTGTCTGGCAGAATTACTAATTTCTTCAAGACAAAGCTTTCACTGTCTATCTGCCTCAAAAACATTCATTCACAGCCACTTTCCTGAAAGAGGTCAAAGGAACTGTCACTATATGCAAGCTATGAAAAGGTAAAGGGAACTTTTACTATATATGCAAGCTATAAGAAGACAAAAATATAAGTCTCTATCGTCGATTGTATTGGCACTGAGTTTATATCAATATTTTTGACAGCTGAAATTGTTACTGACTACTATTTATGCAACAGACACGTCAGAAATTCATTTATCGCTAATGACTGTCACTGCTGATTGCACTATTATACAAACTGTTTCAATATATTGAAAGTGTACAAGAAAAGAAAGATCAATATTGCACCAGTATTGAGGGAATACGTCACAAGTTGGGACTGAAATATTCAGTTTGAAATGTGACCCTGTGCTCAAATAAGACTTGTAAAAATGGTGAATTTGTTCAAATGCTGAATAATTCTTCTGTTCCTCTTTTAAAAACTTTCACAATGAAAGTTAACATCCATTTGGAATCATACTGATGACTAAGTTTGAAGTGACACTGAGAACTAAGTTGGCTGCTTTGAAATTATTTTTTGAACAAATTGAAGATAACTGGTTTGAAGTTATTAATATTAGCTTAATGGATGATGAAATCTTAAAGAACAAAAAATCTGTTATAATGTTCTTCATATTTTTGTTCCACTCACCTGTTCAGTGTCATCTCTACAGGACTCCTTCCAAGTGCCTCACTCATCACATCAGTTGTAAGACCTGGTGGATTATTCCATATCTTCAACAATTTGCTTATTCCACATACTCTTCAACATTCACATGAGTCTCCTCCAACATTCACAGCCAGTTTCCTAAAGGAGGTCTAAACCACTCTACTAGATGCAGACTACAAACTTTTACATCAATTTTATAAGTACTTAATATCACTGACTGCTGGTATGGAAACTAATTTCAATATCTTTCAAGTTAAAAAATATCATTGACTGTACTGATATTCAAACTGTTTTAGTATCTTTATACTTGTAAAGTCATTCACAGAAACTTTTCAATACTTACCACTGAGTGTACTAACACACCAACTGTTTCAGTAGACTGCAAGAGTACAAGAGCAAATCCCAGAAGACAAAATGGACCAGTCATTAAAAAGAAGTTCCTTTCAACAGTTCTGAAATAAAAAAAAACATTTCTAGCAAGAGTTAAGGTCCCAAATATTAGTCAAACAACATGAAGCTTCAGATACAGACCAAAATATAAATACTACTTGTCAAAATTGCCAATAATATTACCTTCATGTGCAAACATTGCTTCCTGTGGAGAGAGGGAGGGAGAGGCTGCTGTCCACATCTTGATATTTGAAAGGACCACCACACTGAACTAACACCAAAATTGCCTAAGGGTACCTTGGAATTCCTCCATTACTTCAGTGCTGTCTCCTCCTCAGTAGATTCTGAACCAGGTGATGATATAAAATCTTGGGAAAGTCAGTCCTAATGACAAACATAATGATATTAGTTAACAGATTCCTGATAATCTTGAATAAAACTAATAAAATGAGAATTTGGATCAACAATTATACAGGTCTATCTGTCATATATTCGTTGGAACTATAAAGTTTTGCTGCCAAATTGCTACTACAAAAATTTTAAATGACAGATACAGGATCATTTTACTAGATGGTATTCAGCTGACACCAAAAGAACCATTGTAGTGATTTTAGGGCGCGCCTATGCCCTAAGGTCCCATTTTAAAGGAATGGCTGTTTCTGTCTTATGACTGAAGGGATTTGCTTCAAATTTTTACCCTTATTCTGCAACTAATAATGAAAATTCTCTCGTGGGGGAATTTAGAAGTTTGACCTCTAAGTTATTATTATTAATATTATTTTTTGCCAGTTGAAAAAAAATAATGACCTCACTTTTCGACAATGTAAAATAAAAATTTTTTTCACTCAAAAGTAAATTTCCCAGTGACAAAATAAAGATATAAAGTTATGCTACACTCTGTACATGTTTCATTGAATTTGGTTCCGTCTTCTTGGAAAAATAAGCATTTCATTTTGAAAAACTAAGTTTTGAGAAAACAGCAAAATTAAAAAATTTTGGGACTTGCAAGAGAATCCTGAGACAATCAGGACGTCTTGAGCCAGTTATATATCCCTATATCTTTATAACCCGTTTCCTCTATGATGCTACCACTAGAGACAATGGGATATTTTACTGGGTGGCAAGTGGTTTTTGTCCAAGTTATTTTGACACTTTTTTTACATGTGTTTTTACAATTTGTCATTCCCAGTGCTGTACAAGCGATGAACAAAATTGTCCATGAACTAGTCTAAACTTTTTTTTTAGCGTTAACACTTCAGGATATTTTTATTTAAGACATAAATCACCTGAAAACTGTTAATAACCTAAAATTCGACAGTTCCCCAAAATCTGGCAGTCAACACACTCCTTAAGGGAATATTTACACAGTAATTCAGTTGTGTATTTTTAACTTACATAATACCCTCTTACCTGTTCCCAAATAGAAAAGATTTATCAGTGGCTTAACCAGGGAGGTATTAAGCTCCGTAGCAGCAGGTGTTCACAGATGTTGAAGCTCCTCCTTCATGTGAAATCATCTCAGTATCAGCAGCTAGGTGGTTCTGTCACTAGAACTGGTTCATTATTAGAACCCACTTAATCTAAGGATGCTTTCCTCTTCCTGTGGCAAAGAAATGAACCAAGCTGTTGACAAGGTTTCAAATAATCCTGCTGCATCAGAAGAGTGTACTATATGAACAGGGGTCAAAAATAGATCCTAAATTTGCACATTTTTTTTTATTGAAATCCATTACATATATACATGATGACGTTATACCATTTTGAAAGTTTCCCACTGTACTCATTACTTACATCAGTTTTATTTTTAAATATCATTCACTTCGCTATACAAAAACACAAGACTTACCTTTGTTTTTGCAAGGGAAATTTCCTCTTGTCTGTAACAGAAACCTCTCAAGATGTGGATTGCATGGACTAAAGTGATCTGTGCTGCAGAGCATTTCACTATGAAGAAAAATCATCTTTCATATCCTCAGCATCACAGTCACGCCAGAACAAAGCAATGGCTAAGCCACATTCCTGTAGTAAAAAAGAGAGCATTTAACTCGCAGAAAATCATACAGCTTAATTACAGACTTATTCATCTGTCACACTCATCAATCTTTCCAAATTCAACAGCAAAATGGTTCTGAAGTCAAAGAACCTTCCCAGCAAGATTAATGGCCTCAGATTTTAGCAAATTATAATATTTCCTTGGGACAAAAATTGCTTCCTACAAAACTGTTGACAACAGATTTACCTTCCTTCATAAAAATGCAAACTTTGTGGCTCCTGGAATTCCCACATTCAGGAAGGAGAGAGACTTGATGCTCATTGAGGAAGGAGGAATACAATGTTGAACTGACACCAAGTATACATCTTGTCAACTGCATTGGTTCTTCAACAAATTCTACACCGTGGGAAGACACCACTCCGGAGAAGGTTAGGCCTAGTGACAAATAATTTGATTAGTTAACAAATCACTGACAACCTTGAATAAACTATATATGAGACTTTTATCAACAATTAAACAGGTTTATGTTTCACATATCACTGGAAAGAAAAGTTTACTGTCAAAGGGCTGAGCCAAAGTAAAATTCAAATGACAGATTACAGAAGCAATCTACTGACACAGAACTGAAGGCAGGGCTGGATTTAGAAATTGGGGGGCCCCGGGGCACTTATGTTTAGGATGGGCCCCCTCCCCATACAGAAACTGAATCATCTATAAAGAAGAAAGTTTAAATTTTTACACGAGGAAATGGGTAATGTAAGGTTTTGAATTTTTTTTTTTTTAATTCTTACAATTTCATAGACTAGAATAACTTTGGCCACATTTTTCAGTTTATATTATATGGCAAATTACTATAAGGATTTGTGATCAAGAAAAGGTATGGATTATTATGGTGCATATTTCTTCAATTTCTTCAAATTACTGTCAATTTTTTTTACAGTGCCTACAAAAATTCCATCCTTCTACACCTTACCTCAGTAAATTCTTTGACTGAATCATCAAAATGTATCGTTTTTATAACACTACTTTCTACATCTACCAAACATAAGTAAAAACCTGTCATCAGTCACTGAGGTCCTAAGATGATTTTTATTAGTGCCAATTTGCTGAATGACCTTTCTCCTGAACAACTAGTAACCATCATGCTAAGATATATTCTAAGGGCTACATTACATTTGGAAAGGTATCAGGAAGCCCTTCATCATGTAACAAAACTGCCTGTTGGGATGGAGTGACACATGATAATGTCCTCAGCAAACACACTACTTACTGTCACTGACGTCTTTGGGAAAAGCACTGACAAATTCCTCAACCTCTGTTTTCATCTCAGCATCAGATAAAGTACATAAATTGACTACTACTTTGAATCCGTCACACACCAATTGGTATGCTACCCTCCGCTGTTGTGAGGCAACAGACTATTGATCTAAAATGACACTGAAAGTTTCACATCTGAATTTTTCTCTGGGGGAAAATCTACTTCCTCTGAGGCTGAAGTTGTATGTGTATCATAAGGCACCTTTTGCATCATTAATCATTACAATTTCTAAAGAAAATAAAAAATAAATAAATAAAAATATTTCTCAGTATGTTATGGGGGGGGGGCCTTGGTCACCAAATACTTTTTTCCCAACATCTTACTAATTTCCCAACTATCTATTTTTTTTGAGTTGGGGGCCCCCCTCAGACGGTGGCCTGGGGCAATTGCCCCATATAAATCCAGTCTGGACTGAAGGCTTAAAATGACTGAATATTCAGTTCACACCAAAAAGGCCTTTGTCGTGATTAAGATAATATTCACGTAGTAACTTAGTGTAGTTCAAATGTATGCAATAGCATCTTACAAGTTCCCAAATGGAAAAGAATAATCAATGGCTTATTTGTGAAACTGACACTTATTAAGAATGCAATAATCAATGAAATATCCTTGACAATTTGACAGGATATCTCTAAAAGGAATTGAGTTGGGGCAAGCCATTTGCAATATGGAAATGTTTTTGTGTTAAACTTGGGTCCTGAACCAAGCTAGACAGACTGTGTCACAAGAGAACAAAGACTGTCACAAGGAGGACCACATCAGCTGAATCCAATAGCAATGAGAGCAGAGAGGACCCACTGAGTTCAGTTCTCTTTTGGGAACCTGATTTCTGTGCAACATAAAAGTCATGTCAAGTCAATGCATAATTCTGAATGAAAGCTTTCACAACTTAACAAGTTAAACTCCACAGTGTAAGAACAAATAAAAATGCTGTGTCACAACCCTGAAGTCACTCAACTGTAAGTCAGAAGAAAAACTGGAACCTCTTGAGAAACCTGAAAATGCTTCACCTCCCAAAAATGTGAAAATTTTGTCCCGGTGAATTTTCATGTATGAACAGATTTTCTTTCTTGCTCACAATTAATCTGTCATGAAAAAGAGGCTCTACAAAGAGTTACAACATTTGTACTCTCAAATTTCAGAGTACATACCAGCTACACATAAATAGTACTGTTATATTATTCGACATTATTATTATTATTATTAATCAATATCATTATGATTCAGATTGGGTCACATTCATTCACATGGAGCATGATAAAAGGACCATGAAATTTATCATAAACTTGAAAAGAATAATTGTCCATCTCTGGATAAAAATTAAAGGAACAATTTAGATTAAAATCAGAAGCCAAATCAATTAACAGATGAATGTATATACAATTGGCAATGATAGATTAATAAAAGAAAAAAAGATGGGTATTATGCCCATAACTGTTAATGTAAACGGCACCAAGACCTTTCAGCTCTTTTATGGAAACAAGAACACAGGAAGCAGAATTATTATTATTATTATTATTATTATTATTATTATTATTATTATTATTATTATTCAGAAGGTAAACCCTATTCATATGGAACAAGCACACAAGGGCCACTGACTTGAAACTCAAGAAGCTTCCAAAGAATATTAGTGTTCATTTGAAAGAAGTTACAACAGACAGCAATAGGAAATACAGAAAGAAGAGATCAATTATGAGAAAATAAAAAATAAAGTTCAGTAAATTAATAAATAACCAGATAAAACCATAACCAAAATACAAGGTGCATTGTTGCAGGGTAGCAGGGCATTGCATCTTGGCTGAACTTCTGAGGCTCTACTTGCACAACATCCACTTCCTGAACAGTCTCAAACATTTCTCTCATTCCAGGGTCTATGAGGTTCACATGCTAAGAACAGCAAACATGCTACATGAAATCTCAAGTAGTTTTCAAGAACTGAGGTTGTTCCCCACAAAACACCAACATGAGTTCATGGAAAGTGCCCACACTTGTGTCACAGAGCAACAAACTCATTACCTTAACTTTACGCTGCCTCATACCTTTTCAGATGAGTAATCAAAAAACAAAACTTGCCAATATTATCATCTCTTTTAGTACACTGTAGGACAAAAGACACAGAGCCTGTGGAGTTTTAGCCATAATTACAATTGCTAAACTTCAAAAGCCTTGTATTTTCTGCAAATTATCTCCAGTGTCTAGTTATGTAAATCCTGAAGATGTATAATTATACAAAGACCCGATTGTTTTGACTGCATTCGTGGAGGCTGCTGTTTTAACAGAGAATTCATTTTAAAAATTACCAAGAAATAAAACTAAAATACAAAATTTAAGCCACTGGCCAAGCACTGGGACCTATGAGGTCACTCAGCGCTGAAAGGATAAATTGAGAGTAAAAGGTCTGAAAGGTGTAACAGGAGGAAAACTTTTGCAGTTGCACTAAGAATCAATTGTTAGGAGAGGGTGGAGAGAAAGGTGGAAGAAAGAGAATATGAACGGAGGTGCAGTAAAAGGAATGAAAGGGGTTACAGCTGGGGGCTGAAGGGACACTGCGAAGAACCTTAAGTAATACCTGCAGCGTACCACGTGGTGCACTGGTGGCACTAACCCCCTGCAAGGTAAAACTGAACTAAGACACTTTAAATTGCAGCCCTATGTTTGTGCCTGTAAGGGTCACTCAACTGACTGTGTCCCCTGGTTTATCTCATGAGGGTTATATTTCTGCTGCCTGGTGACCACAAAGCCCACAGTCTGAAAGCTTCAGAGACTTCTATGTCAGCCCCTGGACCATGGCCCTCCTCTCTTGCGATACAATAACCTGGCCTGAAGGAACCAAAAATATTCTTCAATATTTATTTCAATTGCCACAGTTTTTGTCGCTCTTAGTAATAATTCTGTTTAAAAACAACTGTTTACAATAATCATTCAAAACAGCTGGGATACTGCCTCTGTTCTTTACTTTGCACATGAAGACTGTTTTGTGGACCCTTGCTGTGTGTATGTTCATGGAGTGTTTACCTCTTGAAGAATATAGCACACCCATTAATATGAGTCACCACAAACACATAAACACCCAACTGTCAGTTACAAGTCAGCCTATTTATATACTCAGGATTCCAATAACTTCACACTACCACCATAATTTGTAGTGTCACTCGGACCCAATTTGGAATGCTTCTATTGAGCAGAACATACAGAAAATCTGAAACTGAAATCATTCTACCCAGAAAGGAGGATTGGGTGAAGTTACTAAGACAACCAGATATTCCTACAGCCACACCATCCACTGTGATATAGCTTCTATGTCCAGTTGTGCTCAATTCACTGTTCTTTTCAACAGTGTTCTGCTTCTTTAGCAGAGAATCTGTGGCTACATTCACAGATGCTGGGTCAGCCCAGATGTCTAATTTGTTGCCTCATAATAAAAACACACACACACACACAAGAGATCTCAAACATTGACTGGGTCAATCTATGTGAGACCGTGGTCTTTCACAGTCAGACATTTGGAGTTTTCTTATTAAAGGCTCAACTCTGGAGCACAATTTTTGCTTATCTTAATTTATTCACCACATTAGGACTTGTATATTCACTCTTATGACAATTTTACTGAACACTTTTTTCTGCAGAAATTTAATAGTGTGTAAGCTCAGTAGGCGACCTCAAAGCCTTTTGCCTGATTCCGAACAAACACCAAATGCAAGTTTTGAATCTCAAACTGCATGTCGAATCAGCCCTGAAGAAATGCTAAATGTGAAGCTGTTATGACGATGGAAATACGACCTCTGCAGTTGAGTAGAGAGAGACTGCTGGATGCTTGCACAAGGCCTCTACTACTGCTTTCTGCAGTGGAGACCTGGGCACTTAGGAAGAAAACAGAAGCTACTTGAGAACCCAAGATTCATGGCAGGTGCACGAGAGGACCACTTCAAGGATGAAGTGATGGAGGAGATATGGACAGCTGCACAATGGGTGAAAAACGGACCGTGATCTAAAGCATCTGGATGGTCTGGACAAGAGATGAGGAGCAGTTGACTAGAAACAGCATATACTGACAAAGCAGCCCAGGAACCAGCGAGAAGCACAATACAATCCTGGAGAAAAGCCATAAATGAAGGCCTACACCAAATTCTAATTCAGAGAGAACTCAAGGATCAGTTGCTAACACTACAGCCAATACTAGAGACTTGGTGAAGCAGAGAGAGTGGGACCCAAATGGTTAAGGAATCTCTGGGGGTATAGAGCAATGCAAGAATTCAGATGTAGAAGACAAGGTTTTAGCAGACCCTGACTCCATTTAACACTACCAGTTACTAAGCCTTTGCAGGTCTCATCTATCCTGTGACAGGCAATATTTCACTTCACACACTGTCTGTGAAATTACTAATCAAAATATGAAGATGCTCATTCTGGTGTCATTATTAAGCAGATGACTTGTGCTTTGTGGTATGTTAACTTTGAAAACGAAGGGTCAGGGGTAACAAGCTGAACACTGCCAAAAGTGTCAGTCAGCCAGTCAGTGCATCATGAATAACTCACAAACTGGCTTTTGAACAACGTGTTTGTGTGTCATCAAGCAACCCACAGATTCAACATAGCTTACATTAAATACTACAAAATGCTTGATTTACCCAATTATTTAGGGTCATACTCTCCTCTTACTGCAACTACTACAATTTTAGTAGAAGCCTTACCTGCAGCATGCTACAGGAAAAACCGGCGTCACACTGAAGAACCCTTTCGCTCGATAGTTCGTCAGTCACAATACAGGATACCTGTAGACAAAATGATATTTTAATGATAAAAGAAAGTTTGTTCATACTTACCTGGCAGATATATATATAGCTGTATTCTCCGAAGGTCCGACAGAATTTCAAATTTCGCGGCACACGCAGTGGCCGGTCAGGTGGTTAGTACCCATTCCCGCCGCTGGGAGGCGGGTATCAGGAACCATTCCCATTTTCTATTCAGATTTTCTAACGCCACTGTCTCCTGAGGGGAGGAGGGAGGGCAATATGAATATATATATCTGCCAGGTAAGTATGAACAAACTTTATTTTATCATTAAAATATCATTTTGTTCATGAGACTTACCTGCCAGATATATATATAGCTGAATACCACCTTTGGAGGGGGGTAGAGACAGCCAAGAATTAGGGAAAAAACCAAGTATTGGTAAAATTATTTTGGTTCCTTATCTGATAGCGTAGCTGACTGAGTGGTTACTGTCACTCTAGTCTGCTTCTGCTTTACTAGAGACCCCAGCGAGGTAGTGACCTATATAGCTGGCGACTTCTAGATGATCTGTCAACGGGGGCGTGACCACAATGTGACTAGATCATAGACCATACAAAGAGGACAAAAGAGCATTACTAACCACCTAACCAACACCTAAAGCGTTAGTTTGCAAAGGATTGGGAAGACTGCCTCCAGTAGTCGACCCAACAACCACAAAAACACAATTAAAAAGGGGATAGGATCAGAGTTACCCCCTGTCCCCAAGGTTGCTGAAGCAGCAATGTATGGTCCCAGCGAAAAGCAATTTTCGTATGCTACCTAAACATCTTGCCAAGAGTGTGAGGCAAACAACGAATTGACTTCGCCAAAATGTGGCACTAAAAATGTCACTGAGTACCATATTTTCTTGAACGCCATGGAGGTAGCAACTGCCCTCACCTCGTGAGCGTTAACTCTCAACAACTTGAAGTTGGAGTCGTCACAACTAGAGTGTGCGTCCTTAATGACGTCCCTAATGAAGAATGCCAGTGCATTCTTCGACATAGGTTTAACTGGTTGCCTCACAGAACACCATAAAACATCCAAGGGACCACGAGTGTCCTGTGTTCTTTTAAGGTAGTACTTGAGAGCTCTAACTGGACATAGAACTCCCTCAGGTTCCTGTCCAATAAGGTCTGCTAAACCTTTAATTTCAGTGTCTAGGCCAAGGGTTAGAAGACCTATCATTCTTAGCCAAGAACTTAGGGCTTAAAGAATAGACAGCATTGCGTTCCTTGAAGCCCACATGACGGCCTCGAACTTCGCTCACTCTCTTCGCCGCGAGGAATGCCGTTTTCGAGTAACATCCTTAAGAGATGCAGAGTGGAGAGGCTCAAAAGGACTAAACATCAAAAACTTGAGCATTACGTCCAAGTTCCAAGCAGGGGGAATTAGCTGAGGAACCTTGGACGTCTTGAAAGAGCTCGTAAGATCGTGGAGGTCCTTATTGTCAGACAAAGCTAATCCTCTGTGTCTGAATACAATTGAAAGCATGCTCCGATAACACTTGATAGTCGGAACTGCTATATCGAGTTTTTCTCTTAAGTAAAGGAGAAAATCCGCAACCTGGCTCACAGTGATAGAGGAAGAGGAAAAGCCCTTCTTTCTACACCAACCTTTGAAGGTTGCTCACTTCGCTAGATATATCCTTTAGATGAAGAACTTCTGGCTCTAGCGATGGCCAGTGCCACCTGGCCAGAAAAACCCCTTCGCTCTGACCAAGTTTCGATAGTCTGAAAGCAGTCAGGTTCAGAGCGGGGAGATTCAAAGATATCTCGTGAAGTGGGTTTGTATGAGCAGGTCTGCTCTCATAGGAAGGGTCCTCGGAACGTCTACCAACCAGAAGAGAAACTCCGAGAACCAGTGGTTCGAAGGCCAAAACGTGGGGATGAGAGTCATCCTCGTCCCTTGTGAGGCCGCGAACTTGCGTATGACTTCTCCCAGAATTTAGAACGGGGAAAAAAGGCGTAAACATCTATTCCCGTCCAATCCCAGGGAAGAGCAACTATCGCAACTGCCCCAGGGTCGAGTACAGATGAGCTTTATAGAGGGAGCCTCGCTGTTCTTGAGGTCGTGAAAATATCCACAAGATGGCGACCCCAAAATTTCCAAAAATCTTGGCAAACCTCCTGATGAAGGGTCCATTCCTTCGGCAGGAGTTGATGGCGCCAACAGAGCAGGTCTGCTCGAACATTTTCGACCCCTGCAACAAAACTTGTGAGAATCGAAATGTTGCGAGCATAGGCTCAAAGAATAATCTCTCTTGCAAGGCTGAACAGGGAACAAGTAGTATTGTCCGAGTTTGCTAGAACTACATGATTGCAAACTTGGACCTCGAAGAATTGGCGAGCTAAAAGATAGCCGCCAAATCTTTGAAGTCGATGTGCCAGGACACCTGTTCCTCTCTCCGGGTTCCTAACACTTCCTCTCCCTCTAGTGTTGCCCCCCAACCTGTTGACGACCCGTCGGAAAAACAACACTAGGTTGGGGTTCAGAAGCTTGAGGGAGATCCCTTTCTGCAATTTCGTTGGATCGAGCCACCACCCCAGATCCTCTTTATATAAGGAAGAATTCTCAATTCCTCTTTCAAGTCTTCCTTGCTTTGCCAGTTCTCCAACAAAAAGAACTGAAGAGGCCTGAGATGCAGACTCCCCAGAAAACAAACTTCTCCAGCGAGGAAATGGTCCCCAGCAGACTCATTCCTACCTTCACCTAGCATGTTTCCTTTTCCAAGAAGGCCGAGACTTTTCCGTACATAGAAGTTGCCGTTCTTGCGACGGAGACGCTATAAAAGCCGCTGAATAGATCTGAATTCCCAGACACAATGGACAGTGAGGGGATCAGCTGCGACTTCTCCACAGACCAGAAGTCCCAGGGACTTCACGAGTTGCAGAGTCAACTGAAGGTCCTCCAGATACCTTCGCTTCGACGACGCTCGAATCAACCAGTCGTCCAAGTAGAGTGAGATCCTGACGTGCGACAGATGCAACTGCATCGCAACGTTTTTCATGAGACGTGTAAACACCCTCGGAGCAAAATGTGACGCCAACAGCATCTGGTGTTCCCAGGCGGTCAACCATCCAAGTACTGACCAGACCCAACGTTGCTTAACTTCGCTGATCGGACGAGAAGCGGTGTTTTCAACGTGGTATGGCCGTTGTGCAGAGTCCAAAGCAGAGAGCCCTGAACTGGTACGTCTAGTCCCCCAAGACAACCTGAGATACTTCACCGAACGTGGATGAATTGGGGCGTGAAGATAAGTATCTTGGAGATCCAAAGATACCATCCAATCCCCGGGATGAAGGGCTCCTAGTATTGACTGCGAGGTCTCCATCTTGAACTTTTCCTTCCGGACCAAGTTGTTCGACCTGTTGACGTCCAAGACGGGTCTCCAGCCTACTGAAAGTTTTGGGACTAGAAACAATCTGTAGTAAAATCCCGGGGAACACCGAGTCCAAGACCTGTTCCACTGCTCTCCGCTCGAACATCTGTTCGAGCAGGTCAAACAATTTTCTGTTTGACAGGAAGGCAGTTGGGAAACAAAAAACAAAAGAGGAGGAGACAGGAAGGGAATCAAGTAACCTCTCTCTAACAGTAGGAGGGACCAAACGTCTGCCCCTCACTCTTTCCAGGCTTGTGCAAAATGAAGCCTGGTTGCAAAGGGAGTCTGGAGATGAAAGGAGTCACTTGCTACCTCTCTTGGAAGTGACATTCCTTCGGGAAAAAACTCTCTCTCGTGGTGCGGGTCTCGTGTTGCTTCCCATGGAAGCCCCTTTGTTAGGCAAACATTTAGCTTTCGTTTACTTTTTGTATCATTGAGATCGGTGCAAGCGTTATGAAGGAGATGCAGTTTGAATGTCGATAACTTTAGTTTTGAGAAAAACGATATTTTTTGCTTCTCTGTGTATTTATTTGCTTGCCGTTACACAGTTTGATGTTTTTATGACATAATGAAAAGCCAAAAAATAGACCTGCAAAGTAATATAACTTCGCTAAATGAAGCTAAATGAAGCGAGTGTCAAAACACGGCTGAGGTTGGCCAGCGCGACGTCTTACTTAGTCAAGCTCTGAGCTGCTACTGACTGACTGCCACTGACTGCCCTGCGGCATTCCTGTCTTTCGCTGATGCGTACTATGTCCACAGGGTTGCCATAGATCGCATTAGATATTATTTCATAGCTAAAAGGAAATTACCACCGATATACTGACAAAATCATTACATTATATGAAAAATGTAATTTGACTATGATAGGTTACTGTTTTGTTTATAACTCCTAACTGTGGCGAACTTTTAAATAAAACTTTCTGAGAAGATAGTCAGGATAAGTATGATGCCATAAATAAAATATCCCAGAAAATTTGATTTCCGATTTTTTCGTCAAACGCTCCCCTTAAGACAAAGACAACTGCGAAGGTGGAGAGAGAGGAGCCGAAGGTTGAAAAGTCTCAGGAAACAGATCCTTAAGAAAAAAGCCAGAGTCTGATAATCAGAGGAAGAAGAAGACGAAAGAAGTTTCTCTTCATACAAAGGCTGTGACGAAAGAGGATGTTCTTCCGCAGCTGGAGGGTCTTGAGTGAGTGGTGAAAGTAGTTCCGATTCGCCGATACGTAAGCGGGAACTCCCGCGAACGAAGAAGTCGTCAACTAGAGTACGTATAGTAAACAAAAAAAATGTGGAACGCTTCACGATTAGCGTGTCATCCTTGCGCAAGAGCCATGCTAATCTTCTCTGTATCGTTCCAATTTAGTATATGTACTGCCGAAGCAAGTACTGGCTAAATTAAGAAGGACATCAGATGTTGAAGCGGGTAGTTGTGCGACATGATAAACAACTGGAGCGGTGTCAACACAAGACTTGAAGCTATACGGCGAAGCGAGCGCGGAGCGTCATGGCGTGATGCGCGAGAGGCTCCGTGGCAAGTACTAGAAGAGAGTCACAGCGTGGCGCGCGCGAAGCGTCATGGCTAGGCGCGCGCCGAGCGTCAAGGTGAGGCGCGCGTGAAGCGTGAGAAGCGCACGAAGAGCAAGACGCGCTCCTGGCGCGAGACAAGAGAAAAGGCCAACACCTCAACTCGGGGAAGACGAATAGGAAGCCACTAAACACTCTCTCTAGACGACAGACGCTCTGTATCGTTCCCGAAGCGGGAGACGAAGGTGAAAGTCTGTACCTCTTAACAGGCAGATTCGAATCTTGAAAGGTTCATGAGAGCATCCAGCTGTTGTTGCAAACCCAACAAAATCTTACGCGTTGGAGAAGCCACTCTCTCGGGAGAAGGGCTGAACCTGAGAGAAGGAAAGGGGCGAGAGACGTATACTTCCTTCCACAGGGGAAGAAGCTCTAGCCCTTGCCTTAGCGCGACAGGGGGGTCGAGTAGCGTGATCCTTCGAAAAACACTTTATTCTCTTCTGCAGAGGAATATCCACGCAACTTTCGGGGAAGAGTACAAACGTCTAGAGGAAGAGGACGTGAAGCGTCCTCTCCTCTAAGCTTCTCTTAAGAGGGCGAGAGTCCAACCGAGAGCTCCAACCCCGAGGCGGGGAGGACGTGTCGGAGGACGAGAAGCAATCCTTCAGGATGCGTGCCTGAGCACGATCCCTGGCAGCCTGGGTAGCATCATCAGGACCTGCCGAAGGGACGCCAGATCGGTGGGAAGCCCCCGTAACCCTCATGCGGCTTTCGACATGCCCCCTCCCTGGTCCTGGGAGTTCGACAGAGGTCCAGGCCTAGAGGCATTATAGGGCCGATCTGACGCCCCCTCCACAACACTAGGGGCACTAGCACTAACACTATGCGTTTGAATTGCATTCACTTTAGTTTCAAGAGCACGCATTGACTCCACACGGGAGCCAGGGAATTACCTTCTGCAGCAACAAACTACAGGGTTAGTACTAAAATTTACTACAGGGTTACTAGTAGGAGAAAACCCTGACTGTCCATCTAAGGATGCACTCTAGGAGGAAGATTTCCTCAGCCTATCACGCTCCAATTTAAGCATATAGGCTTCATATTTCTTCCACTCACCCTCAGACAATCCCACACATTCATTACCGATTATCATAGAGCATTGAACACCCTTACATATCATACATAAAGAGTGAGGAACTATCAAAGTCTTCGATAGCCTCACCTTACATTCACCCAAGCTACAGACTCGATAGCTAGAGGTAAGACATCTTAATTATAAGAAAAGTCAAAAGCAAAATCAAAAACGGTCCACAAAGAGCGTATGCCAAGTCACAGATCCAGTCGAATACCAAAAAACAACCAAAATACTTAAGTGACAACAAATTTCGAAATCCAAATGGCGGAGGAACTGACAACAGGTGTTGACAGTCCGGCGACAGAGAAAATCTGAATAGAAAATGGGAATGGTTCCTGATACCCGCCTCCCAGCGGCGGGAATGGGTACTAACCACCTGACCGGCCACTGCGTGTGCCGCGAAATTTGAAATTCTGTCGGACCTTCGGAGAATACAGCTATATATATATCTGGCAGGTAAGTCTCATGAACAAAATTAGTATTAGGTTTATACAGTAGATAGAATACAGTGCCAATGATTTTATTGTGCACAAAGCACTTACAGATTTAGTGCTAATGTTCGACCAACTCAAGTGCTAAACATAAACAAAATGTTGTTTTGCAATTTCCATGTCATGTACATGAACTGCAAGAACAAGTTTTGTACAGGTTGGCTTTCAGTCCTGTTCATGTTCTGGGTTCCTCAACATTACAATGAACTTGAATGTGTCACCTCTATATCTGCTGGTTTAATGCAAAAGCAGAAAAATAAAAATGGATGGGAAGTTAATCCAAAGCTTTAGCTTTGACAGTTTCCTTATACATACAGTACACCACTGGAAAAAAGAAGGGTATGGTATGGTGTTGCTGTAGCAATGCCTTGACCATAAACTTCAGGAAGAGAGAGAATCATAGTAGCAATTTTGGTGACAAGAGACCGACCCAAAACGAAACTAGGGCATTCATCACTATTATCATCTGGCAGTTTGACAGGACCACAACTCTCATTGGGTTGGCCCAAAGGATTTACTTCCTGAACTTGATACAGCGTCTGTTGTTGGCTGAGGCTTCTGATTATCTGTCAGTCTTTAAGTCTCATTATTCACGTGAATAGGGGACAGGTAATTCAGGTCTAATATATCATGTAGTGTTATAAATTCAATCATTATTGTTACTTTCAGTAAACGGGTTAGAGAAGGTGGTGTAGGCACTATACACTTAAGAAATATAGACAAAGTATGCCGTTCATTCTGTTGGGTGTTTGTAAAGCCTGGCCTCTCATTCTCTTTGGAATGGGACAGTGGTTGCTGTCGTGACGTCATGAGACAAATGGTAGACGGTTGTTGGAAAAACAAAGGGTGACGGCAGGAGGTCAGGAGTTTGTGACTGTGGCGGTGATGACGGAAGGTTGTGAGTGCTCTCAGATATGGTTTGTCGCTTGGGTTTGTAAGTCTTTCTCTTGTTTATTGAAGTCAAGAGCTGACTTAGGCAAACAATACAACATGAGGTCAATAAATTAAATAATGGTTATATACTGTATTAGTTAGGCTATGTGTTGATTCAGTTTCGACATCTGCACGAGAGATGTGTGACTGTTGGTCTTGACCTGCATTCTCTGCATACAGAAAGGCTTTGGACAATTTAGTTACAATTAACTGATCTGTGATTAAAAACAACGTCAATTGTTATTCACAAGCCTGTTACTTTATCTTAAACAGGAGGATGCTGAGCTGCTGTACTGCCAACCAGGTGAAAGGATCCTGAGAAAACCAAGGGAGCTCCCTGGAGGATAGTCAGGAATAGAGAAACTCAAGATTCCATTCCAAGGGCAAAAGGAGTCAGGAGCTGGACTGCCATTCTTCCAAAGCAAGCGGATAACTTCAGAAAGTGAGACAGATGGAAACCTCAGCAGATTGCCGATACAGAAACTTGCCTGTTGTAGCCACTGAGCTCAAGTAACTGAAGAAGAATCTCTACTGATAGATAATGCAACTCAAAGAATAGCCTGAGAAATGTGAAATGCACAAGTTGAAACCGAACAAGATATTTTTTACTTATCTAATCAGAACTGAGCATAAATAACAGCTGTAACTTACTGAAATGCAGGATTTTTAACCAAATTTCAGAAGAGAGACCAAACCTAAAGTGAATCTTGCTAAAAAAAATTGTATAAACAAACCAGTCTATTAAAATGGTTGAAGGGAGGCAGGAACTTGGAAAGTGTCTGAGAAGACAAAATCAGAAGTTGACCATGAAGTAACCTGGTAGCTGTGAAGTCTGGGGTCATAAAGCCTCCTACTAGCCTCCTATGGAAAGGGTTCCAGGTGAAAATCTGCGAAGTCGCTGCTAACCTAATATGACAAAGCAAACACTGACGTAAAAATGCTTATTGTGATGACCATCTATAACCTCAGAGGAAACTGCACACAGGCCACCTACTGCTGTTCTCCTTCTTGCTTCTAGTGGATTATGGTGTCTAAAAAGTCACACAAAGAAGGCCAGGGTAATGTAATGGGCTTGTAACAGGCAAAAGCGAATACTAAACAAAGAAACATTTGAGAGAGAAGTTGATACAAAGAAATCATCTTAAAACCAAGGTATATACCTTGACCTATTCTTGAGAGTTAATAAGTCTTCAAAAAACAATGATCATTGATGCATTACCACTCTTGACCACTCAAATCTCAAAATGTACAATATGAAATTATGTAAAAAAAAACCACAAAAATGAGGTTTGTTATAGCTACAAAATTAACCATTAATATGTAAAAAATCAACTACAATTCTTCTGAACAGAGTGATCAATAGTCATGGCCACTATTTCTAATTGCAATGAAGTAATGAAAAATATACTATTCCATTAACTGTGTTCCTTTAACTAAAAAAGAAAAGGCATAACAGAAGAGCCAAATTTTCCAACAAAATGATGCAAAGGAAAATACTAAAATAACCATATAATACTGTTAAAATGAAACTGCTTACAAATAACTGAAGAAATAAATTATTCCATCACTAAAATATAAGATCAGGCACTGTAACAATTCTGGTGTCCATTATTTCAACAAAACCACAAAGTCACCTTGCTAGAACCCCACATGGCTCGCCTGAGGAAGCTTTCTTAAATGATTACAACCTGTGATAGATTATTATTACATGATGTAGCTTTCTACAAACTGCTGTAGATTATTATGAAATGAGGCAGATTAGACCAATCGCTGGAACAAAACACCTGACTCTCCTGGGGCTGAGTATTTTGACAACATTTCTGGACAGAAGGGCTACACCTCTCGAATTTTCAACTCAACATTATGATCTAACATTCTTATAAAACATAATTAGCTTCACTTTTCTTCAATAGGGAACTAAAGGCCAACAGACAATGCCTACCCTAGCAATGGCAAGGCTACGCAATCTTTGAGAATAATCAAAGAAGATTGTACTATGTCCGATAAATATTAAAAAAGAAAATTTAAAATCAAACAAGGATTAGTTGAAAAGTAAAAGGCAAACAGCAATGCACTTGAGGTCAAAGGGAGACTGAAGAGAACCTTTAGTACCATCTACCTTACAGCAAGTGATGCACATTACACTTTAACTGGTGGACCCATACAGTACAGTACATGGGTGCCGCAGATAACAAACAACACAACAGTTATTGCTGTCAGCTGAGAACCAGAGAGACAGCACAGGAGCTAATGACCTGAGCAACCTCCTCAATCATTCTTGGATAAAGGCCAAGGGTCAGGGGAACACAGAAATAAGCAGAGACTTTGAATTCTGGAGAGAATGAGGAGAAGAGGAGGGAGATAAAGAGGCAGGTGGCAAGGAGAAGACGATGCTGTGGTGGACACAGCATCAGAGACAGACCCTGTTTGGAATAACACAGCAGTAGAGAAAACAGAAATAAGATGTGCAAGGGAAACAGTATGAGGAGGAGGAGGAGGAGGAGGAGGCAAGGTAGAACAGTAACGGCAATGCTTCAAGATTCTTCTCAGACGATAAAGAATATGAACTGGAGAATGCTGATATAATAATAAAGGGATCAGTACAGAATGCAACATCTGGAGAGTTTAGGAGAATCCTGCACATATCAAAGAAGCAGCAAGAGAATTAATCATTATTAAGGAATCAACCTGAATACATGGAACCAAATGTCTATTCACAACTGGCAAACATGACATGCATTTAGAACAAGTCTGAAAGGCCACTAACTATCAGGACAGAATATCCCGTGTGGAACAGACGTAATGGAAATAAATAAATACCAATATATCCATCAGCAGATGCATATACAGTACACGAAGGTAACCAACATTTTGGTCACAAAAAGGAGAGAGTGTAAGGTACTTTGAGGCAGCACTACAGAGGAGATGGGACCACAAGAATGAGAAGAAAGATCGTGCAAATTATATGTTAAGGTTAAAGCAACTCATGATAATAAGCAAAACACACAGGAGAATGACTGCTGAAACACAGTGGAGGATCTGGGTGAAAGTGGCACTTTCCTTCTTGGAACATTACAATTCCAGCCTCATTACTTGTCACCACAGCAAACAAAATCTTGAAGCTGAAGTCCTGTAAAGGAGGAAGGCCAAGCTTCCTGTATTTCTGCTGTATTCATCCAAAACTAAGGCGAGAACTCTGATCATCATCCTGTATAACAGACTGGTCAGACTTAGAGGCCCAGGAACTTGTGAGGTTTCCAGAATTGGTGCCTTTCCCTTCCAGGGTGACATGGGTCCTCCTCTTCTCTTCCCTCCACAAGACTCCACTGACCCAGTCAGTCCTCAGGGCAGATGTCACTGCAGAAGGAAGCCTTCCTCCTTCCTCCCTCCTCCAACAGGAGGAATAAAATACAAGGTGGAAAACAGAGATTATGCAATATGGAACAACAAACAAACACTTACAGCAGTCTGGATAACTTTTGCCATTAACAGTTAACCTAAAGAAACCAAATTAAACTCCAGATACAGAAATCTTCTGAATTTGGAAGTGAATCACTAAAACACTAAATACTTGGGACAGAATGAAAAAGAAAATTTTGCCAACCAACTGAGCAACAGTTCAGCTTCCTACAACAATCTCTTCCTACTTAGAGAAATCCACAAAACGCCAGCATTCAGTGACCACTCCACAACACACCACAAACGTTGGTCACATCTGAGAACATCAAACATCCAGCCAAACGCACACTGCACTCTTCAACTCAACTTTTGTTAATAAACAAAAATTGAGGTTCCTCAATGCAAAAGCTTAGATGTAGAGAAGCAAGATTAAGGGAACATTCACACCACAAGAGTTATTCCAACTTTATAAAAGCTTCATCAACTTCTTCAAGGATCAGCTTTGACATCACAGCTAATATCTGGTCATCCTCTGCAGATGAGGGCTTTTCAAAGAGAAAGGAACAGCACCAAGAAGACATTTGTGCAATAAGGAAAGTTCTGCAAGTTACAAAGAGGAAGTTAAGTGAGCAAACAGCAAAGTCACGTGGTACAGCACCACAGACAATCCATCAGTGACTGCAGTGTGGAGACAGACCAAGTGTCTATGTCCTTGATTCCTCTAAGTTCTCATATCAAATTATCAGGCCTATGTAGAGGGTTCAAACATTATTACCACCTGAAAAGAACGACCATTTTATATATTACAATACTTGACAGAGGCTAAAACTAACAATATTGACCGAGTCACCTTTCAATACTGATTCTCATCCTGACAGTTTTCAAAGCCATGAGATTCAATCCTACAACGACAGTGACAGGGAACTATCACAGAACAGCACCGCTTTCCTACCTCCTCCTTCGCAAGACTCTGCTCCTCTGTCCACTTCTCCAGGCTTCAGATTCACACAAAGAGGATTCCTTTACTTCAGGGACCTTCAGGGCTTTTGGAGCTCATAATCTTCTGCAGTCTTCAATACACGACGACTGATACAATCTGTAAAATAAACTTTCTTTAGCATAACAAGTCTTTGTCATTACAAAACGGGTCTAAAGTGTTGGCTTTTAATATAGATATATACTTTCCAATTATGAAAGAGCTTTTACTTCAGTGAGTGGTAGACACCTTTAGCATTACAGCTGAGGATGTCTATCATTCACACAGACAAGAGTTCCAGTTACTTTGGCAAGACTGACATTATACACTTCATGAGGACAAGGGTGACTTCTTAAAAGCAAACTCAGCATGACCATCTCTTGAGAGTCGGACTTATAATAAAATCTCCCAAAGGACTTCCACAGCCCCTCTTCGCTTGACTGAGTAACTGCAGCAGTTTCACGGCCAAAGTCACACACTCAGATCCTCTTATCAGAACAGAGATTAAGAGCACCTCAGCTCAAGGGGTTGACAAGCAAACCAAGAAGGTTGCATGACACTTCAGAACCAACAACAAATCTCCTCCCTACAAATACACAGCCACTGAGGAAACTAAGGGGTTCTTTTGCACTGCTCCTTTGTGACACTGAATAAGTATTTTGTCCTGAACAGCTCCTGCAGAAGTGTCAAACTCCTCTACTCCCAGACTCTTTCTAAAGGACATAAACAATGCCTGATAACAGGCATCAGCCTTCGTCACCTCTGCCCATCTAGTCTGCAACCCACAAAGCTTCCACAAAAGACAGACGCAAACTGCTGGAGGAGCACAGTCTGGAAACCGTAAATCACAGAGGCATGTAATGTACCACTAACTCCTCCTTTAACACAAGATAAATAGGCTACTGAGACTCCACCACAAAACAAAATGGCCTCAACTGTTACATTGGTGCCTCTCTACAGCTTTCTAAGAGAACACAAGTTTTTTAATCTAGAGGAAGAAACAGAAAAGTTACATGAAATAATCCTCTCTCTCTCTCTCTCTAAGTCAATGAATTCATCATCTTTTAAAGGGTTGAATCCCTTGAGACAAAAACACACACACAGGTTCCTACAACCGCTAAGAACGCAACAGCATCCCACAACACGACTGAAGAAGCCCTCAAAGAAGGAGCTTCAACTAGGGAATTAAGAAACACAGATTACCACAGAAACAATTCCCAAGGAGAAGAATCCTGGGAAAGATGGCCACAGTAGCTCTACTGTATAATTATCAACATATACTTAAACATATATTAACATTTGATAGAATCAAACGTCTTAATTCATAACTGCAAGGTAGGTCCTGGTGACTGAGCAATGGCTGCTCACCTGAGTTTCCTCTTTGAAAGAGATAAGTCACAAGGTGGACAAAGGACCTCTGGTTGCAATTGGTCATTCTGAGACAACATCTTTTTCTGGCCTGGAATCCAACATCAGGCTTTGACCCCTGCAAGAAGATTGTTATATACCAAATACAGAAAATAAACAAATACAGGAAGTGAGGAATGTCACAGTAGTCTCTGATAAACACCAAATAACCCATTCTACATGATCTACCAAAGGGCTTCCCAAGCCTGTCCCAAGCACGGATAAAAGAGGGGCACTGGACACAGCATTGCTGTGACTTGCTACAAATCCTCAGCAATCTGGTGCAGGGAGTGAACACAGCAGAAGTACTTGTGAGGATACAAAAAGGTTCAGGCTCAACACTAGCCACCACAACAGCTACAGTACGAGTATATACTGTACTTTGCCGTAGAGGGTCCCAATACAATAAACATTACTGAAAGACTGCAGAAAAGGGTCGTGTAACTGGTTTAGGAGTGAAATTGCATAAAAAGAAACATTGCACAAGAAGTTACAATTTCAGATTCATCTACGTAATGTTGTACTTCATGTAACCAGGATTGAATCTGTGTCACAATCCTATGGACTAAAGCTAAAAGGTAACAGGAGGCTCTTTAATCCTGGTAAATATTTCCCATTAATTTTCTGTCTAAAAAAAGTGATCAAACAAAAACAGGCCATTCAGTGGAACAAACTTTGCCACCAGGTCTTGATCCAGACCACAATCAACCAAGCAAATATCTCTGTCCCTTGAACAATCTTGCCTGCAAATGTCGCTTAAGTGCCACCATATTCAGTGGCCCTGCAACATCAAAAGAACAAAAGAATCCCCACCATTACCTGGACCTGTAATATCAGTGAGTTCCATTCATATAAAACAGTCAGCCACAAACCCTACACTCAAGTTCACAATTGATCCCTGATCAATAAAGGTATATAACTGAGCTCCCATATTACTAAGTGACACAAATAACCACCCCAGACCCCCCCCCTCCTAAGTGACCACAACCAACCACAGCTGACCACCTACCATGTACATATTTTCTATACTCTCTCTCTCTCTCTCTCAGTTCCTTTGATAGGTAAATAACCACCCCAGACCCCCCCTCCTAAGTGACCACAACCAACCACAGTTGACCACCTACCATGTACATATTTTCTATGCTCTCTCTCTCTCTCTCTCTCTCTCTCTCTCTCTCTCTCTCTCTCTCTCTCTCTCTCAGTTCCTTTGATAGGTAAATAACCACCCCAGACACCCCCCTCCTAAGTGACCACAACCAACCACAGTCGACCACCTACCATGTACATATTTTCTATGCTCTCTCTCTCTCTCTCTCTCTCAGTTCCTTTGATAGGTAAATAACCACCCCAGACCCCCCTCCTAAGTGACCACAACCAACCACAGTTGACCACCTACCATGTACATATTTTCTATGCTCTCTCTCTCTCTCTCTCTCTCTCTCTCTCTCTCTCTCTCTCTCTCTCTCTCTCTCTCTCTCTCAGTTCCTTTGATAGGTAAATAACCACCCCAGACCCGCCCTCCTAAGTGACCACAACCAACCACAGTCAACCACCTACCATGTACATATTTTCTATACTCTCTCTCTCTCTCTCTCTCTCTCTCTCTCTCTCTCTCTCTCTCTCTCTCTCTCGCTCGCTCTCTCTCTCTCTCTCTCTCAGTTCCTTTGATAGGTAAATAACCACCCCAGACCCCCCCCTCCTAAGTGACCACAACCAACCACAGTCGACCACCTACCATGTACATATTTTCTATACTCTCTCTCTCTCTCTCTCTCTCTCTCTCTCTCTCTCTCTCTCTCTCTCTCTCTCTCTCTCTCTCAGTTCCTTTGATAGGTAAATAACCACCCAAGACCCTCCCCTCATAAGTGACCACAACCAACCACAGTCGACCACCTACCATGTACATATTTTCTATGTTCTTTCTCTCTGTCTCTCTCTATCTCTCTCTCTGTCTGTCTCTCTCTCTCTCAGTTCCTTTGATAGGTAAATAACCACCCTAGACCCCCCCCTCCTAAGTGACCACAACCAACCACAGTCGACCACCTAACATGTACATATTTTCTCTCTCTCTCTCTCTCTCTCTCTCTCTCTCTCTCTCTCTCTCTCTCTCTCTCTCTCAGTTCCTTTGATAGGTAAATAACCACCCCAGACCCCCCCCTTCCTAAGTGACCACACCCAACCACAGTCGACCACCTACCAAGTACGTATTTTCAATACTCTCGCTCTCTCTCTCTGTACAATGCCACCTGTTGAGAATATCTGCCTTCAAATGCTGATCAAGATCCAATCACCTAATTGTCTACGAGACGACCAAATATGCAAATACTAGTGGAATCGACCCTCTTACACTTTTGATGTAGCATTTTCTACAGGCTTAAGTTCAGAAAGTTACTTTAAAGATACAGTTCCTAACCCTGGTCACTTATTTATTAGTTAATCTGACACTTCTGGAAGGTAAAGTAGAATTCAGTACTGCATAAACCTTACTGACTTATTCCCATCTTCTATATACGAAATATATAAAACCGGACAGACAGCATTCATAGCAATGACCGACAACTGAATATTAATTTACTTCCAATAATATACTTTTGCAATTGTGTTGACCCTTACTTTATTGATAGATTAATGAGCTGTTTTCAAGATCAGAAAAACAAAGTTCATAATATTCATAAACTTCCCAATTTCAGTGGCTGAGTTCTGTCTCATTTGCGAAGGTCGAATACAGTATACTATTTTCCTCAACATCGATCTTCCTGGTTGAAACAGCAGTCTGGTCCTTTTGCTACAGTCGTTATCACCGAATTTTAAGTCATTTCGATACATCTACAAAATCCATTTGATACAGTCCAAGTTGTATCTGAACACAATATACAGTAATCTGATTTCCTAAAAAATCTGACAAGGTTTATTGTTTTTCGTGTTGCGCTAATCAAAAAATGAACTGATGATTTTCATAAAAGGAGAACGAAGTTTACATCATGAAGATACTTTACAGATTTTACAATTAGCTCAACTGACAAATTTTTAAATTAATTCGTATTTTTCACAGCTAACAAACCTGCGGTCTTAAACTTACTCTCACGTACTACCTAGCAAAAACCAGACCTAATTTGTTTATTTGCAATTCTGAAATTCTAGCACTACGAGTATTTTGACTTCCTGATTTTGCTATCTTAATTGACTATCAAAGCAATATGGTACAGCCTGCTTAACCAAATGGTTTCTAAACACTTTTTTGAAGATGTTAACAACTGGTTATCTCAAAAGGATGCAGATGAAATAATAGATCACTTGATAGTTTTGCTATGGGCAAGTTCTTATTTATGTTGTGTGTTAAGGAATTGGGTTTACTAATTTATATATAAAATGGCGTATCTGAATTTAGTGATACGAAGGTAATAAAAAAAGCTCTGTTACACACACTGGCATCAACATTACATCACTTACTTACTGTTTTAGAACGTAAAGTCAGACTTAAATTGTATCAAATTGTCTTTTATGGATGTATAGAAATGACTTAAAAGCTAAACGACTGTAATCTTGAAGCATGCGGTGTCTGTAAAAAATGAATCTACATGAATAACTTGTTTTAAAAAAAGGATTTGTTACAAATCATTACAGATAAAGTCTTCGATCGCCACAAAACTGTACAGCGCACTTCCTTGGGTTATGCAGCTGCTTGAGGCAATAAAACCCACACATTGCAGTTTGTTATATTGCATTAATGAAAAAATGATTATTCAACTCTGTATTTCAAAAACAAAATCAAACATTACCACTGTGGCCTGCCATATACAAAGACATTTACTGCGGCACTATGTCTAAATTTCTCAGGAAAAAGGTTTTAAACACCCATCAGTAATGTCCAATGCAACTGGCAATAATTACTCTGGTAAGAATGATGCTAAACACAATCTTGAATTTGTTTCATAGTTCAGAATCTCTAGACGACAGACAAGTCTTGTGGAATGGTGGGTAGAGTGTCATTTCCTCCATACAATATCTCTTAAAGTCATTTTTTCACACTCACCGTGTTTCTGTTTGACACAGCATTTTTCAGCTGCGAAATACATTGAAACAAAATACAGGGCAACATATCAGCAGATATGCAGATGTTAATGATTAAAATTCAATTCACCAAATCTACTACTATTCTGCGACGCTTATTTTCTCCTGAAACATTTTTACTGTTATAAATTTACCCTCTGATTAATTTCCTGTCGTAATTACTTGCATGCGAGAAGCAAATTACAGTACTTTAGAGGTTAAGTATGGTGCTGTAAGCTTTTGAGGATGGTGTACTAAGCTTTACATATCCATAATTGGTAAGCTTCACAAAACAAAAAGCAAAAAAAATTGAGCTCCACAAATACCTAAACCTTTCTTCTTTGGTGATCTATTTTGACACATTATTCAAATTTCTGACACATTATTCAATACTGAGAACCATTAGTGTTATCGTTAACATTATAGAGACAACTTCAAATGTTAATATTATATTTTACTCAAAAACTATAAAAATCCATCAGTAATTAGCAAATATAATATTTTTTTTTACCACTGACGAAATTAATACCAAGATAGTCGACTGAAAATGGAAAAAAATATCAATTTTATAAGATAAATACCTTGACTTGAAGCTTATAGGCTACAGGCTAGATGCATCCATATACAGGTTAGTTATGTTGTTGGCCTGTATAGGATGTATCTAGCCTATAAACTCCAAGTTAAAAGTCACAACTTCATAATATAAAAAAAATTGATATGACTTTTAACAAAGCTTATAGGTTATAGGCTGGATACTTCTATATACAAGTAGCAACTTAACTAACCTGCATTTGGATGAATCTAGCCTATAAACTTCAAGTTAAAAGTCATATCAAAATCATATGATAAATACCTTGACATGACTTTTAACTTAAAGCTTATAGGTTATAGGCTGGATCAGTGGCTCTTAACCTTTTTATTCCCACGCCCCCTCTAAGAGTCGGTCCTTTCCTCAACGCCCCCCTTGCATCTATGAGTAAAATTTCCTCCCAGATTTAAAGGAAATGAAATAAAAAGAGAAAGAAGTGTTTTAATTCTTTTGGGAATGAATCAATGAGATACTTGACACTGCTTTTAGCGACTTAAGAGAATCACAAATATAATCAGAGAATTTTTAATTTTTCTGTATGGCTCGTGCCCCCCTTGGAAAATGATGATGCCCCCACAGGTTCAGAACCACTAGGCCAGATACTTCCATATGCAGGGTAGCAACTTAACTAACCTGCATTTGTTTGTCAATTAAAACAGCCAAAACATCCTTAAATAACTAATCCCAAGTTCATATCCTAGTGGTCCAATATTCAAACCCAGCCTACAAGTACCCTAATAAGACTTCATTACTAATTAGACAATTTAGGCTTTGAAATGACAAAAATAGCCTATAGAAGAGGCCTAAGTTTGCCGTGACCAAACCCTGGGGCTAAAACTGCTCCAAAATGACTCAAAATTGTCCCGAATTCCTTGATACCCAGAATACCCTGACCTAGGGTACTACTGCTTTGGTAGGTCACTTGCCCAGGCTTGTTACAATGCCCACTTACCATTACGCCAAATTAAATATTTGCCAAAATAAATAAAAATGGCTAAATAATTGCTATTAAGTAGCCATGGCTCGGCCATTGCTATTAATTACTATTAATTAAACTATTACTATTGATTAATGACTACTGATGTCCTCCTCGGCCATTCCAAGATACAGGGCCCTAAGCCACAAAGGCCTTGAGCCACACAGCCTCATGCAGGGTTAATTAAGGCTATCCATTGGCATTAATATCGTAATTAAGTTAATTAATGGTAATTAAGAAGAAATTAATTCAAATAATCAAATAAAAAAGCTTAAATAAGCTTCGAGCTTCTCTGACCATTTGAGAGGTAGAGGGAGGCAGCAGCCTTATTTAATTCCCTTAAATTAAGGTTTAATGTTAATTACCCCTCGGTAATTACTATCCTAAAATAACAATGCCATGTTAATTAATTTATCTTTCGGTTTCCATTCGCTTTCATCCTTTAATTACGTTAATTAAGGAGATAATAACGAATCAAGAGACGTCCACCTTACCTCCATTGAGCCTTCCCTTGTCAATGTAAACAAAAAAGTTGCCAGAAAACACTTTTTCAACTCGTATTTTATTCACATCGAGTGCGTATATGAGCACCAGAGCGCGCTTGTGGGCACGCAATGAATGAAATATACGTTAATTTATTCATTCGAAGCATTTTAATGGCTTTTTAGGCGATTAATTTGAATATATGAAAGGTTTTTGGTTTCGTTTTCACTCGGCAAGATTGAAGACGGGGCCGATGGTTCTTGTTCCAAAAATAAGATTATGTAGAGCTCTTTTCAAATATATATTAACATATAACAAATAAACAATATCAAACAAGTTAATAATATATAGTTTAATGTAAATTAATCATGAAAATGTATTTAGTTCCTTAATAAAGATTCGATTTATGCTAAAACCGATGACGTCATACAACCTCTTTCAGCTGCCGAACTGGGGTGAGTGATAAGCGTAAAATGATGAAGGCATGATAAAATAACACATCTTTACTTAAAACACAAGTATGTCAGTAGATTATTTCCCATATGGATGATTTAAATATACGGTACTGTATCTGTATATTATGCTGGCCTGAAATTCGTATAACAGGCCATACATATGCCTAAATATTACCTGTATTACCTTGCTGGCAAGTAGGAACCATTCGTCAGTCCTTTCTTCCTAAATATCCAAACCTTGGCCTCTCTGCTTTCATTCCCTTTAAATATATATCACTTGTATCTGTAAATTTATGCCTGTATAGTTTACAGGTAATTACAGATAATTAGGTGTTTTCCATAGACTAATAGCAAATTTATTTTCCAATTACAAGGAAGAATTAAACACATTCTTGTGCCTTTTTGATGTATAGGTCTACCTCCAAACGTCCATAACATCTTCCCAGTTCATTTCCTAACAATTACAATGACATAACCATTGTTATAACCATTCTGATGTCATACACAACTGTTGTATGTCCAAGAGGATTGATGGTGATTTGCTTTCCTAATGACCACAGCATGAAACTTTCATATTATACCTCGAATAACCAAATGTTTTGAAATCTTCTCTCATACAGGTAGAAGAAGGCAGGAAGGCCTTATCTTACCTATTTCAACCTGTTCAATGCCTGAGGGGAAGGTCCTTTTGAGAGCTATCACGAAATATCTAATTCATCCTCTTCCAAATGTGTTTTATTATTTACTCATCTAATTGTTTAATCTTTCAACACCTTTTTGGTGTTGCCAAGGCAGCATTTTGATCAACAATTTCATGGAACACAAAATCTTTGCATCTTTGCTTGTCACAACCTAAACCAGCACTGACTATTTCTCCTCTGTATAGCACATGAGAGAGAGAGAGAGAGAGAGAGAGAGAGAGAGAGAGAGAGAGAGAGAGAGAGAGAGAGAGAGAGAGAGAGAGAGAGAGAGAGAGAAGTGTCCAAACCAAGCCATAATTTGTGGCATCTTCTTTTTTTTTTCGCTTGAAAAATATACACTAATATGCAATTTCAAAATTGCTGATTAGATTGTAACATAAATGTATTAATTACAGTTGAATCTGAAATGATAACAATTGTACGAAAGCTATTTCTATTCAATTTTTATCAATGTTTTAATATAATTTTCTCTTTACTTATGGCATTGCTCTGCAAATCTTTGCAAATCAAACTTTAGTATCTACTATCTGCTACATAATTTTTTTCCCTCTTCGTTTTTCCCTACATATTTATTTTGTCCAGTTTCAGATTTAATCTTATTTGTCACCATATCATACTATAAATTTTGCCTGCTAACATTCTACTGTGCAATCAAAGGCTTTGTTGGATCAAGATGAAACGTCTTCTATCAGATGACCTCTACTGATCACTCATTATTACGAGTGATCAGTACAGATTGCAGCGTATAACTGCCTCTTAGATGTTCTACCACATGCCATTAAGTTGCTGTGAAAAATAATTCCCAAAAATTTAACTTCCTTCTCCTACGATAATGAAGGTGTCTTTAAGATAAGGAACAGTTTCCTTACAAGTACTCCTGGTGAAATGACCAGCCATAGTTTACGAAGAACAAAATCTGGAACCAGTTATTTACTGCATCAACTGACCTTTGCAAATAATGCAGACGAGTCTCAACAAACACTGAAACTGTGACTGGAGGACAAACCATTATTCCATAAATGCCACATCAATCTGGAATTTTCCATCTTATAAAACAATCTGCACACGACTTTAAAGTGATACTGACCTACAGTTTGTGGGGACAATGTGGAATTTGAAGACGTTTCTTGATAGAGGAACATTTGCAACCTCCCAAGGAGGAGGAAGAATGCCAATCTCCCATTTTTGTTAGGTTTAGGAAGGAATCACTTAGCAAGTTCTGGAAGGTGTTTAAGCATATCATGATAAATGCCATTACTGTACTTGGTAGTCAAATCACATGACGACAGTTTCTCTTAATCCCCTCAACTGAAACTTAGCATGATAGGCTTCTCAATTTTGATTAAAAAATTTGAGTAATGCCTACATTCAGAATGTCAGGGAACTCAGTGGAATAGTTCTCAGTTCAATATCTCAGAGAAATTCAAAGAAATGGAATTCTGAACATCAGGGAATTCAATGGATTAGTCTTCCTTTTAGATGAAAACTCTTATGGAGAGTCAACAGACTTTTATAAACCCAGGACTGGCTCCAAAGGAAAACCAGCTTGCAGAGAGAGAGAGAGAGAGAGAGAGAGAGAGAGAGAGAGAGAGAGAGAGAGAGAGAGAGAGAGACCAGTTACAGGAAAAGCTGATAAATAAATATGAGGGGGAAAATATAAAACTGATACATTTGAATTCACAAGAGGTCAGCAGACAGCAGGAATGAATTTGCACTTCTCTTAAACACTGGAAATCTGGAGATTCCACAACTGCACCACGCAAACTATTCCACATTTTAGTTGCAACCAAGATACAGACCCTAGCAAACCGAGTAGTATTGCACCTGATACTAGAAAACAACAGTTTGCAACACCAGCCTAGCTGTAGTTGCAAGCAAAAACAGCTATGTAAAGGGCCTCCAAACTTATACCATTTATATATAAAAAAGACAGTATTCCCTCTTGACTTTACTAATATATTTACATTTCTTGGCTAAAGCACATTGATAGATGTTGTTGTGCACAAGTTATATTTACAACACCAATAACATTTTCTTAAAAGCCCACAGGTCTTCTCCCATCAAGGAACAGCCGGTCAGGAGGGTTTGCCTTTGGTCTTTGGAATCAAAGTCAAGTGGGACTCAAAATTCTGAAAAAAGTGAAGGTCTTGACGTTAAGCCCAACCTGTTTCCTGTACCTACCAGTTAATGGAAGACAAAAATCATCACTTCTCTGCCAGAATTCACCAACAGCCCAATTAAAATCAGAACTGACAGAGGGGGAACAAATGTTTGTCTATTCAAACGAACGTTTAAATGAAAAGGAAAATGATCACACCCAGGCAAAGACTCATCAACAGCCCAACTGAAATACGAGTCCAGTCGACAGAAGAACAAATGCTCAGGTCTCTAACAGGGGTCATTGGGATAGATATTAACAAATGTCATCGATCTGTCACTATAGAGTAAGATCATTGGAATGGTTGTCATCAATGATCCGTCCTCCATCAAAAAGAATCTCCACACCAAAATGGATTGTGGGAATTACAATCCCAAGAAGCTGAAAAAGCGAGGGCATTGATTGACTAATGCTTGAATCTCATTTCAAGTAGCTCTGGACCTGGGGAGAAAATGGTCATCTCAGATTCAAACGATGCATATGCATATAGCAACTGCTTCAAGAACAGTGTTGAGAGGAACACTGGAATGTTGCAGAGATTTGGCAATAATTATTGCAACACCTCTGTGAGTATGACTGCCATCAGTGAGATTCGTTTCATAAGTATATAAATAAGGGTTGTATAATGCATCACCACCTACTTTGGTTTCTTGAAGGCACACAACACCTGGAATATGACTGTTAATAACTTGAGGTCTTCAGACCAAGTCTTAAGACCCTTACAGTTCTCCTGAATGATGTCAAATCTGAAGCCATGTATTCATATTACAACAAGAGAGATTTGTGCCAAATTTTTTGGGCCTAGAATTAAGATTTCATGGCTTCTGAAGAAGAGCGACGTCTCTTACATACCTGGTTTAACTAGTCTTCACAATCTTATAACAAGACTCAGGAACCTTTGCAATTAATTTTTTGGTTACAGTAGTAATCTCAGATTCTTTACCTAGTGGAAGGCAGGGTCGAGTTTTACCCGAAGAGTAATAACAGATTTCACAGGGCTGAACCTAGTCAGTCATTCAGCATTCCGTGGCCTCTGGCCTACCATAACCAAGGCTCAAGCCATCAGACAACACCGGTGGCTATTGTTAAACCAGTTCTGAAAGGAGCATTTGATTAGCAAAGTCTAAGCTTACAAAGGCCAGTTTCAAATGTCATGTATATCCACAACGCTAGAATATGCTACTGTATTCTTGAACATTAATTTACAGTAGTTATCTTCTTGAGAAGATAAATGCTTTGCTGGATAATCAAATCAGCTTATAGAAAAATATACTGTATTCTACAGCGACTCCTGTAGTGATCTTTAATACATAACAGGTATACACAGGGTTCTTTTAAATAATTTACAGTCCACTGGAATAAATGACAGCAGCTTGTGAGAATCTGAAAGACTACCTGCAGTGGAAATACTGTGTACGCACTATAAATTCAAATTAATCTTACGAAAACACTGACAAAAGTAGTACACCAAGGGAGTGTGCTGGGTCCAACCCTCTTTCATATATGTACTACAAGGATGTGATATAAAACCACTCTTGCATACTGCAAGCCCAAGTATCCAAAACATGGTTCAACAAGTCATCTACATAAAATAAATCTAATCTCAAAGTGACAGCAATTCTGGTAAAAGATACAAAAGCTACAATGAAACCATTTTATTGTTCTAAATTCTCTGCTAACATTCTCCATAGCTCACCCTTCCCTCCAGATTTACCTGTTTTACAATTCATTGTAAGGATACATAAAACTAATTTACATATACCTGTATAACAACATTTTGATTTATTCTATCTACTGTAAAATAATTTTTTCAAGGTTTAAAATACACTGACAGGATAGTTATCATCAACATTAGTCATGAGTCCCTTATCCAGCCAAATTACACCATAAGCTATTGCCACACATATTTCTAGTACTCTTTCAAAAGCATCTTTAAAGGACTAACACCAGATACCAACAGGTGCACCTTGTCTCCAGTAAGACAAGTGGCTAACTTACAGTCATATTCCCAACCGCACTAAAAATCAAAACAATGAATTTTAGTGCTACCCATACAAATGCACTTACAGTTACATGTTTAAGTCACTACAAAACTACAGTGGTAATAAAAAAGGTTCCAAGCAGCCATGATCAATCCCTTGGTTTGGGTAAATTGGGTCTGGTTTCGGAAAAATCTGCTGTGAACCTCTGGATGTCAAGTCACAGAAAAGTAGGAGAAACAATCACGTCTCAATTTGACAATATGAAAACCTCAAATCATAACTGTTCCCAACCTGAATGCATGTGAGTAATGGCTATACTATACATAACGAGTCTTTTTAGTTACAAATGTGTGGACTCAAATCAGAACCTATGGTTTCCTAGTCCCTGTAATATTTTTTTGTCTGTTCTTGTGACTGGTACTACAGTACCTGTACTTGTATTTCAAAAGACCTAATGACACTGGATGGAATTTCCCTTTGACAGCAACTTTCAAGCAGTTCCCAATATCCTGGTTCCTGAAAAACGAAGCTCCTGTTAATACAAATTAAATTTCAAAATTGAAAATGATCAATAATTTCATACTGAACTTTTTAAAAGAGGTACTTATGTTCAATAACACTGCCCAATCCCAAAAAACTCACAACTCAATATGGTTTGACTACTACAATCTAACTTTTGTACCTTAGTTATACAAGTAACAACTAATGAGCTAGAATTATTTTTAGTATGGAAATTCAACCTACTCAGAATTTCTGACTCTTACTTTCATAAGTAAAGATTAAAGCAACAGATGTCAACTATATATACAGTAATACACACCCCAGGCTAACCTGAACCCCAACAGCAGCTCAAGATCAGAGCTCATACTAATTCTCATATCTATAAGTTTTCCAGTAGACATGACGTGCACACATCACCCAGGAAAAATGGAAACAGAAATAAGCTCACTGAAAATGGGTTCAACCGACATTTCAACATCGCAAGAAATGTAAACATCTGTGGCACAAACTCTGATGTCAAAGCACCTGTGTTGAATGTAGGAAAGAGGAACACACAATGAACTTGATTTTAATCTTGTGGCATAGAGTAATGCTTATTCAGTACTGACCACATCCAGGACCAGATGAAACACAAGACTATTGGTTTTACATACTCCAACGCACTGGCAAAAGGGAACCAAGATGGTTGCACAGAAACAGTTGGTTTTGAGAACTTGAAAGAAAGATGTGGTTTTGAAAACAATACAAGGAATGGAAGGCAGCACCGAAATTCCACTAGAGACGAGGATGAAAGTCCCTTGATATGAAATACTGAAAGACAACAGAGAAATGAACCAATTCTGTTATGAAGATTGTACCGTTAGGTCAGGTAAGGAACACTGAATACAAGAGGAAGAAGAAAGCGAACTGGATAGTAAGGGAAAACGTTAAAAAGAGGAAACTACAGAAACTAGACAGAATGAAATGTCAAAATATTGGAAAATATACCATCCAAAAGTGGCTGGTACAAACATGATAAAAACAAAAAACACTAAAGGTGTGTAACTGTGCCCAAGACGTAATGTATATTATAAATTTTCATCAAAAATTTATTATTTGGATACTTACCTACTGTTAAAGTTAGCTTATATCTCCTTGTCAGACAGACAAAGCTGTCACAATAGTTTTCTTTTACAGAAAACTATAAAACCTGAGTTCTACATCGTGTTTTTTTCTGTGAAACTGAACAAGATTCTTCTCTCAGTTTTGGGAAGGAATTTCAACCAGTGTCAACAGCCTTAGAAGTAACTGAATTCATCTCCATACTGGAGTTAGTGCAATTATATTCTGATGCCATGCTGGGTTCATAAACCCCAGATCATCAAGACAAGACAATAAGGGAAAAACAGTCTCAAAAGGTGAAAAAGTCATGTAAGTAACCCAAAGCAAGTCTTGTGATAGCCAGTTGCTTAAACTGGAACAGCTGAAAGAAGATTATTATATCCAAACACTGCTAGTCCCAAACCTTGCACTTTTAAAAGATAAGAAATTAAATGTCTATATTTAACACAGCACAGCCATTTTATGAAAATGTTAATTTAAGATTTTGCAAGCCTATATAACTGCTAACTTAAGATTTTCTATTGAAATTAACTTATATATATCACAGGAGAGGCTACAATTTCTAAGAAGACTTACCTTAAATTGCAGTCCAGAAAACCTCATGTCAAACGGGGACTCTCAAATATTTTTCCTCTGCATTTCAGTCCAGCAAACTTCAAGTCAAAATGGCACATCTATATTGCATTAGTTTCATCCTGAAATAAAATGTGGTCCTTCAGTATTGAATTTAAAAGGTCAGAGGTCATCCATTAATAATCTTAGGCTATCTTTCATGTCAGTACAAGTGCCCTGTGCATTCAGATTGATTCAGTAACAATGTGGAAAGGTACTACAGAAACAATGTAGGCCTGTCTCACTTTGATGCAAAATGACATAATGATTTGCACATCACAGTAGCCCACTAATAATACAGGCCTGTCTCCAATTCACTATAATTATTATGCACATCAAAATTGTCGGATACTAATGTAGTCTTGACTGATTCACTACAAATGCAGTAATCACGGATCTAAAATGCAGTTCAGGAGCTCCAATCTCACAGCAAAATTCTCTGAAACAACTCAACTCTTAGTTTTGTAGCCCACATCCTCCTCTAAAATACCTGATGACGTTTCTCTGGGTGGTCCTAATGAAACCATCTCCACTGTACAACAGTATCTAATAAATTCTGCTTTTCCCACTGACACTATTCAACATTTAAGATAGCATTTAATTCTCCATACTTGTCCTGACAGAATTCATAGCCAAAAGATTTACAAGTACACTTGACTAAAGACTAACCACTTGTGCAGAATATCAGCAGCTTTCAAATTCTTCTAGAAGTCCCATACCTGACTTTCATAAAACCTATTGTTCAACATGGCCAATTTACAGTTAATGGAGTTAATGGGCAAACAAAGTTGTTCCTAACTGTACCAGTTTCATTGTTATACAGATAATCAAAGGGACTAGTCTCACATTGACACTAAAGCAGAATAATTCTAGTTTCATTTAGGCCTTACCATTAAAGGATGCGGATCCAGATGGTAAACGGGTCTTCTTGGCCACAAGTATAAAACGCACAGGAATTGTAACTCTTCTTTTCCTCCAAGAGAGTGTCATTCTCCAGGTGCTTAGCCTGAAAGGAAAACACTAAATCAGATCCTGGTAACATCGATTCAAGGCACTCTACAGAAATACTTTCGTACTTCACAACTTAAACTGTCCTATTTAGATTATAATTATCAATAATGATTCACTTACATCTTGATTCTCTGAAGTGACACTTAAAAGTGTCCTAAGCTGATAGTGTCCTAAGATTTCTACACAAACAAGCAAGTGGTTTTTACAGGTTTGTTTCAATACTAAGAAGCCTCCCCTTCACAAACCTCCAATACGGAATGGCTATTCATATCAAGAACAGATATCCTGTGCAATCATTTCACATTCCTTGAAGACTACACCAAGAATCAAACCCCTGTTGTAACACTTGTATGGACAAATTTCATTCTCTCATTAACGACATTAATCTTGGCAGCAATCTCTTAGAAACTCAAGGAATTATAAGACTTGTGATCTATTTGAAGTACCAACGTTACCTGTGGGTCCTAATTCTCTCTTCTCTTCTCTACTCTCATTTGGATATTCAAGAAATAAACAAGAAGTGATCAGAATAAACCTGACTATATTCTCCAAAAAAATGCTCTATGTTGATGTGACTGATTTTATATAAATTTGGCTATGAAGCCAGACACTAGGGGGCTTTCTAAAGAGGGAGTTGGAGTGGCTGGACAGTGGGATGGAAGACAGGAAGTGGGAATGGAGGTGAAAAACAAAGTAAATTAAAGTAAAAATCATACACTTATTTCATCACACTAAAACTAGCATGGATTTCCATATAAAATGAACCGTTCCTTTCAACGAATTCAGATTTAACTCTGATTATGATAATATACCATGAAACTAGTTCAATCAACATTAAATTCCACAAGAGGAATTTAGCCATTACCAAGGTTTTACCGCACAGTACAAGGAATCCTCACATCTACATAAAAGTAAAACCCTCTACAGTAATTGGTATGTCACATCTGAATACGAACTGAATTCCTATACAAATTATACCAAGAATATCCTGAATCCTGGTCACCACAGAGAACTACAAACTCTTAGTTTTGAGGACCACATTCTCGTCTACAAAACCTGACATAGATTTTCTTGAGGGTGCAGCAAGTGTAATGTTTCCTGTATCAAAACTATCTAACATTGCTGCCTTTTCCACTGACATTATTTAACATTTTAGTCTGTGTTTAGTTTTCCACAGAATTCTTAGCCATAAGTTCTACCAGCACGCTTTACTACAGACTAACTACTACTGCAGAATATCATCAGCTTTCAGATACTTCTAAAAGTCCCACAACTGACTCTTATTAAATCTGACCTAATGTTCAAAGCAGTCAATTTGCAGTTTTCAACCCGGGTTCATGGCAAGCAAAAGTGCTCCTAACTGTACCAGATTCAACGTTATCCAGTTAAGCAAACGCAGTCTTTAACTGGTCTGACATTTACACCAAATTCAGTAGGACAGTTCTATTTTTATTTAGGCCTTACCATTACAGGATGTGGTTCCAGGTGATAATGGGTCATCTTGGTCCACTCAAGTATCAGAAGAAAGTAAGTATAGCTTAGTTTTACCAGACCACTGAGCTGATTAACAGCTCTCCTAGGGCTGGCCCGAAGGATTACACTTATTTTACGTGGCTAAGAACCAATTGGTTACTTAGCAATGGGACCTACAGCTTATTGTGGAATCCGAACCACATTATAGCGAGAAATGAATTTCTATCACCAGAAATAAATTCCTCTAACTCTTCATCAGCCGGCGGCGGGAATCGAACTCCGGCCCATCGAATGACGGTCTGAAGCTCAACCAACTCGGCCAACAAAGGGCTTATCAAAGTAAGCAGCTCCTTGACATTTAGTTCTTTGTAGCAAGAGTACTCTCCTAGGTGCTCACCCTGAAAGGAAAATCTTTAATCAGATCCTGATGATGTCATTTCAAGGCACTGCTCTCTAAAATGAGCTGAATTCCATCTGCACTTCAGAATTTATATCTAAAACTACTGAACAAAATCTTGCCAATACACCAAGTTGTAAGAGAGGTTTATAAACCTCTAGATTATGCCATCATGACCCATTGAACATCTTTTCAACGCACTATTATTACTTTCCATAAAAATTTATATTTCAAAGGCAAATCACTGAACTTAAGAGGCTTCTTAAGATTGTACAAAATAACAGCAAAATAGACTTAAGTACCTAAAGTCATTCCTTTAAGAGGTTATGATTTATGAAGATTGCAGCTGATCATATTCCAAACCTTGCGCTTTTAAGAGACAAGAAATTAAATGTCTATATTTAACACAGTAGAGCCATTTTTCGAATGTTAATTTAAGAGTTTACATGCATAAAAAAAGAGAGCCTATATAACTGCTAACTTAAGATTTTCTATTGAAATTACCTGACATATATCACAGGAAAGGCTACAATTTCTAAAAAGACTTACCTTAAATTGCAGTCCAGCAAACCTCACGTCAAATGGGGACTCTCAAATATTTTTCCTCTGCATTTCAGTCCAGCAAAACTTCAAGTCAAAATGTGCCTTCTTTATTGCATTAGTTTCGTCCTGAAATAAAATGTGGTCCTTCAGCACTGAATTGAAAAGGTCAGAGGTCGTCCATGAATAATCTCAGCCTATCTCTCGTGTCATACAAGTGCCCTGTGCATTAAGACTGATTCAGTAACAATGTGGAAAGCACTACAGAAACAAGGTAGGCACGTCACAGGGGGTCCACTAATAATAGAGGCCTGTCTCCAATTCACCATAATTATTCTGCATATCAAAACTGTCCAATAATAATGTTGCCCTGGCTGATTCACTACAAATGCAGTCATCACAAACCTACAATACAGTTCAGGAGCTACAATCTGTAACAATAAGTGAATGTTGTGATTTAGATTTTGTAAGTAATCAGTGTACGAATATTATTGGGTACATGTTTTGGCAAGTCACGTGACCAGAACGGCACTCGCATCTCACCCGCTCTCCAAAATGCTAGCTCGTCAACACTGTATAACAAATTGGTAGCCTGTTTAACCCTTAAGGGACAGATTGAGCCTGAGTGTGAAGTAAAACAGGATTGGGGAGAGGATGGATTGAGCCTCAGTGTTGAAACAATATTACGCAACGATTATGGTAAGAATGGGGCGAGAGGGAGATGCCAATGCTTCTACATGCTATAAATTCACTAATGGCAACTTTTATACGGACGTGAGAGTTAGGCCAGTATCAGTAATGCTTGTGACTCGAAGGGGGAACAGTACCGCATATCTCTCTCTCTCTCTCTCTCTCTCTCTCTCTCTCTCTCTCTCTCTCTCTCTCTCTCTCTCTCTCTCTCTCTCTCTCTCACGAGTCTTTTTGTAAATTTGCTTGTAAATATACGAGGGGGTTGCTGTTGTTTATTGTTTTTGTTTTTACGATAGTATGACGGTTGTAAATGTAATTTTACAAAGAAAAATTCAAAGAAATATGAGAAAAAGCATGTCAAAGTAAAAAAAAAGTAACGAATCTTCCTTCTCGTAAATTTACGTGAATATTTTTCAACAAACATGCAAAAAATTTGTTACTGCTTTTATTTCTCATCCGTTTTGATATTGTGTGAGCAGTAATAATTTTACAAAATCCAAAAAACTTATTTATTAGAAAAAACATATATAAGTTGGTAAAATTTATGACTCTTGTAAATGAGGCCCCACAAGGGGTTGTAAATAGTCATTTTCAACTTCTCGTGGAATGTAGGGAAAATTTTTTAGAATTTTTTTATTTATACATTGTAAATGTACGTGTCACTCTCTTTCCATTTATGTGATTTTTTTTTGTATTTTGCCAACCTCAAAGTTTCCCCGGTCCGGGGTGCTGCACGTTGATAAATTATGCCGTCCCTTAAGGGTTCATCTTCATGGTTCTAGGGGAATATGATAACAGATGTGATCCCGTAAGAGGTTAAGTGCTGTCAGTGCACCTCACACTGTGCACTGTAGGCCTTGCTTAAGTTTCTAAACTACAAGAAAAAAGCCTGTGGATCAAGATTAATTTGATGGTGTCAGCTGAAACATAACACTGCAAGCCTACAGGAACTAAACTAGCCTAAGGTACATAAGGACAATCCTTTCAAAGGCACCAGATTGGAAAAGGCCAACCCCACGTACGGTTCCCTACACAAGCAACTATATACCTTACACAGATGGTTCACCTCACAAGGGAATGGTAAGAACAGTTCTCAATCCCATATCTCATATCTACACAAGTCACTCATACAAAAAGTGCCATCATTGAGCATTTCATGCAAACACCTTGACCATTATATCAGGCACCATTCTGAAGAGACAATCCAAGATGCCTCAGGAAAATAATTCCAGACCTTCAGAGTCCTGTCTGTGATGTACCTCCCTTCTGATCAAGCCAAGCCTCAGATAGTTTCAGTTCTTAACAATGTCTAAGTTGACTCAATAATGACATACAAAACTACCTTTTGGAAATGTTGAGACTTGCAATAACAACTCTATACAAATTTCAATGTCATTTTTATTCAGGTTCACCTTGAGGCATACAAGCAATTCCTCCTAGACTCCCTTTTCATAGCTGGTCAGGGTGAGTGAGGCCCTTCCAGAATGACAAAGAACAAGTCACTTCTCAAATTCCAAATTGTCAGGTTTCCAAAGTTGAACAAGGGTCATCAACTGAAGGGCTTCTGCCCAAATGGTGTGGAGGCTGAAACAAGGCCAGCTGGAGAAGTTAGACAGCTGTGTGGGGGGGGGGGGGAGAATAAAAGCAACAAGGAAAGTCAGGGACCAAAGGTGTTGCAGCTGGGGCCATCCCCAAGTCATATATGCAATATGTGGCAACCCTTATGAACACATTTCAAAGTTGATGATACACTCCGTCAAACATTTCAGCTCCAATACAAAAGCTACAATGGACTATTATTCTTCCTCCTAGGAAATTATGGACGGCAACAAACTGCCATCTATGTAAATAGTGGGTTTATGAATCTTTTATTCAATGAAATTTTGGCTGTCAAGCCAAATAATGAAGGGGCACTTTTGTCCATGCAGCAATCACATACAAGCAGGGAGTTGCTGAAGCTGGACTGCAGTAAGGAGAGATCCAGAAGAAAAAAGATGAAATAAAGGCTCTGGAGGCAGAATGGGGAGAAACCCCCACAGCTGCAGTATGAAGACAGTCTGAGCGATTGGACAGCAACACTGAAGAAAGGAAGCAGGAAAGGAGGTAAGGTCAAAAGGTCAAAGGCTACACTGTGGGTAAGGCTAGGGGCCTCAGGGACACTGCAAACACCCTTCAGTAATGCCTGGTGTGCACTAGCACCCTCAGGGGGCAAATACTGTGCAGGGCTCAACATATCCTTTATCCTTGGTTCATCAAAGCTCAATAAAACTTGTGGGTCCCTTTCTTGCTTCCCAAACTAACTCTTGCATAATCAATACATGAAAACCTTCATCACCTTCAGCTTTCCCACAGGAGAACCATAACAAAGGAACAGAGCAAATACCACATACTGGAAGGTGGTCCAGCAGTAAATGTGTGTTGTATGCCACATCTCTCGCTGTCCACTGGTTTGACACCATCTGGTTTTGGAGTTTCTCGGCACAACTCTGGAAAAGACACTCGAATTACTAAGGGAAATTTCAAGACAATTTCAGCATTCTAAAGGTAACAACTACTTTTATTAAAAGTATATTGAATCTTTACCAGATTGAGCTGCAAACCCAATCGAGTATTTCACACAATTGCTGTATATTTAGACAATTATGCATTGGCTTGTGACACCCAAGCATAAACTTCCTACAGTGTGGCTTTTCTAGAGTCCTGTCAACAGTGCTCAAGATATGTCTGACAGCACCTGTGGACTGGATCTGGTCAGTCGGTCAAATACTTGTTGGGGAACATGAGGTCGGGCAGGCCATAGCGCCCTACATCAGGTTACTTTAGATCTGGATGTGTTCTGTTGGCTACGAAAAATGACTGAGACACAGGTCAACCAATGGCACATAACAATCTTAGTTCCTTCGCCAATGGGTGCAGCTCTTCCCCATCATAAACTTTACAAGTTAACTGCAGACCAGAGGGTATAACTATCTCAGAAATGGCTCAAAACAAAATCTTCATATGACTAGGTGTGTGAAACCCATCCCCAACAAGGTCAGGGCACAATGCCCTAAGCAAGGTTGGGTTAGGATGCATTTGCTTTACTGACAATTTTTTGGAAAAAAAAAAACTGCTTAACCTATGAGGTGTGGGTCTGCTGTTGCTCCGACTTAACCTTACAATTTTTCTCTGTCATGAAAATACAAATCCTTTGGGCCAGTCCTCTGTTCAACAAATAACGGCCCCGTCAGTCACAGTATTTTAGCCCCCTCAAACAAATTACTTCAGCCCTGTCCAACTAAACATTTTAGCTCTACCAGACACACTATTATAGCCCTGTTGAACGCAACATTTTAGCAACTGTCCAATACAATATTTAGCCGTTGGATAATAGGGTATTCAAGTCCTCTCTAACGTAGTCCCTCAGCCCTGTCAGACAATACATTTTGAGACCTCATGAACACACTGGTTTCACTTCCGTCAATCAAAGGGGCTGACTGGGAAGCTTGGGGTGGAAACTGTCTTAGAGGTGGAAAGAAATATGTAAAACCTTCACAGCATGAGGGGGCAAGGGCTACTAGCCACCCCCAAGAGTCAGATAAGGGCACAATGCTTCAGGTCAGGCTAAGTCATGGGAAGGTTAGATTATCATGTGTTGAGTCACTTTGAGGCTCCTTTTAGCCCTGTTGAAATTGGAAGTTTCAATTCCCTCTCAAACTGGGTGCCATGGCACCCTGGGGGGTTAATGTTCATTTCCGGTTCGATAAGCCTTACTTGTATGGTATTATTTTACAATAGTTCCAACTCATTCTATAATAATTATAGTATTATAGATGCATTTTGTATAAAAAGTAATTAAACTTTGTCTCTGAACACTTTTTGGGGAAATTCACCATATCCGATTTATGAATGTTTATATAATCCCCATCCTCGAAAAATTTCCAAGTGTTTTGTTTATTTTAACAAGGACACAGTTTGTGCTCTGATGCGAGTTTGTTTTTGTTTAGAACTGCATTGTGGTTCTGATGCGAATTTTTTCCCCCTTAAAACTGCATTGTGGGTAGTTACGTGTTGTCTAGGAGTCACGAGACCTGGTGAAAATCTTACAGGTGTCAGACATTTTCCCTTGCCATTTGGTTAAAGTCTGTCATGGAGTGAGATTATGTCCAGTCTGTGGTCTTCTTGGAACTTTGATTATTTTCGCTTAATTCACGATTTCTTTGAAAATGAAACATGATGCATTGATTTTTGAAGACAACATGGAGTGTTACCTGCAGCAGTACAGTTCAGTTTTACACCAATTTTTACTTGAAGCCACCATCACCACCTAGGGAATCACTTTCTGATGACGACGACGATGACACTGTAGATGAGCCACAACCATCTTGTTCTGGATATAACCCATCAAAACGTTTGTGTCCATCCAAATAAGGTCAATTTATAATTATTTTTAAAATAATATTCTAACATGATTTACCTTCTGTCACCCCTGTGGCTGGCGTGCGCAGCGCAACATTACCTCTTGCCAGTAAATACGTGCCTGCCAAGAATCCTTAAAAATGCGGATAAGGCGCGAAGCGCCGTTCCGCCACCCCCTTGCGATTAAGGGATGTTTGGCTACGTTACACTGGCCTACGTTGCCTGACTATGGCTTGCTAGGTATGCTATGATTTACCTCATTTTATTCATTAATTCAAATGCTGTTTTGTGTCGATGGTGATTTACCCCACGCAAAAGCCCCCCATTCCCAAAGGGTCCCTAACCTTGTTGGATGTAGTAGGGGTGTATAGGCTAGCAACTCAAAAACAACTCATTTCCCTGATGTATTACTATCATAACCATTCAGAACACATTAAAACACACATGAAAATACATAATTACTTTAGAAAAATGGAGTTGGAACTGTTGTCAAGATTTACCCTAATATCAATTCTGAAAGGCTTTGAACTAACAGGCTAAGGAAACCTTTTATAAAAGGAACCATACTGACCTAACGCACCCTACCTAACCTAACCTAGTAGGCTGTGTTGCTTAGATTGGGGGGGCCTGCCCCAATACCCTCCAGTGAAAGATACTCCACTTTGACTAAAAGTTCCCCCATGAGAGTGTGCATGTGAGCGAGTTAGCAAAAGCATAACCAGTTCTGAGGTTGATTAAAGGTTAATTACAGCTGACTGACAAAAAATGATGGTAGACTCTCGAGAAGCAGCCATAATGAAACACTATAGAAAAAGTCACTTTCAAAGGCAATACCTGAAACAGAGATAAAACTTAGGGTAATTCTAAGTATTGGCTCTGCTCCTGTTTTTACCTTGAAACTGCTTTTTTCGACACTTTTAGGGCTTCTGACACTGGCCCTCAGCATTTGTTTGTTGTTGGCCAAATGGAAGAATGTCCCTTCGCCGTGTTTAGTACTGGCCTGGGGGGGAGGGGGGGGTTGGTAAACATACATTAACAAATGATATGAACCGTTCCAAAGAAACGGACGTTTATATATATATATATATATATATATATATATATATATATATATATATATATATATATATATATATATATATTATATATATATATAGCCGCGCTCTGGCTTGTGAAGGTCGCGTATGGAAACCCCTTGTTGGATGGACTTCGGGGGTTAATTACAGGTTAATTACAGATTAATTATAGATTAATTACAGGTTAATTACAGGTTAATTATAGATTAATTACAGGTTAATTAGATTAATAATAGATTAATTACAGGTTAATTACAGATTAATTATAGATTAATTACAGGTTAATTAGATTAATAATAGGTTAATTACAGGTTAATTACAGATTAATTATAGATTAATTACAGGTTAATTAGATTAATTATAGATTAATTACAGGTTAATTAGGCTCGTGCGACGAAAACTGAAGGTGAGTGCATAATTAGCAACCAAAAAACTGTAGAAAAAGTCAAGCTAGAAGGAAATGGCTGCTGCAGTGCTACTGCTGAGATCTATCAACAATAATAATATTGATGTTAATAATAATGATGTTAATGCTAAGGTTAATAACGTTAATAATGTAATTAATAATTAATAAAAAATAATAAAAAGGGCCTCCTAACCCATGGGAAGGTTAAGGAATGATGTATCGTCGAGTCGGAGACATTTTGAGCGGAGGCTGAAGAAGACCAATATTGACCCGGAAGTGAAAACGCAGAGAGGCCGAAAGAACTTGGCGACGTCTTCCAGCCCCGGGTGACAGGCCTCTGCCTGAATGTCTGTCCACTTAGCCAAATACATTGAAAGGCAGTTGCGACCCCTTTCCTCACCTGAGATCACGAAGGCGCCATCTCCACTCGCTGCCACAGTCTGAAGAGGGAAAGGTCATGACTCCCCGGAAGTCACTGCCGGAGGACCCCTGGAGGAGATGATGGCTCCTTCCACTTTGAACCTCCTCTTATTTCCCGCGAATGGAGCCATTTCTATAAAGGTCGACCTCATTTGTAGTCTCCATCAATGTCCCTCTTGTGTGTAAGCGCCATGTCACGCGGACATGATGCGTAACTTTGGCGTAAACGAGAATAGAAATAAATAATATAACGAGGCCGTCAGGCATTTGTTTACTTCCCCGCAGGGGAGGAACTGGAAGAGCAAAGTCACGTGACCAGAGTTCCAGCAATGGGCCGCCGCTGGATTTCGACGCTATTTCCCGGTCATCTCGCCGCATCCTGGGTCACTTTGAATGATTTGAATGTGTGGGAGTCTCCTGAGACATAATTCCTGTTATTTAACGTCATTCCTGTGGTGCTTTTTCTGCAGGATGACGGAACCTCGAAGAAGGAAAGTGACTTTAACTGAAAACCCCGACGACATGATCATTCAGATGAAGACATCTCGAGGAGACTTTTGCAGGTGTCTTTGGAAATATTCCCGTCTTTTGGCCTCATGACATGTAATGCATTGGTTCTTGGCTTTGCAATATCACAAATTAGTCATTCTGGATCATTATCATTCGTTGAATGACATCACTCCTTCTTAAAGAAAAAACTAATTTGCTTGATAAGATGTCTTCGCACACTTGTGGTGTGTCCCTTTGATCATTCTTGCTTCTGATGAATGTTCCTTAATGGCCTTTTTCTATCAAGTAACAACGGCTAATTTCCCAGATTTGTTCTGATTATGATTTATGCACATATTAGTATATCCATACATAGTAGAACATACACTCACAGTTACATACATTCTGGTGCTGTTATTTTTCGAATATTTCTATTTAGAAGGAGGCCAGCCCTATGAGAGCTGAAAGTCAGCTCAGTGGTCTGGTTAAACTACTTTAATAATAATAATAATAATATCTAGAAGGCACATCATGTGCATGAGAAATATCCCAAGCACTGGACTTCCCCATGCAATAGTTTACTGGTTACTCGTGGTCACGGTACATTAACCAGGAACTTGAGCCAAGTAACCCAAAATCAACCCCAAAATAAACCCAAATCAACCATGTTGGTGGTTTATCGACAGTTAACCATTATTGGTCTAGAAAAGTCGAGAATTAACTTCAGGTTTGTTTAACCAGATCTGGTTTCGTAATCTTTGAGGAGACCAAATGGAGTCAGCAAGGTCTCTCTCTCTCTCTCTCTCTCTCTCTCTCTCTCTCTCTCTCTCTCTCTCTCTCTCTCTCTCTCCTCTCTCTAATAGAAAGTAACCAAAGTCTGCCTTCCTTGGTGTCTAAGAAGAAAAAGGCTGCGATTTTAATAACCCTGTGAGGAGGATGAAAGGCCTCTACATCTACCTATTAATAATTTCATACCAAAAGAAGAAGAACAAGACATCAATTAATGTTTTCAAGAAAGATGGCCAGGCGGAAGGAAGAGTGGTCATGGCGTCATCACATGAATTTTGCAACAAAACCGATCGATAGATTTTGATGTTCGTCAATAAAACAAACGCCACGGAATGACTGATGGCAGGCAATGGATGGATTTCGCCAAAGGAGACTCAGACTTCTTTTCTCTCCATGGTGCTCCCCCCCCCCGCCCCCCACGTTCTTAGTCTCAAGGCTGAATCTCTCAACTCTGCCCCCCACCCCACCCCCCGTCTTCTTCTTCTTCTACTTGATCTGCTGTTACCACCCTCCCGACTACTTCTGTTCAAGGCCGCCATTACATTCAGGTATGCCTGCACAGCCGGCCTGTCTGTGCAGGCAAACCTGCTTCACCACAGACAATACAGTCCTTGTCCCCAGCAGCCATGGCGTCGACACGCGATGGATGCTCTGGCTGTCGTCACTGGCTTCCTGACATCATGCAAGAAAAATTCATGGAGTAGGAAAGAGCGGTTGAAAAAATAAAAACTATTTCTGAATTCGTTAAGAGGCTTAAATTTGGCCCCAAGGATTTCCACAATGTTTATTGAATATTTTATGAAAGAAGAAAGAGTTCCAAGGCAAGATAATTAAATTAACTATGTTAGTCATTGTTTTTCATTTCAAAGTCGACATATTATAGTATAGGTCTAATATTGTTTTTCTGTTTCATTAAAAAGCTTAATAAAGATTTGTTTTCATTCTAGGAAAGACTTTCTCATGAAGTGTTACAACGAGTGAACGTCCTCAGTTTGCTGCTGTTCCTTTGTTCCATTGTGGGCTGATTACAGCAGTCCCATTTCATGTCAAAGCTGGCTGACATGGGGTGGGAGCAATGAATAAATGTGCATACATATATAGTCTAGTATTGTTCTTTTATGTCATCAGAAAGTTGAATATACTCGTATGTTGTTCTCATTCTGAAAGTGAATTACATATTTGATGCATAATCATGAACAGAAGCATGTAGGCCTATTCTCATTTTATATTTCGCCCTAATGAAGATTTATTTAAAGACTGACTTCACTGTATGCTTAATAACCACGAATAAATATACAAAGGCTTAATCTGTGACAATAGCCTTTGGATTGTGCTTGCCCAAGCAAAGTCTCATTCACAGAGATTCCAATGAAATCTGCTACGAGACATTCGGGAATGATGCTGCTGTGGCCACTTCCACCCTTCATTACGCACAATTATTTTTCCTGTGGGAAAAAGGCAAAATCATCATTATATATTATTCACACATCCCTATCAATTATTAAAAAAACAACTAAATCCGATACGTCATTAATTTAGGCATAAAAGCTTTTATATTCAATAAAACCTAACGCTCGGTTCCTCCTGACTGGTACAACATGCTGTCTATCTATCTATCTATCTATCTATCTATCTATCTGGGGAGAGGTTGCAGTGCGCATGTGCAGCCCTTTGGCCGGAGGCTCATCTAGTCATCGACTGAGATGCGCTATTTGCTCAGGCCGCCTGCGCAGGCGGGAAATCCTCTTCAGGTTGTGCACATTAACGTTCAGTTCTGGCCGCTCAGGCAGACTGTGCAGGCATAACTGCACGTTTAGTGGCGGCCTCAACTCCCCCATCCCCTTAGACCCTCTGGTTCCCGATGCTCGACTGGCCTTGACTTCAGCTTCTGATACAGTCAATAGACCATCTCAGAAGGTGGTCTTCACTTAGTGACATCATTCCCACGAACACTTTAGTATAAATGAACACTTTAGTATAAGTCACTTTATTCTTGGCTAATTGTGCTGAAGGATGTGCTTTGATAAGTGCTCGTTTCAAGCTGAAGTCAGGATCGAGGTCCTGCATACGAACGCAGTGTTCGCATATTCTTTTTTGAGCCACCCTGTCATTGTAGCCTCACACAGGCACCTAATCGCCATTTGGTCTGGGACTTCTAGCCTCGAACAGGATTCAGTGAGCCCAGAGCTCATTTGATTTAGAGAAGAAAAAGGCCTCAGAAGAAGCCGTCACCTACAGGGGCAGGAGCGAGGCCCCTGAGTGAGCATAATAAACACAGGCCCCTGAGTGAGCGTAAGAAACACAGGCCCCTGAGTGAGCGTAAGAAACACAGGCCCCTGAGTGAGCATTATAAACACTGGCCCCTGAGTGAGCGTAATAAACACAGGCCCCTGAGTGAGCGTAAGAAACACAGGCCCCTGAGTGAGCGTAAGAAACACAGGCCCCTGAGTGAGCATAATAAACACAGGCCCCTGAGTGAGCGTAATAAACACAGGCCCCTGAGTGAGCGTAATAAACACAGACCCCTGAGTGAGCATTATAAACACTGGCCCCTGAGTGAGCGTAATAAACACAGGCCCCTGAGTGAGCGTAATAAACACAGGCCCCTGAGTGAGCGTAAGAAACACAGGCCCCTGAGTGAGCGTAATAAACACAGGCCCCTGAGTGAGCGTAATAAACACAGGCCCCTGAGTGAGCGTAATAAACAGAGGCCCCTGAGTGAGCGTAATAAACAGAGGCCCCTGAGTGGGCGTAATAAACACAGGCCCCTGAGTGAGCATAAGAAACACAGGCCCCTGAGTGAGCATTATAAACACTGGCCCCTGAGTGAGTGTAAGAAACACATGCCCCTGAGTGAGCGTAATAAACACAGACCCCTGAGTGAGCGTAAGAAACACAGGCTCCTGAGTGAGCGTAATAAACAGAGGCCCCTGAGTGAGCGTAATAAACACAGGCCCCTGAGTGAGCGTAATAAACACAGGCCCCTGAGTGAGCATAATAAACACTGGCCCCTGAGTGATCGTAATAAACACTGGCCCCTGAGTGAGCGTAATAAACACAGGCCCCTGAGTGAGCATAAGAAACACAGGCCCCTGAGTGAGCGTAATAAGCACAGGCCCGAGTGAGCGTAATAAACACAGGCCCCTGAGTGAGCATAAGAAACACAGGCCCCTGAGTGAGCGTAATAAGCACAGGCCCGAGTGAGCGTAATAAACACAGGCCCCTGAGTGAGCGTAATAAGCACAGGCCCCTGAGTGAGCATAATAAACACAGGCCCCTGAGTGAGCGTAATAAACACAGGCCCTTGAATGAGCGTAATAAACACAGGCCCCTGAGTGAGCGTAAGAAGCACAGGCCCCTGAGTGAGCGTAAGAAGCACAGTCCCCTGAGTGAGCGTAATAAGCACAGTCCCCTGAGTGAGCGTAATAAGCACAGTCCCCTGAGTGACCGTAATAAGCACAGGCCCCTGAGTGAGCATAATAAACATTGGCCCCTGAGTGAGCGTAATAAACACAGGCCCCTGAGTGAGCGGAATAAACACAGGCCCCTGAGTGAGCATAATAAACACAGGCCCCTGAGTGAGCGGAATAAACACAGGCCCCTGAGTGAGCGTAATAAACACAGGCCCCTGAGTGAGCGTAATAAACACAGGCCCCTGAGTGAGCGGAATAAACACAGGCCCCTGAGTGAGCGTAATAAACACTGGCCCCTGAGTGAGCGTAATAAACACAGGCCCCTGAGTGAGCGGAATAAACACAGGCCCCTGAGTGAGCATAATAAACACAGGCCCCTGAGTGAGCGTAATAAACACAGGCCCCTGAGTGAGCATAATAAACACAGGCCCCTGAGTGAGCGGAATAAACACAGGCCCCTGAGTGAGCGTAATAAACACAGGCCCCTGAGTGAGCGTAATAAACACAGGCCCCTGAGTGAGCGGAATAAACACAGGCCCCTGAGTGAGCGTAATAAACACAGGCCCCTGAGTGAGCGTAATAAACACAGGCCCCTGAGTGAGCGGAATAAACACAGGCCCCTGAGTGAGCATAATAAACACAGGCCCCTGAGTGAGCGGAATAAACACAGGCCCCTGAGTGAGCATAATAAACACAGGCCCCTGAGTGAGCGGAATAAACACAGGCCCCTGAGTGAGCGTAATAAACACAGGCCCCTGAGTGAGCATAATAAACACAGGCCCCTGAGTGAGCGGAATAAACACAGGCCCCTGAGTGAGCGGAATAAACACAGGCCCCTGAGTGAGCGGAATAAACACAGGCCCCTGAGTGAGCGGAATAAACACAGGCCCCTGAGTGAGCGGAATAAACACAGGCCCCTGAGTGAGCGGAATAAACACAGGCCCCTGAGTGAGCGGAATAAACACAGGCCCCTGAGTGAGCGTAATAAACATGGCGTTAGTGATACTGAGGAACCATGTACTGCAGATCTGCACCTTTTTTTGAACGTCTGATATATGGACATTTATTTCGACATATACTGAAAAGGACACAAATAAAAATGAAACCTGACAAGAAATCCCCAGAAAGGCTGAGAGAGAGTCAAGGAAGAAAGGAGGCCGAAGAAATATTGACATAAGAATGTGGGGTTCTGCAGACAATAACAAAATATGTGCAAAAATAAACCGTTTTGATCACAATGACCATTAATGGAGTTTATAAGCGCCATTGCTTCATTGAAACCTGTCCTGGGATACCGGTGACAAGTACCACAAGTGCAGTATATACCACTGCTGAACACAACTGTGGGACCCTTTCTCTCGTTCCTGAAAGGAATAATATCGTCACGTTAAAATAAAGTTCCCCAACCGCAGGTGTCACCAGAGGAGAAAAATCAATACCTCAGAACATGTCCTGTACAATACAAGGTCCCACAACTCTCTTTTTGCGGCTGAGTGAGTGTCTCGTTAGATGAGAACACCCGAGTGGTGCGAACACTTCCTCATACTTGTGCATCGAGACTCAGGACACAATAAGGGATCGAATTCTACTATTAGGGAAGGAAGCAGCAGTCATTCTTTCTTACGTAATTTAAATGGGATTCAGTACTAAACGTGGCGTCAATATTAAGATGCTCATATAAGGAGCAATACTGAGCAACATTGTACTGTAGACCTGCGCCTTTTTTTTAATGTCTGGAGGTAAATGCTGATAAAGGGTCCAGATTTAGTGGAAAATATCCCCCTCGCCCCCTTCCCAAGACAGTTGGCCACACACCCTCAATGTTATAAGTATTTTAATGCCTGGCTTTGTTATGCGATGTCAATTAAACACCTTAGCATAATTATGATTAACTTTGTTAATAAATGTCCATATTTAGTCGAAAAACATTCCCCCCCCACCCCAACATGCCTGGCTACACACTTTTAATGTCATGACAAGGATTCCAGTGGGTTATTAAGTACACGGACAAAGAATACGATATTGATACAACACCTGTTGCATAATGAAGATGTGTTGGCAGAGGTCCAAATTTGGTGGAAAACAACCCCCCCCCCCCGTCCACCCTTTCCAACGGGAAATAACCCCCCTCCCTCCACCATCCCAACAGACCAGGCTGGCTACGAGACAGCACTGTCTCAGACTCTGCCCACTGTACAAACGAGCGATTCACATGCTAGGAAGAAGGATCACTTTCAGTGGAAGGAAGGAAGGACGAGCGTTGCAATACGACCCAACACGTGGCAATGAGTTGCGTGAACGGAAAAGCGGTTGAATATACAGCTGACAAATGTAGAATGCAGAGAAGATGGTCCCTATTCTCTGATAATTATCCTGATCACGATGACACAGCCGTCTTTTATGACCATAGTGTGTGTGTGTGTGTGTGTGTGTGTGTTTGTGCAGAACTGAAAACTTTGTTGGCGCTTGTGGTCACCACAGTTCTGGCAAGCTGACTTCACCATTTCTGTCAAAAAACGAAGAGACTTGCATCGCCTTTATTCCAACCAAAGCATAACTCACCTATTATAGGGCCACCCCAGCTGTGCCGAAAGCCTCAAGGAAAGAAAAGTCGACGCTCTCTAGGCCTCTGTGTTCTTTGGGTTCCCCTTCCACAAAATGCTTTCTTTTTTTTATCAACGATCGAAAAGGCACTGCCAAAAGGTTAGGGGTCAATCAAACAATCTTTTTCTCCTAATGTACTCATTTCTCTCTCTCTCTCTCTCTCTCTCTCTACCCCTCTTTCTCTCACTGTTCGTAACCACTCTCTGCTTTCTTTTACTTTTGACTGGGCAGACATTTTCATATATAGGCCTATTTTGCCGGTTATTTCACCACTTTCCTAAAGGCACAACAACATTTGCCGGCTTTCTCGCCCGAAAGAAAGCTGCCCCAGCACTGCCCGTCGGTGTTTCCAGAAGCAGGACAGAGAGAGAGAGAGAGAGAGAGAGAGAGAGAGAGAGAGAGAGAGAGAGAGAGAGAGAGAGAGAGAGAGAGAGCCCTGCGTGATTCGCAACACTGTGAAAAAGAGTTTTCCAATGAAAAGCAAAAAAAGCCAGCGAGAGTTTGCGTAATCTCGACCGATACGAAAGCAAATCTCTTCAAGCAATAAAACCACACTTAGAAAACCCACTAGTACCAGGAAATGTCTGTTAATAACACAGCACCTTCGGATAACTAGAAAAATCAAGATATTTGGATATCTTATAATATCACATGTCACGGAAAATCATTTGGTTTAACCCACCAGCTGCCTACGATGAGTCCAGCTCTCAATTGAGATGTTCCAGTCAAGTGCTAACACTTGAATGAGCCACTTTCTACTATAATATATATTCGACCCCCTTCCCCCCCCCCAATCATTTCCCATGAGAATTACCTGTAATACGACAGACCACATGGACACCTCAAACATTGATATAAACAGTAAACAAAAGCTTTCTTTCATAACCATTCAGCCGTTGATTCCCGAATTCCAAATTTCCCACGATGCCCTTCGGCAAAAAAATAATATATGGAAAAACTTATAGAGCAACAATATTCACAGTTTTGCCGTTTGAAAGTGACACAAAATCAGAAAGGTTTTTATTAACTGACACTTCAGATCACAATACATACGAGAGATTCAATCATAACGTCTTAGTTGCTAAAGCCTCTGAATACTAGACTGTAATAAGCGATTTCATCAAATACAGGCCTTCAGGATCTGACTACGAGAGAGAGAGAGAGAGAGAGAGAGAGAGAGAGAGAGAGAGAGAGAGAGAGAGAGAGAGAGAGAGAGAGAGAGAATCTAACGACCTAACAGGTGGGGGTGGCAGTCTCTTCAAGCTGTCAAACTCGAAACTGCTTATGAAAGACTAAATAGGAAACGTATCTCTTACTTTCTAACAAAAGCTACGCAGACAGTGTTGCATGAATGCAAAAAAAAAAAGAGCAAAGCGAGCGCGTGCGTGCGTAAATTTCCCACACCCATCACCCAGCGTCCAGGGTGAAGTGAAACTGGTGCAAAAAATTGGACGCAGTTTAGAAGTGTCCTTTTGTGCTTCTGACGGCCATGTTTGAAAAACGTCACAACATTACAACAAAAACCTTCAATTTCTCATTTTGAAATCTGTCCCGAGCCTGAATGAATGGCCAGACCTTCGAATAAATTAGCAAGTAATAATTGCGTCTCACTCTAAATCTTTTTAAGCAGTATGTCGCAAATATTTGAAGATAATTCTGCCTGTAATCAGTCTAGTCACCTTGCGTACAGATGATTAGATGAATCAAGTTACAATTCGTGATATTAGATTCAGCAAATGCTTGGCTGTCCATTACAAATGTTGATCAAATTGAGAAACGGTAAATAAACCCTAATTTTTCGTTGGTTTTCAGACACAAAAGATGAAAGTTAAGAGCCGCGTCATCTCAGGCATTGCTATCAGATTGCCTTCAACTGAACTTTTTTTTACTCCTAGATAATAATGAACTTGAGCTGCACCTGTCATACTGTTCAATTCGGGGATTCAGAGCAAGAGTCTAATCAAATATTAGACTTTGCTCAGCCCTGCATTCAATGACTCCCCCTCCAGTCTTCTCTCTCCGCACTTTTGGTCGTTTCTCCCTCCGCGCTTTGGCAACGCTGTTTTGTGACATGACCTCCGCCTAGCTTAGCTAGCTGGTGCTTGGTTGAAATCAATGCTTCCGATATGGCTTGCTTACTGTGATAAAAAGGCAAACTTCATCTTCAGTAATAATCTGAATGTTTATATATACAAATAACCTTCACACAAGCTGATATAGATCATAAGCAAACCAATTTATTTCGATAATATCATCACAACAGAAGGTCACGAAAGATGAACTCGTGTCATATAGTCTACGCCAATCAAACACAAACGAACGATGAGGCTTCGATATTTGTGCTTTTTCTCACTGTAAATAAAAAGGCATCTATTATAGCGAGTGCTAATAAAAGGAGTTTTGATAATTTCTTGCGTGTAAATTACCTGAATAGGAAATATTCGAAATAGCGTGAAATATTGTTGTCCATGAAGCTGTCTGGGGAAGGTGGGAGGAGCAACCACCTCAGCTCAACACTGGGTGGAGGGCGGGAATTTTTTTTTTTTTTTTTGACAGTGGTACGGCGGTTTTCTTTCAGAATACTTTGCTTATTTATATGATTTTTCCTTGAGCATTCATATCTAAATTATAATAACTCGGTGACTGGGTAATTTCAGGAGTACTGTATTGTAACAAGTAACATATCGAGAAAGTTTGAAAAATCTCACTGAGTTCCCGTCATCCATTGTGTCGAGAACAATTATGTCCAGCATACGAGGCTGGCCTAGACTTCCTTTTTCGGTGGAGGCATTGCAATGATACTTAGACAGAACGAATAAATAAAGGTTACAGCATGAAAGTAGTTTTGACTGATATGAAATGAAAGAGTGCTTACAAGTAAGCCAGTCAAGTTTGATGCCTGGTGACTAGGTCTATCGTTCGCTTGCCAATGCTTCGTGTTACTTTTCCAGTTTCCGGATGTGGATTATATAACTTTGGCATCATAGTAAAGTTATTTTCATATTCATTCAATGAAATCGTACATGAAATAAATTTCGAGTGATAAGGAAATCTTGTAATCTGTACCGTTTGTGGGCACAGGTCAAATGCAGCCTGGGTTACGCCAATGAGATGAAGCATAATCATTGAAACCCATCGTTTGAGTTTAGTCTGAGCAGACTGTTTTACAGAAGCTCGTCTTTCGTTTGACTATGCTCTCACATTATCGATACAAATCGGCATTTTTATGGTTTGTATAAGAAGGTATGAGGGTTCTTTGTATATAGAAATATTCAAATATATGTAATCAATCCACGAGTGCATTGAAGTAGAAATCAATACATCAGTGTATTAAATGGGAATCAGTGCACAAGCGCAGTGAAGTGGAAATCAATGCACAAGTATTTTGAAGGGAATATCAATGCACGAAAATCAATGCATAAGTGCACTGAAGTGTAAATCAATGCACAAGTGCATTGAAGTGGAAATCAGTGCACAAGTGCATTTAAGTGGAAATCAATGCACAATTGCTTTGAATTGACTTTCAATGCACAAATGCATTGAAGTGGAAATCAATACAATTGCACTGAAGTAGAAATCAATGCACAAGTACATTGAAGTGGAAATTAATGCACAAATGTATTGAAGTGGAAATCAATCCACAAGCACAGTAAAGTGATAATCAATGCACAAATGCATTAATGTGGAATCAATGCCCAGTTGCACTGAAGTGGAAATCAATGCACAAGTACTTTGAAGGGGATATCAGTGCACATGTGCATTGCAGTGGAAATCAATGCACAAGTACACTGAGGCAGAAATCAATGCACAAGTACTTTGAAGGGGATATCAGTGCACATGTGCATTGCAGTGGAAATCAATGCACAAGTACATTGAGGCAGAAATCAATGCACAAGTAATTTGAAGGGGAAATCAATGCACAAGTAATTTGAAGGGGAAATCAATGCACAAGTAATTTGAAGGGGAAATCAATGCACAAGTGCATTGGAGTAGAAATCAATGCACAAGTAATTTGAAGGGGAAATCAATGCACAAGTACATTGAGGCAGAAATCAATGCACAAGTAATTTGAAGTGGAAATCAATGCACAAGTGCAGTGAAGTGGTAATCAATGCACAATTGCTTGAAATGGAAATCAATGCACAATTGCTTTGAAATGGAAATCAATGCACAAGTGCATTAAAGTGGAAACCAGTGCACAAATGCACTGAAGTGGAAATCAATGCACTTGTGGAAACAGTGCACAAATGCACTGAAGTTGAAATCAATGCAGAAATGCATTGAAGTAGGAATCAATCCACAAGTGCGGTGAAATAGTAATCAATCCACAAGTGGGGTGAAATAGTAATCAATACACAAGTGCATTAACGTGGGAATCAATGCACAAGTACATTAAGGTGTAATCAATGCACAAATGCATTAATGTGGAAATCAGTGCCCAACTGCATTGAAGCGGAAATCAATGCACAAGTGCTTGTATTTGTTTGGTTTATTTTGCTACTGATCAATATCGACTTTGATAGGAAGAAAAAAAGGTGACGCCAGAGAGAGAGAGAGAGAGAGAGAGAGAGAGAGAGAGAGAGAGAGAGAGAGAGAGAGAGAGAGAGAGAAAGGATATGAGCGAAACTGAAAGGGAAATTGATCTCTTCTTACGATCTCATCATAAATGAAAACGAGTGAAAGGGTGTGAAACAAAAAGACATTTTGCGAATGAAGCTTTTATTCGACTTCGGGTCTTCATCATAATGGACAGAGAGAGAGAGTTTGAGTTCTTCTTTCATAGCGTTCTGACGTCGAAAGATTTTCTCCACCTCACCCCACAACACATCACCCCACCCCATGACACCTCACAGCACCCATGACACATCATCTCACCCAACAACACTCCACTTCTCCCAACAACACGTCACCTTCCTAACCTCACCCCACCTCTCCCAACAACACATCACCTCTCCTCACAACACCCCACTTCACCCTACAACACAACCTCACCCCACCTTACCTCACCCCACAACACAACACCTCAACTCACCCCACAACAACCCACCTCACCTCACCCCACAACACATTCACCTTAACCCAACACCCGACCCCACCCCACCCTTTAAAAAAGCGTAGCCTCTCAGTAAGTGGAATTGGGGATAAAAATGTCGTCAGAGAAGAGAAGAGGAGAGGGCAGGAATGACGGAATTCCTGCATTGATCATCAATCACTGATTCCTCAAAGCTGTTGCAGTGATCATCATCATCATCATCATCATTATTATTGTCTGCAGCCGACGCCATAATAAATAGCGAAGAGACGACGCTCACGAAGCGCCCTCTCCTCTCCTCTACTCCCCAAGTGTCATTTAGAGATTTGCTGTCAAATATGAATTGAGTTTATTCGTTTTTATGAATCTTGTGATATCTATAATATTCCCAAGATTAAAGTCTCGTAGAGGGCGAAATTGTCAGTGGATATTTGACAGAGAGAGAGAGAGAGAGAGAGAGAGAGAGAGAGAGAGAGAGAGAGAGAGAGAGAGAGAGAGAGAGAGAGAGAGAGAGAATAATATCAATAACCAACGAATGAAAACTTCGAGGGTAATTTCCCAGAAACATAAAAGTCCCCGCCCAAAAAATTATACATGATAAGAAAGTCTTCCCTCCAACGGGTAATTGTAATAGACCATTAGATGAATTTCATCACTTGACCGAAAATTACAGAATCTTAAAAGGGCTGACTAACTTTTATGATGCCTTGAAAATGTCGAATGACGAAAACGGATTGAAAAATTCGAGAAACTGTGCATTTAAAAAGCCCCCACTTACCTATATTTACCTTCTGTCTGGAGGATGTATGGATGAAATAAGGCTACCTAATACCCACATCCCCTACGTTATTTTTTCTTATGATTTATTTGAAAAAGTCAAAATTTCTAAAGACTGATAAAATAGTCTTTGAAGACTAATTGGGTCTGCACTGAAGTTCCCATTAACTTCTTCATATTGTCCAGTTCTTCAAATACCTAGAGAATCTGTACGTACTACATTTGGGAAAAAAGAGAGAGAGAGAGAGAGAGAGAGAGAGAGAGAGAGAGAGAGAGAGAGAGAGAGAGAGAGAGAGAGAGAGAGAGAGGTCTGAAGCAGTAGGAAGCCTGTTGAAGGCCAAGATCAGCGGAAGAAGAAAGAACTGAGTGAGGAAATCAAGTGAGGAACATCATCACCTGAGGAAATATTTTTAGGAAAGAGACAAGTGAATCCCCATGGTGCCTCACAAGATCATCAACTGATGCGGCCAAAAGGGCTTTTATTTACGTTGTTATAAAACAACAATTCAAAGGTCAAAATATCTATAAATCTTCCTCTCTCTCTCTCTCTTTAAGTAAATTATGATATCACCGAACGGCACTTGCAATAAAATGCCGAACGGGTTAGGCCTAATACCACATGCTATAACTCGGATCCAACTCCGTTTGGGATAAGAAGTGTTGATTGAGCTAAAAGACGGTTTTAAATGGCCGAAAGTCCAAGCCTGGTGAGAGGAGGGTCTGCGCGTGCGTACGTGTGCGCACGCACACGCGAGTGCGTTTCAGTGTGCGAGCGTACGTCGAGGCGTGTGCATGCTTACCAGAGAGAGAGAGAGAGAGAGAGAGAGAGAGAGAGAGAGAGAGAGAGAGAGAGAGAGAGAGAGAGAGAGAGAGCGCGCGCGAGCGTATGGGGTAGTGCCGGGGGAGTGACTCTGCCTGTGGTGGGGACTCGGGAGCTGTTGCAGGGTTGGGGGGGGGGAGGGGATGGGTTGCTCAGTAGGTAGGTAGGGGTCGTGCGGGAAGAAGGTGGAGCGTGTATCTCTGAGAGTTTCATAGGCTAGACCGACGTCTCGCTGAGTTAATGGAATGAAAACCATATTTTCACTTATATTATTTCACATTCCTATTTTTATTACGGATGATTCCTTCTTATGTAATGGAACACGCTCACGAACTTCACATGCTTTGAATGTATTCGAAAAATCACAGAAATGTAGTATATATATGTAAATGACATCACCTCCGCAACCACCTCTGGACTCCCTCCCCCTCCTCCTCGCACCCCCCCCCCCCACAAGCTGTCAAAATGGAGACCCTCCACAGCTTGAAACTTCAATAAGGAAACTATTGGTTCAATAAACATTCGGAGAATTTGAAAGGCTCCTCACTACCAATGAATATGAATAATTAGATACCTAAAATGGCAATGAATAAGGCTTCAAAGATAAGCACAAAATTCATATAATTTCTCATTCCTTATATATATATATATATATATATATATATATATATATATATATATATATATATAAATATATATATTATATATATATATTATATATATATATATATATATATATATATATATATATATATATATATATATATATATGAAACGCAGTATCTCATAGGATCTTCTATTCCCAAACAGGTGAGTCTAGAGACCAGTACAAAGTCGCTCTAATATCACGAAAGGGGTCACAAAACAGCCTGGCTTCTCGAGTTCACTAACTGCTCTGTGAGGGTTTCCTCTCCAAAGCCCAAAATAATGAAACAAAGACGAGAGAGAGAGAGGATGTATTGAAAACAAGATAGGCAGAGTAATAAAGCTAATGATTGATGATGAAAACAAGAGAGGAGAAATGTAAAAATCATGGCAGTTAATATCACCTCCACGACGTCGACGCAAACACTTCCGGAACATTCTTCTCAGCAATGACTATAAATATAGACAGTTTTCCAGACGGGCTCATCTCCCTCGATCTGAGTTTCTGGTTACAAAGACAGAACAGATAAAGTTTTCACAAGGGAGTACAGTGGTTAATTACTGTTTTTGAGTAGCCAGTAACTCAAGCAAGATGTGTACATTGTCACTCGATGCTTATGTAAAGAAATGCCTGTGTATTGATGATGATGTATGCTGCAACCATATTGTAAATATTGTCATTGTAAATAATGGAAGCTTAATCCTTTCAATAAAAAGTTAAAAAAAAAAGAAATAAAAAGAGTTTCTAGACCACCCTACACCCTAGGCCTATTGAAGAGACTTGGCAATCATCTACATCGTTGTCCGGACGGTGGAGTCGATTGAACCAGCAGGTATTTTCTTGATTCTTTTAGAAACTTCAATTAAAGCAATCAAAAATTTACAATGTCAATATCCCGACAGCCTTTAGATCAGGGCTAATGATAATGGCATAATAATGAGAGAGAGAGAGAGAGAGAGAGAGAGAGACGAATGATAGATAGATAGGAAGATCGTACTTATGGAGAGTTAAGAAGAGGGAGAAGTAGTAGTCAGGTTCTTTGACGCCATGATGACGTCAGTCACACACTTACATTGTAATAATAATAATAATAATAATAATAATAATAATAATAATAATAATAATAATAATAATGGAGAAACAAAATAATCTCTTTAAAGATGAATCTCTGCTGCGTGCCTTCCTTAGGCCCCTAGATAGCTGCTGTAACCCCATTCATTCCTTTTACTGTACCTCCTAGCCCTTCGTTGGCTGAGTCGGTTGATCTTCGGACTGTCACTCGATGGGCCGGAGTTCAATTCCCCCGCTCGGCTGATGAAGATTTAGAGGATCTTATTTCTGGTGATAGAAATTCATTTCTCGCTATAATGTGGTTCGGATTCCACAATAATCTGTAGGTCCCGTTGCTAAGTAACCAGTTGGTTCTTAGCCACGTAAAATAAGTCTAATCCTTCGGGCCAGCCCTCCCTCCCTCTCTAGGAGAGCTGTTAATCAGCTCCTCAGTGGTCTGATTAAACTAAGGTATACTTAACTGTACCTCCTTTCATATTCGCATTCTTCCATCTGACTTTCCTCAACCCTCTTTCTCCTGACACGACAGCTGGCAATTCCACTTTCACTTCACTTCACTTCACTCACGACTTTCCAACGAAGGGAAACTGAATTCAATGGAACTGGATACAGGATTTAGGCCAAAGGCCAAGCACTGGGACCTACGAGGTCATTCAGCCCTGAAACGGAAATTCACAGTAAAAGGTCTGAAAGGCGTAACAGCAGGAAAACCTCAAAGCAGTTGAAGGAGCACTATGAATCAATTGTCAGGAGAGGGTTGAGGAAAGTAAGACAGAAGAAAGAGAATATGAAAGGAGGTACAGTAAAAGGAACGAAGGGGGTTGCAGCAGCCAGGGGCCTAAGAAGGCACGCAGCAGAGAACCTTAAATAATGCCTACGGTGCACCGCGTGATGTGCACTGGCGGCACTACCCCTTACGGGGACGAAGGGAAACGTATATAAGCCTTTTCTCCTCAGAGAGAGAGAGAGAGAGAGAGAGAGAGAGAGAGAGATTCCCGATGGATAACCCTCCAAAGTTAATAAGCACAACCTGTATCAGGTATCACGATGATATAATTATGAGACGAGCTTTATCAATACGCAAGCTTATGTTTATCCAGGGAATAGGTACTACACGCCTTCATTCACGAATTATATATTGATATATATATATTTCATATTGAAGGGTAATCTTGTTCGTGCTGAAGTCCTCTTTCTACAGCGTCTGGGTCACAACTGAAACTTGACTATGTCGTCCATTTCCCCTTCGGATTTCAAAGCAATATATTTCCACACTGAAATGCAACGCAAGAAACTGAAAGGCAGGACGTGCAAGTGCAAGGAAGGCTTTCACGCTAATTGAGTCCAAAGTAGCTAAAGAGTGTTCCCCAGCGTAGAGGCAACAATACCCAACAATATGACGAAGCTGGGATGACATTACCGAGAGCGGATGCACCGGCTGTCAGTCACCATATTCTAATTTATGCACGCCCACGAAAACGAACGTCGTGAAAGTTAAGAAACGTGAAATAGACCAAGGGAGAAAGACAGCACTAGCGAAGTGAGTGGACAAAAGGCAAGCAGAGAGAGAGAGAGAGAGAGGAAGACAAGAGGAAGAGGCAATTTACAACTAACAAAAGGGATTTGAAAAAAAGAGCAAGCGCAAAATTGCATTACAGACTGGAGAATTTTTACTTATACTCTCTCTCTCTCTCTCCCCGGAATGCAACTTACCGAAATCCTGACAACAATGATTAGTTTTTCACGACGAGACTTCACTTGAAGAGCCGTTCTTTCCAGGGAGGAAAAAGCCCCTATATATATATATATATATATATATATATATATATATATATATATATATATATATATATATATATATATATATCAGCAGGTGCTGGTGTGCAACGCAACTCCATCAGTCACATCTGAATCAGAATGAGTAACAGGGTTACAACTGAAAGGTCATATTCAGTCACATGAGGTCAAGAAATCATTTCCGTGATGGAATGGAATGGAATATAGAGTTTACGCCGAAGGCCAAGCACTGGGAGCTATGAGGTCATTCAGTGTTGGAAAGGAAACTGAGGATAGTAGGACTGAAAGCAGTTGAAGAAGCGCTGTGAAATCAGTGTTAGGGGAGGGTTGAGGAAAGTAGGATGGAAGAAGAGAATATGAAAGGAGGTACAGTAAAAGGAATGAAAGCAGTTGCAGCTAGGGGCCGAAAGGTCGCTGCAAAGAAGTTTTATTAATGCCTGCAGTGCACCCCCGTGAGGAGTTTCTTTTCGGTGTGGAATAAACCAGTTTTGCAGCAATGTTTGCGTCCGACATGACGACTCACCCGTTCTCAAATGGCTAAGTGTCAGTCAGAGCGAGGAGGAGGACCGTCGCTTTCTCCCCCTCCCCCATTATGCTCTCTGATGCCTTTTGTCACGTCTTTATGGCATCAATTCCCCCAAAACTCTTTGTTACGTGACTTGACAATGACTTGTGATTGATAAATATGTTGGTCAAAATTCTAAAAACACCTGTCAATAAATATGAATTAACAATGACGACAATAATTCCCCCAAATTAATACTGTCATTCATGGTTCATCATCAACGTGAATAAAAAGAGAGAATGATAATAAGAGTCCTGACAACACTGCGAATAATGATGAATGAAGAAGCAGGTGATTCATGTATAAAGAATATTCATTGAAGAATGTTAAGGCAACAAAAATGGCTCGTGGAAAAACAAAGGTCGTTTCCCTCACCTGATTGTGAGAAGTTCCTTCCTGCCTCGTCTCTTCTCATTCGAGTAGAAGAAAGTGAGATGCGTCAATCCCTTGACCAGCCGGGGTCATCAACAAGCAGCAGGGGAAGGGGGGGGGGGGGGATGGCAATGTTGGAAGGACCACGCCCGAATTTGCGATTGCAGTGCGCTCGAGGATGACAGGAGTCGCCTCATGGCCACTTCGTCAAAACATGGACGTCATTCTTCCCTCTCGATCCTCCCCTGTCACGAAATTGCTGCTTCCTCATTCAGTAACACCATCATCACCAAGATTATCAGAAGAGGCTCATTATCATCAGTATCACTATCATCTGACCGCGAAACATCTTCCTAAAAAAGAGCTGGACCTCTGCCACAGAAGCCACTGATGCCCAGACAGATATTCTTCCCCTTTTGCTTTTTTCCCCACACTACGTGGAGGGACGGCCCCGCCCACAAACCACACTTCCATAGAATCTACGTTGTCTCAACTCAATACAGCAGCTATACTGTTGCTTGATGACTGATAATATCCTTGCCGACAGCGATAAAGTTGAAGGAACACGGAAAGGACTCCCAGAGTCACACAACAATAACAACAAGAGCACTGGTTGGCCTGACACTCGCAGCACCACGTGTCTCCAACTAATAATTCCGTATAACGGCTCCCCAGAAAAGTGCTTCTCAGAGCAGCTGGCCCACTTCATGGCGCCTAACAATATTATCAATAAAGAAATTGACTCTCCAGAAGCAGGCGAGTTGTGACTTGCGTTGGTGAAAACTTTCAGTTGAGAGCAATTCTCGACCGTAATAAAGGTGGCGCCTACCGTCATTCTTTAGGCCACATTTTCAATTAAAGTGTGTTTGAAGAAGGGAACCCTGGTCCCTCCCGAATTTCGATGGAAGTGGCGCGTAACAAGTTTCTCGACTGATGGACAAGTACGACTGCTATCGTCATTTAAGGAGGAATTATTTTTTGAATTTGGAGAGAGAGAGAGAGAGATTCCACTGTAGTTTGACCATATATAACCCGGTTCCTTTATTCATTTACTTGCATGTTAGAGAACTATGCAATTCTCCAACTGTCCAATAATGAACCTACTTTTACATGCTCAGCTGGTCACTGTAATAATAATAATAATAATAATAATAATAATAATAATAATAATAATAATTGTGTCACTCTGTGAGAGAAGACAGGTCATGGTGGGGGGGGGGGAGCCTTTTAGGCCGATGTGATTCTTCCTCCTCCTCCTTCGTCCATCGGCTGGTTTTCATAACAAGGAGACAAGGAAGGAAGGAAGCCCTCTTTCTGCAGAGTGTGGGCGTGTGTGGGTGTGGGAAGGTCTTGTTGGTTTGTGTGGGGGGAAAAGGGTTGGGCAGTAAAAGGCTTCAAGAATGATTCAAAATTCAAAACGAACTGACGGCCATCTAAATTAACGTCTCCAGTTCTCCTGTTCACATCGCTTGATTGGCTCTGACTTCGTCTTCGGCTGGAGTCCGTCAACCGTAGCATGAGGCGATCCTTAATTCATTATATCCTTTCGTGCTTCAATCCTAAAGTGTCAGTCACTTCATGATTCTCCGTTACTTGGCACTTACAAAAAGTTAAGTATACCTTGGTTTAACCAGACCACTGAGCTGATTAACAGCTCTCCTAGAGAGGGCTGGCCCGAAGGATTAGACTTATGTTACGTGGCTAAGAACCAATTGGTTACTTAGCAACGGAACCTACAGCTTATTGTGGAATCCGAACCACATTATAGCGAGAAATGAATTTCAAAGAGTGCCATCATCACTACTTTACTTAAGCTGAAGTCAGGATCGGAGTCCTGCACACGAACGCAGTGGACGTCTTCTACGTTACATTTCCAGTGACTCTCTCTCTCTCTCTCTCTCTCTCTCTCTCTCTCTCTCTCTCTCTCTCTCTCTCTCTCTCTCTCTCTCTCAAGCCAATGAAACCAGGCAAATAAAACCATATTCAATTTACCAACAACCTCCATCTCGAATTTGGAACCTGGACCCTCTTTGAAAACGCTTTCATTCGATGAGTGTGAAGCTTTCATTTCCACTGGTAAAAATCTCCCTCAGGAACGAGAAAAATTAGACAAAACATCCCATTGTTTATGATATAAAAATATATATCTGTCTATCTAAGCGATGTCATGTTGAAAGGTCCCGCCATGTTATGTGAACGGAATCTGATGAGGAGTGGCCAAATGACAGACAAAGGGGATATTATTATTATTATTACTATTATTATTATTATTATTATTATTATTATTATTATTATTATTATTATTATTATTATTATTATTATTATTATTTAAGGGGTTTTCCAGGTCTTGTCATCAGAAACAGTAGTGTGAGTGAGTGAGGCCTTCGTTGTTCCCCAACACCCGCCTCCAGCAACTCGTCGACTGGGAATCGCCCGGGAAGCAACTTTGTGTCAACTCCTCATAGCTGAGGTTCATTAGCTTTGCTTTTCCTTCGTTGAATTATTATATTATTATTATTATTATTATAACATTCAAATTAAGGGGAATACGGCAATCACCACCCCTCGAATATCTGATTGATAGCAATGACTCCTTTTCCTCAGATGGAGAAGGAGAGGGAGGGAGACAGGCACAGGAGGAGAGAGAGAGAGAGAGAGAGAGAGAGAGAGAGAGAGAGAGAGAGAGAGAGAGAGAGAGAGAGAGAGAGAGAGAGAGAGAGAGGTCTGTCACAGGCCCTGAACCATATTTTTGGTAAAAAAAAAAAAATCTGGAAAATCCTTTTGAATAGCATACTGTACCATGGGTATTCCAACCTTGAACTGAACTGAATACAGAATTTCCGCCAAAGGCCAAGCACTGGGACCTATGAGGTCATTCAGCGCTGAAACGGAAACTGACAGTGAAAATGTCTGAAAGGCGTAACAAGAGGAAAACCTTTTGTTAGGAGAGGGTTGAGGGAAGTCATATGGAAGAAAGAGAATATGAAAGGAGGTACAGTAAAAGGAACGAAAGGGGTTGTAGCAGCTAGGGGGCCCATTGAAGGCACGCTGCAAAGAGCCTCAAGTAATGGCTGCAGATTCCAACCTTGGGGGGACTTCACAATCTACGAGTATTTTTCGAAAATGTTCAAAATCTCCAATCCTGTGGCCACAATCCTCCTCTCCATAACATTTTCCAGATTCCCAAAGGTGGTTCAAACCTCCACCTCCTACAAAAGCAAGAATGTGACCCAATAATGTCAGAAAAAAACTACCTAGAAACGTCTCAAGATTTCCAATATAAGAAAAAACTACCTGGAAACTCCTCGTTCTTAGCGGTGTCCTTATTGCCATTTCTACTGCACCTGTTGTATATCAAAACTACCTTTCCGTTTTCGCGTTTAGAACTACACTGAGGCTTACCGCTGTGACCAAAATAAGGACAGGAATTGCTTTGACCAATCAGAGGCCTACGCCATAAACAATGTTTCTAACGCCTCCTTTTATTGGCTGGAATCTTTGGGTTTTGGTAAAGCGTCTTCGTAGACGATTCCTTATTGGCTGGTGAATCGAAAACCCATTTTCAGAAATTTCTGTGAAGATTATTATTACCTCCAGTATTATTAAGTAAAAAAGTTATTAACAGGTAAATAAATGGATATAGACACGCAAATAAAATAACTGGGAATCCTCTTAAAAATTCAATATAATAATGATTAAAATATGTAAATATTCAGCTTGTTAAACGTAAAATGGAAATTGGCCAGAAAATCTTTATTTGAGAAGATCCAGCAAAAGATTGGATGTGAAAGGCATCTGAGTTTCTGCCATTGCAATGCAGTGGTCAGCCAGTGACTGCTGGGGGTCTGATGGGGGTTGGGGCATGCCTAGGGACTTCACCTCTCGGGCATTATAAATTAATTGTTATATATATATAATTAACCCAAATACCCTTTGATGTATGTTGGGTGAAAGGTTAGGATAAGCCAAGCCTGACCAGCTGATGCGATTAACATGTGTCATTTTCTAGCATCAGGTTTAATACATATTTATTTATTTATTTGTTAATTTATCAGTTTTACTGATAACTGATCTTCACTTTCCGTATTTCCCTTTTACCTTCTGTTACTTCTTTCGAATGAACACCTGAATATTCTTTGAGAGCTTTAATTTCAAGTCAATGGCCTTTGTGGGTTAGTTCCATATGAATAAGGTTCATCTTCTGAATAATAGTAATAATGGTTAGCTATAGAAATCTCGTCTGCCTCGCTTTTAAATTTTATAAATCAACTAAAATCATTATAAAGATAAAGATATTTATATCATTATATGACGAAAGGCATTAATAGTAATATAAAGAAGATTTATGCTTGCTAGTGATACTAAATAAAAGGTATTACGTGTTAGTAATGGCAAATATAAGATATTTTTTATTAAGTAAAGTTTGCTCAAGATCGAACACTAAAGACATCTATTGAGTGCTATGACAATCTTTGGATGAAGTTTGGTTGTTTGAAGACGAAACTATTATATATTCATTTAGCGAGACCACGAATAAATCCTTCATCAATATATATGATAACTATTAGGGTAAGAATTTGTATATATTTCTAAAATTGATCTTTAATTAGGGGACATTTTGAAGAACGTGAAAAGTTTTCAGAAGGGACGAAGTTCGTTTTGGTAACAAACAATGGCTGCTCCTTGTCCGGAGAGGAAGCAGGATTACCACCATTAATAGAGGCTTCAACATGCAATTCAGGGCCAATGACGAACTATTCTTTACGAAAATCAAGGAGCGAAAGATGGTCAACGATTCTCATAAGGAATACTTCGTCATTTTCGATCCAAAAATTAGCAAATAATGTGAAATAAGTAAAAGCTCCCTCGTTTAAAAGTCTAAAAAGCTGGCATTCATGACACATCAAGGACTATTCGAAGCACACCTCGTGAATCCTTTAAATTATATTTTGATCGAAATTTTGCCAATTTGGAGATATATTCAATCAAAATAATTGTTTCTGGTTGAAAGTATGTTTCAAGTTTGCTAAAATTCGTGGAAATTCGAAATTTGAGGTTGAAATATGTCGGAATTTGTAACTCAGAATTACCAGCCTTAAAACTCCTGGATACGATAGGAAATCGAGAAGCAACCCTGGGGATACGAATAATATAAATAGAATGATATATATCATAAACAGATGTAATTTCCATTAATTTGTATGAGAATTATACCCAATTTCTCCCGGCAAAAAAGTTAAAAGTACATTTGCACTTGGTAATCCTGTTACCCATATCAGTATCACTATCATTTTAAGCATTTCCTGACCTTTTTATTGTACTTTTTCTTTATATGATATTAATACAGAGGATATTCTGACTTCATTACAGATCTAGGAGAGAATTCAGCCTTTATAACCTTGTGGAAGGTTATGAGAAACTTGAAGGACAAATATCTTTCTTTTAGGATATCAGCTATGTAAAATCTCTTATATACTGACCATTATCTTCAAGATGAAATACGTTAATGTACGGAAATTTGTACCTTTATAAAATGCATCATCGAAGGAGGTATTTGAACGTACCCAGTGATGGTTTTCTGGACTCATTTAGTCTGGAGAAAACTTAAAAAGAAACGCAGTGCTGACACCCTGTAGCTACACCCTGTAGCCCTGTGGCCAGCCATACAAACCCTTGAAAAAATTAAAAGTGCGAACCAAAAGAAAAATATCATTTATATGAGGTTTTGCAGAGAATAAAGCTAAGAATAATAATATAAATCCCTCTCTCTATAAAGTACCCCTAGTTTTGCCATAATTTAGACTATAATGATATGTGGAATAATCATATTTTGTTGGCAATTCTATCTTTTCGCCGGCTGACAGTCCCGGGCAGTGTATGTATTACCAGAACCCAATTCGTGAATTCCCTCGTACATTTTCATGCATTTGGCTTCAAACACTTCTTTGCTAGGCATCAAGAGGCATAAATAACTGAATACAAACTCTATTTTTGCATACAGTCATTGCAATCACTTATTCGGCAATTTTCATCTTGCCTCGCCATCAAAAGCACAACAGTTTCCTGTTTGAACACCGTTTTGCTTGGGGCAATCAATAGATGGCGTCTGTAGTCCACGATTCTGAAATTAAATCCGGTCCAATCCAGTTTCGAGTGCTGATTTTGCATACGTCACAGTCACCTGAGGCCCTTCGGTACTCGGGGGAAAACGAGACGCCGGTGTTTTAATTGGATAATGCTAGTTTCCGAACTATCAAACGGTCTAGTCTTGTGTGAGGTTTGCCCTTTTTAAAAAAAAAATGGATAAATATAAATGATAATGAATATCAGACGTTTCATTGAATATATTGCGTTCGTGAAAGCTAGCTGAGATGTATGCAGATAATTTCAAGCTTGCAATGTCAGTAATTCGAGTTAGGATAGTTTTATTAATGTTTATTAGATAATCTATAATGTTTGAGAAATTTCAGTTTTATTTTGGTAGGCATAGAGTGGGGTATTGCTTACTAAATATACCAATTTTTTTAGTGTTCTGTTTAAGTGATATCACATCATAATATTACTACTACCACTACTTCTGATAATAATAATAATAATAATAATAATAATAATAATAATAATAATAATAATAATAATGTAAAGGCCACGATGCAAAATGATTCATCTGGGAGATATAGAGAGCTCAGTCACCTCCCATCTTGGAGTTGCAAGATTCTGTCGACAGCTTTTGTCTAAGATGATATTTGCAATGGGGTTTGTGATGCTGCTCATTTTTCGAGATCATTTCAGACGAAAAGGAAAGCATCAGAAGAGCCGTTTTCGAAGACAATTAAATTGGTATACAGAGGTTTATTAGGCAACAGTAATTTCATTAAAACAAGAATGTTTATTGCATAATTTTTTATAATGAAGGAGTTGATTAGGTTGCAAACCTGATCGTGCATCATACGGAAAGTAGCCCCAGAGTGGCTTAAGATGCTGAGACTGGTTATTTTTTTGACGATTTTAACTCATCCTGACATTATTAAATTTTGCTTATATGCTTCTTTTGAATATACCAGAATAAGGTACACGCATTCCACTTTATAATGACACCAGAATGAGCGTCATAACATGAATAATAACTTCACAGACAACGTGCAAAGCTAAATATTGCTATTGACAACTCTGGCTCTTAGAGAGACCTTACAGAGGCATTTTGACTGAAAGGGTTAGTTGGCAGAGCAGAATGCTACAAAGCCAAGGGATCCAACAGGGGAAGCATCCCAATTT
>JANJGK010000016.1:646984-674484 GCA_039081455.1 Macrobrachium rosenbergii
CCTCCTAGGCTGGCCAGTCTCTTGAGGGCAGCCTTGAAGGGAAGGGTCTGACCCAGAGGCTGCTTCCTCGGAGGAAGGCAGGTATCCTGCCAGGCTGGGGAAGCAGGCCTGGAGAGGGCCCAAGAACTTCAAGGATGAGGCCCAAAGTCCTCCAAGGATGGCCAGTCTCTTAAGGGCAGCCTTGAAGGGAAGGGTCTGACCCAGAGGCTGCTTCCTCGGAGGAAGGCAGGTATCCTGCCAGGCTGGGGAAGCAGGCCTGGAGAGGGCCCAAGAACTTCAAGGATGAGGCCCAAAGTCCTCCTAGGCTGGCCAGTGTCTTGAGGGCAGCCTTGAAGGGAAGGGTCTGACCCAGAGGCTGCTTCCTCGGAGGAAGGCAGGTATCCTGCCAGGCTGGGGAAGCAGGCCCGGAGAGGGCCCAAGAACTTCAAGGATGAGGCCCAAAGTCCTCCTAGGCTGGCCAGTCTCTTGAGGGCAGCCTTGAAGGAAAGGGTCCGACCCAGAGGCTGCTTCCTCGGAGGAAGGCAGGTATCCTGCCAGGCTGGGGAAGCAGGCCTGGAGAGGGCCCAAGAACTTCAAGGATGAGGCCCAAAGTCCTCCAAGGATGGCCAGTCTCTTAAGGTCAGCCTTGAAGGGAAGGGTCCAACCCAGAGGCTGCTTCCTCGGAGGAAGGCAGGTATCCTGCCAGGCTGGGGAAGCGGGCCTGGAGAGGGCCCAAGAACTTCAAGGATGAGGCCCAAAGTCCTCCAAGGATGGCCAGTCTCTTAAGGGCAGCCTTGAAGGGAAGGGTCCAACCCAGAGGCTGTTTCCTCGGAGGAAGGCAGGTATCCTGCCAGGCTGGGGAAGCAGGCCTGGAGAGGGCCCAAGAACTTCAAGGATGAGGCCCAAAGTCCTCCAAGGATGGCCAGTCTCTTAAGGGCAGCCTTGAAGGGAAGGGTCCGACCCAGAGGCTGCTTCCTCGGAGGAAGGCAGGTATCCTGCCAGGCTGGGGAAGCAGGCCTGGAGAGGGCCCAAGAACTTCAAGGATGAGGCCCAAAGTCCTCCAAGGATGGCCAGTCTCTTGAGGGCAGCCTTGAAGGGAAGGGTCCGACCCAGAGGCTGCTTCCTCGGAGGAAGGCAGGTATCCTGCCAGGCTGGGGAAGCAGGCCTGGAGAGGGCCCAAGAACTTCAAGGATGAGGCCCAAAGTCCTCCAAGGATGGCCAGTCTCTTGAGGGCAGCCTTGAAGGGAAGGGTCTGACCCAGAGGCTGCTTCCTCGGAGGAAGGCAGGTATCCTGCCAGGCTGGGGAAGCAGGCCTGGAGAGGGCCCAAGAACTTCAAGGATGAGGCCCAAAGTCCTCCAAGGATGGCCAGTCTCTTAAGGGCAGCCTTGAAGGGAAGGGTCTGACCCAGAGGCTGCTTCCTCGGAGGAAGGCAGGTATCCTGCCAGGCTGGGGAAGCAGGTCTGGAGAGGGCCCAAGAACTTCAAGGATGAGACCCAAAGTCCTCCAAGGCTGGCCAGTCTCTTGAGGGCAGCCTTGAAGGGAAGGGTCCGACCCAGAGGCTGCTTCCTCGGAGGAAGGCAGGTATCCTGCCAGGCTGGGGAAGCGGGCCTGGAGAGGGCCCAAGAACTTCAAGGATGAGGCCCAAAGTCCTCCAAGGATGGCCAGTCTCTTGGGGGCAGCCTTGAAGGGAAGGGTCTGACCCAGAGGCTGCTTCCTCGGAGGAAGGCAGGTATCCTGCCAGGCTGGGGAAGCAGGCCTGGAGAGGGCCCAAGAACTTCAAGGATGAGGCCCAAAGGCCTCCAAGACTGGCCAGTCTCTTAATCCTATCTGGTGCAAGTTGGGTCCGGGCAGACCCACCCTACGGGATTTTTTTCATTTTTAGATAATTTTATTTAATAATCGTTTTTAGTTGATTCTATGATTACCAAAATATGAGAAATTAATTATTTTCATTTTCATTAGTTTTGTATGTCATATTAAAATGGTTTTCCCAGAATAAAACCGAAATAACATCATGTCGGACGAAACAATAAAAAACAGAGGCGAAATTATTTGAAAAGAAATGTGTTACACTTCTGCCAGACGTATGACTGAACTACAATATTGCACGAAGCAAATGGCAGAACCTATACCATAAAATCATGATACGAAACTTTCATTTGTGTCTACAAGAGTTTTCAAAACCTTTTTTTTAACAAAAAATATGAAAATTAACAGACTGTTTGATCAAAAGCGGGCGCAATCAGATTATCGAAGACTAAACGCTCATCACAGATCTTGCGTGACAGAGTCAGATGTGGGTCTTTTCTTATGCTGTTTCATAATCGTCTTTTCTCACGCTGTTTCATATCGTCTATGCAGATAAAAAAGAAACTGTAAGTGCTGATTGAGATAAGGTTAATTTATTCGTGTATGTTGCTGTAAGTGCTTTCTTTTGTTGAAGCCCATCACTCTTCGGGTAGATGAACTATGAGATCAAAGATTACCCACCATAGGTCTACTAGTCACCAAGCTACGGACTACCCGATCTAGTGTTGTAGTACATATAATCACTAAATAACAACATTGAATGCCTATAAGGCTATCTGTAGGCACTAGGAACTCTACTGAAGTTTAGTGTCAGAAACAATGTATAAATGAACAGTGTACCTGACCTAAGCCCCATTGTACCGCAACAGTGTGAAAAAGTAGGCCTATGCTGTGCTTTCCTGGCGCAGAATATTTAGTATTCAGAACTGTATTCTGAAACTCAGTCCCGCGAAACTCATTAGGAAAGCTTATTCAACACAAGAAAATATCAATGAAACATTAATAAATAACAATGTGTGTAGTCATAGAGTAAATTTTAGTAATTAGCGTGACAGCAGGTGCAATCTTTTGTCTTTGCTATTCAAACAAAATTCATCCAACTTACATTAGTCCTGAAAAGAGGTCATGCTGTAGGTCTGTCTGCTTTATATATATATATATATATATATATATATATATATATATATATATATATATATATATATATATATATATATATATATATATATATGTTGTGGGGGTATTTCATCAGAAATTCCCTCTGTGTTTGGTTATAAGGACTGTGTTTGGAACTCAGTCAGAGTTTGGTTTGTGACATCTTCACTTTCTCCATGGCCGTAGAATAAGACGGTTTTTTGGAAGATCAGACCAATATTCTGCAGGATTTCAGACAAACTCCATAGTGGTTTTTCTTGTATTTAGTATAAAGACTATACCAAAAGAATACAATTGGTCTGCACAGGATGATCTCCCATGTCGATCTAATATCTAAGCTTTCACACTTTTACATAGCAAGACTAAGATTCACACACACGAACAAACATATGACCTCGTTCCAAGGACTTCCCACGCTTCGTGACTTTGCCTTCAACCCTGATCAGAAAGAGAACGCTGAGTCTATGCAAACTATGCAAACGCATGCGAATGTATGATGACACACTGTCTTAAAACACTACACAGGTACTTATTGATGACGTCTGCGTCTGGGTTGACCAAACGGAGATTTCACAATAGCATTCCTTTCATGATCAGTACAGATATATATACTGGGAATTATCTTAGATTTACTAAGAAACGTAGTTTATTTAACTGTGGCATAAATGAAATATGACATTTGCTCGACCACGTAAAACACAATAGGAACGAAATCATCAATACAGGCATTCACTAGCTAAGCATAAATTCTCAGAAAGCAAAAGAAAATATACGCTTCCAAAAATCATTATACTCAAATTGTGAATGAGGATACATAGTAATTACTGAAGACAGGAAATACTGAAATATGTTGCACATTTGTGAACACAAGTCTTACTAAAATGTAGCAAAGTGAGAAAAAAAAAGTAAGTTATATAACTCAAATATTGATTATACTGATAATGCTAATGATTAACATATAAATCCTATATAGATAATGTAATCCGGATAAATCAAATAAAATAATGCAATTCAGAAATGATAATGCAATCCTGAAATGATAATGCAATTCGTATACGAAGTAAAAACATTTGTGCACTGATTATATGAATACATTCGCAATGATAGAGATTGAAATCAATGCTTAAAAAATGTATCCAAAAAGTAATAACCATATGGTAGGTTTATATAAACAAACAGTTATCCTGATAAATTAATCAGTATGGACAACCAAATTACTAAATGCAAAATGTTGAATGAACAACATGCTACTACACGCAATTGATACATACATATGTAGTATAGGTTATTAAAGAAATAAATGTAGATAAATGATATCACCAGAAATGTTCAGCTCTTCCTCACATATATTACCACCGAAAATAGAACCTTTTCAGTCTTTCTCTGTGTATTCGAGCTTAATGAAAAAATGGCCAGTAATTCCATTATCGAACTCGGAACATATAATTGCGCCAGCCCAACGTTGACCTTTGAGAATCAGCAGATTTCGCAATGGTCTCCTTCATCTCTCGTGCTTTTTTCCAAAACATTACGCTGACGATTACGCCTACGGCTCCCAGCAACATACCAACGGCAATTAATGTGTAGAGGAGAAGAAAATCATGGTGAACAGAAGAATGGCTCACAGGAGACAGCAAGTCTAATGATGCAATAGCGTTTTCGACGGGCCTGCTGTAGGGAATTGTTAGACCTTGCAGCCTAGTGTTTCCCCACGATGTGTTGATGAAGAAATTACGCCCACGGATGATTGTTACCACAGCTCGGATGAAGAGTGACGACGTTGTTGCAATGCAGCCATCATTAACGACGAACATGTGTCCTGTTGTCCTAGTACCATCTGGGCAAGTGACGATGTATGGTTCTGCAGAGAAGACGAATGACGTGCCATTCACGAGCCTGTGACGAAACTGATTGTCACGATACCTTACTAAACCAGCCAAACAATGTTCACGTGTATGGGGAGAGGTTCTGTTAAGTACTAAGTATAATTCGCATGAATTCAAGGACGTATCAGATACATTCAAGAACTCAAACAAATCGATCCTGCACACTACATTATTCATAACATCATGGCAATCATTTAACAGTGCTTGGTCTCGGACTACCGTAAAAGCTTCCTTATTGGCGGAAACCAATACTAGAGCTGACAGATTATTAATAGTAGGTGTCGAGACGTTAGATACATACGTGGGAAAAGGCGAAATTTTATACGCTTTCCACGCGTCTGATGGGTTGAAAGGAATGTCGATTACGATCTTATCAAGGTCAACTTTAACTGTGATCAAGCTGTAATAAAATTCAACTTTGTGAAAATCTACTACTGGAACATAGCGCATTTTATCATGAGCATTATTGATAATCTGAGTAAGATCTTTAATCGGTAACAAATGAGGAGACAACACACCTTTAGCAGCAAGTGTTATAGCTTCCACGTAATCTTTTGATTTTTCGATAAAGCTTGAAACTCTCGAGTATACATGATTAATTTTAGCATGATAATACATCAAAGTTGCTAACAAAACTTGAGTGTCATGAACCTGATTGAAACGTCGTGACTGTTCATTTACTTTACTGATTACGCTGTTCAAGGCTTGAATTTGTTTGTTTAGTTCTCCTGCTAATACCTCTTGTTGATGTTCCAGATTTTCGATTTTAACCCCGTGATCGCGAAGTTTCAAACGATTTGAAATCCCTAACCCAAGACCAGCTATGGAACCAACCAAATTTAATGCCGCTAGAACAAGTGGGTTACGCCTTTCTGTAACGTCATGAGGTATTGACCACATTAGCAAATCACGAGCCAAGATTTCAGCTTCGCATGTTTTATTCCTTAATTCCCAGAAAAGCATATTAATTGTGTCACTGACTTGATTAGGCGACGTTGGATCACTGCTAGCTAAGAATGATTTATGCAAGTCTGCCAGAGATTGATCAAAAAGAGTCAATTCTGATTTCAAAGTTATTACTTCATTTTCGCTAGTAAAAATGGCGTTCATATTGACTTCTAAATCTATATTACTGCCAGTTAGAAAGAAATTATTCATTTCCTCTACTATAGAACCATGATGTAAAGTTATTTCAGAACTCTTCCCAGCTACGATAAACATTGACAGGAATAGTGCATGGTATAACTTGACAAGCTTCATGTTGGAGCCTGCAAAAAAAATAACTTGTAAATAATGAAACAAAAAACATCGCATCATTCAAATAATGTAGAAATTCACACAATAATTAACTTTTTCATAACAAACCATTGTCTTAAGCTCTCACATGGGAGATAGATACTGTTCGAACATCCGTTGAATCGGACTGATTCCGAATTTTAAGTCGGTTACCTATTAAAACTACTATAACTATGAAAGGACCTTCAAACTTAGGCAATAATTTCCAATTTAGCCCTTTTCTAACATAGACCTGTACATATACTATATCTCCTTCTTGGTAAGGCTTTGTGACCTTAGTTTTTTTATCATGTGCATTCTTCATTAACACTTGAGCCTGTAAGAGGTTTTGATAAAGTGTTTGAAATCTACTACGGCTAACATCTATTATATCCTTCAATGGATCTGATAAACTAGATGTCGGGGATAAGATGTGAAAAGGTGACCTAGCAGGTATCCCATAAACAGCTTCATGGGGAGACATACGGATTGAAGTATGATAATTGTTATTTAGGGTACTGGACACAGTGGGTATTGCAATATCCCAGTTTGGGTCCATACCGCCAATGTTTACACGCAGTATGTCTAGCACCTTTCTATTAACCCGTTCTACCAACCCATTAGATTCAGGGTGGTAGATCATCGTATTGATTTTCTTTATTTGCAGAATTTCGCACAATGAGTTAAGGAAGTGATTATTGAATTCTCCACCTGAGTCAGAGATTATTATATTTGGAATTCCATGTCTGCATATATAGCACTCGTAAAACTTCCTAGCACACTCAATGGCTGTTTTACTTTTTAGTGGTATTAGTTCAGTATACCGTGTAAGGGCGTCTATTATAACCAAGAGGTTTTTATTCCCCCGGTCTGTCTCGTAAAAACCTGTCAATAAATCAAGGTGTACCCTTTCAAAAGGTTTGCTAGGCACCGGATAAGTTCCGAGACCTACAGGATTCTTAGTATGGCCCTTGTGACGGAAACATATATCACAGTTTTTAATATATGTCCTAATATCTTTTAACATAGTAGACCAGTAAAATAATGACTTGGCCTTTTGAGAGGTTATTTCGAACCCAGGATGACCATGCAGAGGATGGTTGTGAAGCCATTTCAGAACGATTGGGATTAATGTGATAGGTACAACCACCTGGTCGTTAGTTAACTGTGTTGAACTCCTGGTTCTCCTAGCCACGGATCGGCATAGAATGTTATCCTTAATCAAGAAATATTGATTCGTATATTTCACATATTCCTTATCATCTGGATTCCTATTTAATGCATCTATTATTACTCTTAATTTCTGATCTTTCATTTGTTCTTGTCGTACTGAATCTAGATTCCACTCTATATCTGTAATATTCTCTGTTGTTTGGGCTAAAGATTGACCATTTTCGATAGCAATTTTCATAGCTTGCGAAGGAATTGGAATTTCTTCTAGATCAGCGAAAGGTATTGAGTGAGTTGGTACTGGGTTACGAGATAGCGCATCTGCGATTACGTTTGCTTTACCGGGTAAGTATCCAATTTTAGCTCCAAAGTCCTGGATAATCATGTGCCACCGAGTTCTTTTAGGACTATGATTGAAACCTTTAAAAAAGTCAGTAAGGGGCTTATGATCAGTTAGAACCTTGACACTATACCCATAGATTATATATTTAAAATGTACCAACGAATTAGCAGTCGCTAAGCATTCTTTGTCTATTACTGCATATTTCTTCTCTGACATTTTTAATTTGCGAGAATAAAAAGCAATGGGGAAAAACTTATTGTCATGCCACTGGTGTAACACACCTCCTACTCCTTGATCTGATGCGTCGGTTGCAATAATAAACTCTTTAGTAAAATCGGGAAACTTTAAAATAGGAGCAGAACTGATTTTTTCTTTCAAGGTATCAAAAGGAATTTGATGTTGGGATTCCCATTTAAAAGTTACGTCCTTCCTTATGAGATCAGTTAAAGGAGCTGCTATTACTGAATAATCTCGGATAAACCGACGATAATAACCCGAAACCCCGAGAAATTGCTGTATGGCTTTAACATTCGTAGGAACAGGAAATTTACTAATAGCAGAGATTTTATCATGGACTACTTTAAGACCTTGCCGAGAAACCATGAAACCCAAATAGACTAATTCGTCTTTAAAAAACTCACATTTAGAAATTTTTACTTTTAGATGATGTTCTCTTAACCTCTGAAGGACTATTTCTAGTTTACTTAAATGCTCCTCCAAGGTGTTGGAAAATATAACTAAATCATCCATATAAGCATGGAGAATATTCCCTAGTAAATCTCCGAACACTATATTGATCATTCTAGTGAACGTAATAGGAGCACAACGTAGCCCAAATGGCATACGTAGGAATTCATAGTGACCTCTAGCTGTACTAAAAGCAGTGTACTGGGTATTATCCTTAGCTAAGGGTATCTGGTGAAAGCCTTTAAGTAAGTCCAAGGAAGTAAAAAATTTATTCTGTCCTAATAGAGACAAAATATCATCTGTGCAAGGTACTGGGAAACGATCAGGGATAGTTTGGTCGTTGAGCTTGCGAAAGTCAACACAAATCCTCCAGGTTTTATCCTTTTTTGGTACTACTATCAAGGGAAAATTATAAGGGCTGTTAGATTTCTTAATAACCCCCTCTTTTAACATTTTATCTACCTCAACATTGATTTCATTCAGAAATTTGGCCGGTAGACGATATGAAGGTACGTAAATGACCTGGTCCTTATCCTTTAAACGAATTTGATGTTCGATGACTTCAGTTTTGCCTAAAGCTCCAGTACTAGTAGAAAAAACATCACTATATTTGGATAAAAGTTCAAAAAATTTCTTGCTTATATCCCTATCTAAGATGTCTGCTTCGATTTTGCCTTTAATTACCTTTAAAAGAGATTCGTCTGTTGCTGATTCAGTGGAGTTAATTTCAGCAACTGTAAGGATTCGATGTTTATATGCTTCGATATTGACAATATGTTGATTTTCATGTACTGTTAAAGCAGCATTTAAGTGATTGAAAACTTCAATGTTAACCCGATGATCAGAATTTACTGTGTATAATGCTTGCGTGACTGAAAGCCCATTGATTTTTAAAGTATCAGGAAGAATTAAAACCTCTGAGCCTGGCAATTTTCTTTTAACCTTGACCGTGAGATACGATGGTGTGTTTGGCTCAATGGTTTGTGCGAACGCAGCAAGGACGGGTGCCTGAGAGTTATGTTGGGTTGCTGTAACAATATCATCGCCTATGAGACAAGTGACTGGCTCTTCGATATACGTTATCTTCTTACTCTCTGTCTCCTTCTGATCCAAAACAGATTTCAATGTGTGTGAAGACCGATAGAATTTCCCTTTTATAAACACTCCGTGTTTTGCGGGTGTTAAAATTACGTTATGTAATGACATTGATGGATACCCCATAATAACTACTGGGTACATATTAATATTACCAACAATGATAAAGGTATCCGTGAAAGTACGTTGCCCCAACCTGTATTGTATTTGAGATGTACCAATTGCATCTAATTCGTTATTGCCTATTCCTGACAAACGAACATTGGAGCGTTCGATGGGAAATCTTGAAAATAAAAGGTGATGGGTACGTAAATCCATTATATTACGTGGACTACCTGAATCAAAAAACAAGGTGAAATGCTTGTGTTCTAAGCTAACTGTATGCAAAGTGGGTCTAACTTCTTCTGAGCCAATAATAGCGTGTATTTTGCAAAAATCTACGGGACCGTGCTCTGCATGTTTGGGAGACACTACCTCGATTTCTGGAAAATTCTTGTCTTCACACATATCTTGGAGAACATTAAACTTATTATCTGATTCAAAAAGTGATGATAACCCAATATCACTCTCCTCCCCCTTTAAGCTGGCTATGTGGTGTTTGTCTGCCCGCCGGCATTCGGAAAATTCACTGACGCCTGGTTGTTTGGAACTGCTGAGCCTGAAGTTGGCTTTCCCGAGGAACGATTTGAATGTACTTGTTTCTGACCTGCATTACTGTTCTGCTTGTATTGTTTGTTCTTTCCCCCACGGTACTGTTGCTTTTTAGCGTCATTACCAGTACTTTGAATATTTGTGTTACTGTTTAGATTCTTCTTTCTTGCATTGCAATGACTATACTTATGATTTGTACTGTTATGGATTGAACAATAGCGTGATCTACACTCATTTATCATATGTCCAGGACGCCTACAATTGAAACAAATGACTGCTGATGAATTATTAGTGACTAAGTTAACCTGTTGCAGTGATGTAGACGCATGATTTTTGTTTTCTTGCTTTGTAAAAGCCTGAATTAGAGAAGGATCGAGATCTGTACACTTGGACAAGTGTTTCCGAACTTGTCTATAGATATCTAATTCTGAGCTATCTCATTGTAATTTCTCATCAAAACACTTAACCAAAGGTTCAGGTAACATCGCTGTTACAAGTGTTAAATAGAATAATCTGCAGACAGATTTGGAACTGATACGCAGATTACCATTGACCCAACTTGAGTCATCAATCTGTCCTTTATACTCTTCGAGCCTATCTCCTATCAGAGCTGCCCTATCTGCTATACTTAGATTAGTCATAGATGTGAGTCTTATGATGTTGCGTAAAGCAAGAACTTCATCCAATGCATCCTCACTCCCATAAATGGAACGCAGATTGGCTTTGAAACCATCCCAAGTGTTTGTTTCCTTAAAAGATATTCCCCGCAAGTACGCACCTGCATCTCCTTTAGCAAAATCTATGAAACTCTTTGCCTCTTGCAATTGTAAAGACGGATCGGTAATGGATTTTGCCGTGAGGTGTACGTCTACAGACGAAATCCAAGATTCGACACCCTGTGTCAAAAATCCATTGACACGACCTGCGAATGGTACAATTGGCGATCTAGCATTAACTACCGTAACTACAGGATTCTGTGGGGAAGTGGTGGGGTCGCTCCCACCTGGGGTCGGAGGAGACATTTTCCTACTAAGTTTCCTAGCTGCACGCCTACTCTCTGAGTGATCTTGAAACCTATATGAATAAACACGGCCGCTACGTAACCTCATAAATCTATACCAGCAACGCAAGTAGGCTAAATAACAACCGAGATTCATATAACTGCTAAAAAATAACATCACTTATGAAAAATGCATCATAAAATACAATATTGATAAGTAATAAATGCACTTTCCTGAAAAAGAACAGAGTTAACAACGTGTCAAGCGTAAAAAATAAAAGAACACAAAAGTATGAAAAAAAAATGAGGTATCAGGAACCGCTACGTCTGCAAGGCAAAGGTATTAATCTACGGCGCTGCTCACCTTATATCAGCAACCTGCCACTCGAGACCCGAACACTGTAAATGAATATACCAACTGTTATAAATAATGGCTGTACTTAGCTTTTTATTGGATTCTGGTAAGTAGGTCGACGAGGTTCCTCTGCTGTCCGACTTCCGTCTGGCTAGATACACGTCATCGAAGGGATGTTATTGTGGATGTTGAACTTCTTATGTTGATGAATGTTGATTGCAGAAACCCTCAAGGAACATCGTGGAGCGTTGATGTGCAATGTTGCGTAGATTTGTGTAGATTTCTCTCTCTCTCTCTCTGCCGTGCGTTGGGGAAGATGTGTTGTGAAGGTCAGATGTTTTCCTCGCTTTTTCGTTGTTGATTGTTTTCTTTCCGCTTCCAAGACGTTTTGATGCACCGAATTGTCCGTCCGACTGTGACCATGTCGTTTATGAAGATGACAATTGTCTATGGTTGTTTGGGCATCTCGCCGTATCGGAGCTTCCGTTCCACCAATGTAGACGCCATGTAGAGGTGCTGCCAGAAAGCTCTGTTGTGACCGCTGTTGTGTATGCTGCCACCACTGTTATAAGAAGGTATTTCATCAGAAATTCCCTCTGTGTTTGGTTATAAGGACTGTGTTTGGAACTCAGTCAGAGTTTGGTTGTGACATCTTCATTTTCTCCATGGCTGTAGAATAAGACTGTTTTTGGAAGATCAGACCAATGTTCTGCAGGATTTCAGACAAACTCCATAGTGGTTTTTCTTGTATTTAGTATAAAGACTATACAAAAAGAATACAATTGGTCTGCACAGGATGATCTCCCATGTCGATCTAATATCTAAGCTTTCACACTTTTACATAGCAAGACTAAGATTCACACACACGAACAAACATATGACCTCGTTTCCAAGGACTTCCCACGGCTACGTGACTTTGCCTTCAACCCTGATCAGAAAGAGAACGCTGAGTCTATGCAAACTGCAAACGCATGCGAATGTATGATGACACACTGTCTTAAAGCACTACACAGGTACTTATTGATGACGTTTGCGTCTGGTTTGATCGCACTGAGATTTCACAATAGCATTCCTTTCATGATCAGTACAGATATATATACTGGGAATTATCTTAGATTTACTAAGAAACGTAGTTTACTTAAATGTGGCATAAATGAAATATGACATTTATATATATATATATATATATATATATATATATATATATATATATATATATATATATATATAAAATTTCATTCGAACTTTCATGTATGTGTGTGCACAGTTTATCAAAAGTAAGATAACTACAATATTATTATTAATGAGAGAGAGAGAGAGAGAGAGAGAGAGAGAGAGGAGAGAGAGAGAGAGAGAGAGAGAAGGTAAATATTTTTAGACAGCTTGATAATCTTCTGTAGGGCTTCCTATGAAACTGCAATTCACGTCTTTTTTTTCTTTTGATAAAAAAAGAGCTTTTATGGCGTATATACTGTATTACAATCCTTTAATACGTCACAAAAATATTTTATTGTAATTCAGTACCTACAAAAATTTCATGGGTTGCAATTGTTCAGATTTCGTTTCCATAATAACTGGGTTTCAAAATCCATTTGCAGGAAGAGCGTAAAAAGCATTGCTCAGCTATTGGAATGCCTCCCAGATTCACATGTGGCAAAGTCAAGAAGGCCTTTTTTCACTTGTTCAAATGTTCAAGTAACAAAATAAGATCTGCCAATAATATTATCAGTGATTATCTCTCTCTCTCTCTCTCTCTCTCTCTCTCTCTCTCTCTCTCTCTCTCTCTCTCTCTCTCTCTCTCTGTTAGAACTTTCCTTCCATTTTCCATTATTTTTCTTTTTGGTACTAAGCCGTTCTCCTTGTTAGAGGGGAACTCAATACCTGTAACATTTTAATTCGTACTGTAACTGATCTAGATTCTGTTCCATTCTAATGGATTCATTTGCAAAGCCTGTCCGGTGAACCATTTGTTTCATCAGTCTTAAATGGTCAGTCTAGCCTTATAGGTCTAGGCTTTTGTCCCAAGATTCTTTTATTCTTGCTCTTTCCACATCGCCCTCCCCCCCCCCCCGGCAACGACCCTCAAGAGTCGACTAACGACTTTGGTACATGATAAACAAGCGGGTATTTTTTTTGCTATAGACAGATGGCCTTATGCCAGCACGGCTTCTTGGCCTTTCCCGTACACATCATTTGAGGACGTGAACGTCAAAATCCTGTTGAAATTAGAAAATAATTTTACTCTAATCACTAACAATTATGACAAATTTAACGATTTTGACCCTTTACTTAGGTGTTGTCGAAATTATTATTATTATTATTATTATTATTATTATTATTATTATTATTATTATTATTAATGACGCTATTTCAGTCTGCTTTTTTACCTGTGAAATCCTTCGATATTTTATTTCGTTACCATCATTGTTTAGAGGTTTACGGAGAGAGAGAGAGAGAGAGAGAGAGAGAGAGAGAGAGAGAGAGAGAGAGAGAGAGAGAGAGGTCTCGTCTAGTGTCCAGAGGAAGCGGTTAGTGGAAATGCCATGCACGTGACAACTGCCTCCGTACGTAAGACTTCCATCCTGACTTCAACTTGGTTGAAGTAGTGATCCTTGCACTCGTTGCAAGTGCAAGTCACGGAGACTAAAGTCACTTGCACCAAATTGAAGTCCGAACGACGACACTAAACTAAGTGTTGCCTTTTGTCATGGTTTGTAGACTACAGCTGAGGTCGAAGTCAGAGCCTTTTAGGCATTGGGAGCAGGCGAACCGGAGACGTTATGGGAGGCTGATTAGATCTGAATTTTGAATCCTTCCTGGTGCCTGCAGACACACCCTACCCCCTCCCTCCCCCCTTCCTTCCTACACCCCCCAAAAACACCTTCCCTACACCTACACTCCCGCACACATGTATATACACACATGTACACGCGAAACATTTTCACTTTAGAACTGATACAATAATAAAGAAAAATAAGTTACATTAGAAATATTATAATCTCAATTTTTAATTATTAATGAAGGTTATTATTTTTTGTTATTTGTGGCATCATTCAATTTCGTCATGACATCAAGGTCAGGTATTCTCTCTCTCTCTCTTTCTCTCTCTCTCTCTCTCTCTCTCTCTCTCTCTCTCTCTCTCTCTCTTACAGGAGACGACGTTAAATATATCATCCGAAGATTTTGATTATGCTTCCCTACCCACTCCCCCATATCCATACCCCCAATCCTTCTCCCACACACACGCCCATACCCACACCCATATCCACACGCCACACCCATACCCACACCTCACCCCACACCCATATCCACACCCCACACCCATACCCACACCTCGCCCATATCACACCCCTACACCCATACCCACACCCCACATCCATAGCCACACCTTATCCTACACCAATACCTACACCCCCACATCCATATCCACACCCACACCACCCATCCATATCCACACTCCCACATCCATACCCACACCCCCATATCAATATCCACACTCCCAGACCTCACCCCACACCCATACCCACACCTGCACACCTAACCCTCACCCATATCCACACCTCACACCCATCCCCACACCTCACCTCACATCCATATCCACAGCCCACACCCATACCCACACTTCACCCCACACCCATATCCACACCCCACACCCATACCTACACCCATATTCACACACCACACCCATACCCACACCTCACCCCACACCCATATACATACCCCACACCTGTACCCATACCCCAAACATCCATATCCATACCCCCACACCCATACCCACACCTCACAAACACACACTCATACCCACACCCCACATCCATAGCCACACTCCCACACCCACACCTCACCCCATACCCATAACTGATTCGTTAGACTTCTGCTCCCAAGTTTGACGCTCGCTAGAATGACGCTCATTAGACTGACGATCGGTATACTGACGCTCGCTAGACTGACGCTGGTTAGACTGGCGCTAATTACTCTGACGCTCGTTAGACTTATGCTCGTTAGACTGACGCTCGCAATACTGACGCTTGCAAGACTGACTCTCATTAGACTGATGCTCGTTAGACTGATACATGCAAAACTGACCTCATTAGACTGATGCATGCAAGACTGGCACTCATTAGACTGATGCATGCAAAACTGATGCTCACTGACTCTTGTTAGACAGATGATCATTAGGCTGACACTTGTAAGACTGATGCTCATTAGACTGATGTATGAAAGACTGACACTTGTTAGACTGACACAAGATAGACTAACGCTCGCTGATACTCACTAACGCTCACTCACACTTTTTCTCTCTCCCTCAGTTGCCTTATTATTATTATTATTATTATTATTATTATTATTATTATTATTATTATTAAAAGTGGTTGTAATGACGTCAACGTTATAACGTGAGAAGAACAAGCATATTTTTCTCACTCTTCTTTTCTCCTCACTTGATGACATCATCAGAGTATCTGAGGAGGTCCTTCCCCTGACAAAAGTACCCTAAAGTGATGGTTTCCCTAGGGTGCCCTGGGTCCCCTCAGCCTCATGGTTCAGGCCCTCCCTAGGCCCGCTTCCCCAGCCTGGCAGGAAACCTGCCTACCTCCAGGGAAGCAGCCTCTGAAGAGGATCTTCCCTAGTCAAGGGTGCCTTCAAGGTAAGGCTTCCCTAGGGCGCCTTTGGGCCACTCACCCTTGTGGTTCAGGCCCTCCCCAAGCCCGCTTCCCCAGCCTGGCAGGAAACCTGCCTACCTCCAGGGAAGCAGCCTCTGAGGAGGATCTTCCCCACTCAAGGCTGCCTTCAAGGGAAGGCTTCCCTAGGGCGCCTTTGGGCCACTCACACTTGTGGTTCAGGCCCTCCTCAGGCCCGCTTCCCCAGCCTGGCAGGAAACCTGCTTACCTCCAGGGAAGCAGCCTCTGAGGAGGATCTTCCCCACTCAAGGCTGCCTTCAAGGGAAGGCTTCCCTAGGGCGCCTTTGGGCCACTCACACTTGTGGTTCAGGCACTCCTCGGGCCCGCTTCCCCAGCCTGGCAGGAAACCTGCGTACCTCCAGGGAAGCAGCCTCTGAGGAGGATCTTCCCCATTCAAGGCTGCCTTCAAGGGAAGGCTTCCCTAGGGCGCCTTTGGGCCACTCACACTTGTGGTTCAGGCACTCCTCAGGCCCGCTTCCCCAGCCTGGCAGGAAACCTGTCTACCTCCAGGGAAGCAGCCTCTGAGGAGGATCTTCCCCACTCAAGGCTGCCTTCAAGGGAAGGCTTCCCTAGGGCGCCTTTGGGCCGCTCAGCCTTGTGGTTCAGGCACTCCTCAGGCCCGCTTCCCCAGCCTGGCAGGAAACCTGCCTACCTCCAGGGAAGCAGCCTCTGAGGAGGATCTTCCCCACTCAAGGCTGCCTTCAAGGGAAGGCTTCCCTAGGGCGCCTTTGGGCCACTCACCCTTGTGGTTCAGGCCCTCCTCAGGCCCGCTTCCCCAGCCTGGCAGGAAACCTGCTTACCTCCAGGGAAGCAGCCTCTGAGGAGGATCTTCCCCACTCAAGGCTGCCTTCAAGGGAAGGCTTCCCTAGGGCGCCTTTGGGCCACTCACACTTGTGGCGCAGGCACTCCTCAGGCCCGCTTCCCCAGCCTGGCAGGAAACCTGCGTACCTCCAGGGAAGCAGCCTCTGAGGAGGATCTTCCCCAGTCAAGGCTGCCTTCAAGGGAAGGCTTCCCTAGGGCGCCTTTGGGCCACTCACCCTTGTGGTTCAGGCACTCCTCAGGCCCGCTTCCCCAGCCTGGCAGGAAACCTGCCTACCTCCAGGGAAGCAGCCTCTGAGGAGGATCTTCCCCACTCAAGGCTGCCTTCAAGGGAAGGCTTCCCTAGGGCGCCTTTGGGCCACTCACCCTTGTGGTTCAGGCCCTCCTCAGGCCCGCTTCCCCAGCCTGGCAGGAAACCTGCCTACCTCCAGGGAAGCAGCCTCTGAGGAGGATCTTCCCCACTCAAGGGTGCCTTTAAGGGAAGGCATCCTTAGGGCGCCTTAGGGCCCCTCACCCTTGTGGTTCAGGCCCTCCTCAGGCCCGCTTCCCCAGCCTGGCAGGAAACCTGCCTACCTCCAGGGAAGCAGCCTCTGAGGAGGAACTTCCCCAGTCAAGGATGCCTTCAAGGGAAGGCATCCTTAGGGCGCCTTCGGGCCCCTCTGCCTTGTGGTTCAGACCCTCCTTATCCCTACTTTTCGAATATGACACCAAACCTCCGAAGGCTTCAAGGAGACTCGAAGGATTTCGGAGCTTGCTTCTGGAGACTCTGAAGTTGGAGTTCCACTGAGCTCTAGCGCTGGGGGCATCCGCGAATGGCTCTTCTTCTCTCTCGCCCTTCCACCAGGAGCTGAGACCGAAGGATTCTGAAGCACTTTCAAGGAAGACTCCGAAGGTTTTAGGCCATTTCAGCATCGCTGCAACCACTCCTTTGCTTTCCTTTCCTGATATACATGGCGTCTCTCTCGTGCCTCCAGGAACTGGAGACTGACTGAAGGAAGGATTCGAAGACGGCGAAAAGTCCTCCGGATTCCTACGAGACTTCACAGATCTGTTGATCCAAATGGTAATTCTGGCAGACGAATCTCATCTATCTCTCTCTCTCTGCTTTCTTCTCGTGAAATTCCTCGAAAGTCTCTATTCCAGGGTCCTCCTCTCCTCCTGATTCCTGTCCGTGCTTATCTCGAGTGCAGAGCTTAGTTCCAAACGTGACAGTATTAAAAACATTCCCGCTTTATAAATCGCCTAAGGCTGCAACGTCGACTCCATTCTGCTCCTCCGCCATGTAGTCCATATTTTCTTGAGCATAAAATTGTCCACTGAATCCATCTGTAAACTCTTCGCCTAGTTTTTACTCAGATTTTGTTTTTATTTTGAAATTTGCATTTTTCTGAGCCATAGCAGCGTTGGGCGCATGAGCCAATGAGTTCTCTCTCTCTCGTCCTTCCAGGAGCTGGAAAATTTTCGAAACTTTTAGATCATTCTAGCATCGCCTTTTGAAGTCAAATGTAATCAAATTTTCATTTATTGTAGAACGAAAACAAACAGCAGTTTTAATGACATTTTCCTAAATCATTAATGCCCCAGGTTGAATAAATTTAAAAAACAAAGCACATTCTTATATGCTACCAAGAGGAAGGAATAATTATAAGATATCGATAAATATGAAATATTTCTTCTTTCAAATGAACGCCTTAATACTCTCTGGAAGCCTCAGTTTCAAGTCAATGGCCCCTTTAGTAGGCTTCTTGTTCCATATGAATAGGGTTCTTCATCTTCTGAATAATAATAATAATAATAATAATAATAATAATAATAATAATAATAATAATAATAATAATAATAATAATAATAATAATAATAAAGGCTTATAGGGTTTCATTGATCATTTACGTATTGTCTGTGGCCCCACTTTTCCCCCAAATTCTGTTCTCCAGAGGTCCAACACTTGAATTGTCTTTCCAGTTTCAATTACTCTCCTTTCTTCGGCTTCATTTCCTTCTCAGCTTTCCTTTGCCTTGTTGATTATTATTATTATTATTATTATTATTATTATTATTATTATTATTATTATTATTATTATTATTATTATTATTATTATTATTATTCACACGTGTATGTCATTATTTTTCCATGATATTTAATAGATAGATTCATCGACACCAATGTTTCTTGCTGTTCAATAAAAAGTCAGAGATAGATAGATAGATAGAATATGTAATGAGTATTTCACGAATGGGTGACTCTCTCTCTCTCTCTCTCTCTCTCTCTCTCTCTCTCTCTTCTCTCTCTCTCTCTCTCTCTCTCCCTCTCTCTCTCTCTCCCCGCAACCATATCCTACCTAACTGTATCTTAGTAATGCGACAGCTATATAGGTCAGCTTACCAAAACTAATCACCTGAAGAATCAACAGAAGGACTCTGAATCTTGTACAGCACTGCCCGAGGGACGGTGGCAAACATTCAAATATAACATTCCTTTCATTCCCCCTCTTTTCATTCTACATCAGTAGATGTTACATCAGTACAAATGTCTTTCCACAGTCTTCCACAAACGTCTCAGAACTCTTGCCAAGTGACGTCATCATAACTCTGTTCTATAATAGCGTCATTCTCTCTCTCTCTCTCTCTCTCTCTCTCTCTCTCTCTGGTCCTCAGTTCACATATGAATATCCCATTAATATAGTATAATTTTACCATGTTATTTTGATATTTATTGTTGTTCATTATAAGAACCCCCTGAGAACGTGTTCATGAAGTGAAATGATTGCAGATCATTCTCATGTCCTTATTTTGTAGGTTAATCAAATGGGTACAAATATAGCAAGCGACCAATGGAAATCTTCCTTTCATTATCTCAGAAAACTGTATCAAAATAAAGAATGAAATCTGATTTCAGTTTCGTCTTCAATTCTCCGTATACTCTAAGGCGGCCACGTGGTCACCATGTGGTCTTCTCCACCAAAAAATGTACAGCAAATTTGACTATAAGCAAGTCGTTATCGCCATCTGTTAGCCACCTGAGAAAATCAGCGCAAATATACCAACTGCATCTTGAAAGGTGGGCGTGAGAGTTAGCTAGATTATTTTTATGACAAACTTTCCTCATTACTTAACATGTTAGTTGTGTTGGGGTCACTAAATACAGCATCAGCTGGGAGAAATAATTCATAAAAAGGAAAAATTGTGATAAAATTATCACAAATAGCGAAAATGACATGGCACGTCATAGACGACATGATCCAGTCATACCAATATAACAGATTTAACACCGGATTTTGGGCAAGAATTGTACCGTTCCGAGCATAAAATAATGGAATAAAACTTATTTAATTAAAATTCACGTTTCTGAACTTACTACAGACTACTTGAAATAGTAAACTAGCTTTAATTCATCAACTTTAAAAGCTGCACAGATTGGCTGTTCCGACAACTCTGCTGTTACTGTTCTCAGGCGTAAAGGTCCCGCCATCTTTTACTCTGAACAAATACACGTAGGAAACAAATACATATAATTTACATAATTTTTTGAAGGGGGTTGGGTGGGGGGCGGGGATCCTACGAAATAATAAGTAGAAGGAATGAATTATCATTATTTGCGTACTCAATATCCTTCAAGATTCACAAACCATATCGTTAGTGTTTAAGATTTGATAATCCTAACATTTGTCATGAACAGATCAAATTCAGATTCTTCCTCAACTCATCTGCTGAAACTGATGTATATTTGCGTCATAATTTTATGATACCAAAATATCAGAAAAGTCTTGGACAAATCATAAAGTAGGAAGGATCATGAATTGTCATTACAGAGCGGCTGAAGTATAGTTTATGACGACAGGAACATATGTTGGGGTAATATATCTTATATTTTAGACAAAGATAAAAAAAACATTCAACTTGAAAATAGCACTAACTTAACACTAATCTTCTTCTGAAAGAATTCATCGAGAATAGTGATGGCAAACTTTCTTTTTATTCTCCAAAATTACTGAGAATTACCGTTCATGAATTTCACGCTATTTAGAGGATTAAGAATAACTGCTTTGATTATGGGAGCATAATGGTATGAATCACCAATGTTCTGCAACTGCTATGCATGTTCTTCATTGGAGGTCCAATAAGCTGCCTTTTATCCAGTTCGAAAGGAAGATCAATTTGGCTTACGAACAAATCCCTTGGCTGTAGCTTTGCTTTCTCACGAATCTTGGTTCGGTTGCAGCATTGCCATAATGCAAGGAAACTGCAATATACTGCAGTTCCGTAGGTATATGCATCATTAGAGACCCAAAAAGACTCGGTTCTATCCTGTCTGAGGGAAAAGTTGGGTTAGCCCCCCCCCCCAAAAAAAAAAAAAAACTGAAACCATATCCTTCCCATGTAAGAGAACTTTGGCTGGCTTGCAACATTGTCGTATTGCAAGCAAATTGCAATATATTGTGATTTCGAACGCAGATTTGACATTAGAGTCCCAGTTGACTGCCTTTTATTCGGTTTGAAGATTCAATAGTTGGTTTGCACCTCCCAGAATCCAATAGACTACATTTTATCTAATTTCAAATAAAATTTGCAAGCTCCTATGAAAAACCTAAGGCTATAGACCTGTTATTGTCATGAATTTAGCCTTCTGGGAAATATTGCAGCATTGCAAACCCATTTTAATAAAAGTCAATTATGCCTGCATGCCTGCAAGCCATTGAAGACCCAGTAACTGCGTTTTATCCAAATTCAGAGTAAAGATGGTTTGCTCCCAGAAAAAATCGTTGCTATCAACACTGCCTGTTGCCAGCTAATTGCAAAGCATTGTAATTTCGAAAGCATTCATCATTAGAAGCCAAAAAACATCCAGTTAGAAGGAAGGTTGGTTTGCTGTATTATACTAATTTTGCAATAATTGCAACAATACCTCATTACCCCTAATATCGTCATATTTCACATTGCACCTCCATCTGCAACACTGCAGTGAGGGCAGATATTTGTTGTCCTCTATAAGAGCCTAATTCTGGGATGGGGATTCTTTCATCAAATGATTGCATGGCATCTTCAGGCCCTTCTTTGGTCAGGCAACGATGCTGGTATACATATCGGAGTTATTCTTTTGTCTTGATTCAGTTTCATGCACATGAAACTAAACTGTAATTGTCATGTGATTACAGGAAGTTGTCATGTGTTCAAAGGCTATATTACGCTTCAGTCTGAGTTCAGTTTCAGCCTCCCAACTAAACCAGAGAAAACTGGGAATTTTTCACTAATTATGCTATGAAATGGTATCAAAATGATCTATTAATGAAATCGTACTTTAATTACGTCTTCAATCCTCCGAAAACTCTAAGGCGGCCACGTGGTCCCCATGCGGTCCTTCCTCCACCCAAAAATGTACTGCAGTTTTAACTATAAGCAAGTCGTGAACGCCACCTATTGGCCACCGAAGAAAATCAGCGCAAATGAACAACTGCATTTTCACAGATGGGTGAGGAAACCAGTTAGATTATTCCTAACCCCATCTTTTTCTCATAATTAAAAATGATGGGTCTTTAGGGATAACTAAGTTCACCTTCAGCTGGAAATGAGTATTTCATGTAAAGGAAAAATGACCCAAAATTCGACGTTAGGGAAGACGATCAAAACCTACTTGCCTACAGTCCTCCCCAAGAGCGAAAATGCCGCCGCCCGTCATAGACGATATGAAGACCCATGCAGGCAGACCAACAACATGAAATGCAACATATCGTATTTCGGACAGGAACACTGAAGCAGTTCTGAGCATAGAATAATATCATCATTGTATATTTATTACTAAACTAGGTTTCTGGCCTGACTACAGTTGACTTCGAATAAGAAACTCTCTCTCTGGAATTCATTGACTTGAAAAAGCATTTAATATGGATTGTCAGTTCCGACAACCCTCCCTCCCTCCGGTTCCTCTTTATGGAGGTCAAAGTCTCAGGCCAGACATCTGCGGGGAACAATTGCATCGTTTTTTCTTTTTAATTCTCTAGAGAAGAACAATATTGCCTATTAATTGTGAATATTTTAGCGCTGTTCCGCGCTTTTCATATTGTTCCAAAGATCTCGGAGTTGGCTATTCTGAGGGACAAATACCCACCTGATTTAAACCTGACGTATTTTTCACATTTCTCGCGATATTATAAATCTCGGGAAATGTTACTGACGCAGAATAATTTCACTTAATGCACTACCATGGAAGGTCTCTTTGTATCTTAGCAGTGCCTCCAAATCTGGGAAACTCTGACCGGAATTAGATGTAAAGGAATGCCAACGTTTACATCCAGAAGGCACTGAAGAAGAAGCGTCAAGAATGCCAACTTTGAATGATCTTGAACTAGCGGAACCGCATTCAATTTGTCGCATCAGGTGCTATTTATCAAACCGAAAATCCTATGAAATCCTACAATAACAGAAAAGCATTATTCTTCCATAGATTCAGCTCGAGAACATTTAATCATTATGCGATAATGACACGTTACAGCCTCTTTCCATGTTGGTCATCCTGCATCTTCCACAAAGGCCAAGCAAGAGGCGATTGATTCTGTGTGTTACCAGAAGGAAGTCTAGAAGACTCTAGAGTTTGTTCAAAATATCTAATTTCCTTCGTAATTCTTCCTGTTTAAGCATCAGTTTTATAGGCATAAATATCATTTAATCCCACTGACTTTGTGTATATGTTGACTCAATTTATATTCTGTTTGGATAAAAAAAAATGAAATAATTTCTTTTTCAGTGACCAGAGTATGTCCACGGGGTCTCGTAGCTACTAATAGAGAGAGAGAGAGAGAGAGAGAGAGAGAGAGAGAGAGAGAGAGAGAGAGAGAGAGAGAGAGAGATCACCAAATCTCAGGGACTGTCCTGTCTCCCGGTGTCCGTAGATTCTTTGCCAGGAAGTTTGTCTCCTGCTTGACTTCAGGGATGGTTTCCTTATTATTATTATTATTATTATTATTATTATTATTATTATTATTATTATTATTATTATTATTATATATCAGAGCCTACGAACCTTCAGTAACTGGACCAAAGAAGGCACCCCAAATGTAAAGCCCCATGGGGGGACATTGCCTCCCTTAGGAAACCCCTAAATAAGAAACCCCGATGAGGGAGTTTCCCGCGTGGAGGAACACCAGCTCAGACCAACTGATCCATCACAGACGATGATGACCCCGTCAGCATGTGACGTCACTCACGACCCTCCAGCCATCTGACCTCAGACAGACTTTTCCTGAACCCTTATCTTCTTCTTCATATTCTGCTGACCTTATTTGTTCTTCTTACTCCACACTCAGGGTGGACCTAGACTTCTCCTATTCATGAAGTTCTTATTTATCATTCTTATTGACAAATTTACATTTTATTATCTTTGTTTGTATTATTTCAGTTTCAGATTGCTTCGAAATATCTACTTTTTTCATGAAACTTTCCCTTTATCTTATCCGTTATTTTTCTGTCTTATCACTGTCAACTCTGCTTTATTCTTTTCCCTTATTCAGTCATCTGTTACCTTCATCATCCCCTTAGGTTTAGTAACTGAATTTTCTTTCCATTTCCACCCACTTTCCTTTCAACTTCATTTCTTTATTCTCTTTCGGGTTTTGTTTGAATGAACGACCGAAAGTGTCCAACCACCAGTCTCACTGCCGCTTGCCCCATTAACTGAAATGTGGTGCTCTTTCACCGTAGAGTTTCATCAATGTTCTCTTATAGGACTTCTCATTCTCTCTCGTCGTCAAGTTTTTATTGTCTCAGATCTCCCACGTCTTCTCGTCTGCGGGTTTAAACTTCACTTAGGGGCCGCTCAAGAGCACTGGTCCGTGCTGGTATAAGGCCACTGTGATCTCCAGAATAATCCATAACATTAGATACATCACTCTAATTCGGTACTGAATTTGGTACTGACCTATATAAATAGGGATTTTTCTTCTGAATAATAATAATAATAATAATAATAATAATAATAATAATAATAATAATAATAATAATAATAATAATAATAATTCATATTAAACTGCAAATGTACCCATTCCAGGAATCATCCTCAGAGGAATCCCACGAATCCAGCGAAGCCAAATACAGCTTCAGCAACGAGTTCGGACACGAGGAATCCCGCGACGGAGACGACACTCAGGGGTCGTACTTCGTCCACCTTCCCGACGGGCGCCTCCAGACGGTCAAGTATTACGTCGAGGGCGACTCAGGTTACGTGGCTGAGGTCACTTACGAGGGCGAGGCCCAGTATCCCGAACCGAACGAATCCGAATCCGAGTCCCAGTCAGAGAAATCGGACGAATTAGACGACTGAAGAGTTGAAGCGATTCCGAAGTGGAAATTATTCTAGTTTAGCTCTTTTATTTATTTATGTTGTATCGCATGTTATGAAGGTGAATGAAGTTGTTTTATTGTAGTTTATTGTAATTAAACACTTTCCCTTTAAGTTGAAGAAGATCCTTTCATCACAGTTTACTTGAGAGAAGTTTGATTTCAAACTTCTCTGAGTCATAATTTGTTCGTAAGCAAATAGATCGCCATCTTGCTCTCAATCACTAATGTCATATGACATAGTTTTTACTGATTAAATTTACATATTTATTCAACTTCCCATAGACAGCATTCAAGAACAGACTCTTTAATTAGTATCCAGGTAAAAGAAAGTAATTCAAAATTACTTCACCCACCTTCGAATGTCTTTGAAATAATGGGAAATATATTTTGATTTTACTTTCCTCCAACAGATGGCACCAGCAACTTGTGTGTTGACACACAAACAAAACTACATACAGAGTGATCTGTAATCTTAGTTCCCATCAGAAGCAAGATGGTATTTCCAGAGAGCAGAAGTGCTGGAATTCTTTACCAAAAAATCATGATTATCAAGTTCGCAATTTTAAGAGTGGTTGACTGTTTTCAAGAGTATTACATTCTCTCCCCGCCATCAAATTTAGGCTGCTCCTATTGCCCTAAGGTATGTTGCTTATAAGATTAGAGTAAGATGCAGTTCCTTTAGGCACAGAATAAGCTAACATATCTTCTTTGTACCTGATACATTTTCTTGCATGTTATATGAAAGTAGAATTTTACACCTGTTTTTCTCTATACTCGATTATTTTGTACATCAGCCATTTATAATTCGGTGGCTAAAGCATTGTTTTTCAATAATGATTTGCACAGTGGCTTGAAAACTGGTCTCATGCCACAGTGGAATATCTACTGAATATATTGATTTACGTAACAAAATTATGAAAATGAGTCACAATAATCTCTAGATTCTACAGAGTTTCACAGAAATTCCGATTTTCACAAAGCCATATTGCTCTTGGGGATAAACTCTAGGATTTCACACAAACCCCTAATGAAAGTATTTTTGTAATTAAAAATATTCGTGTGCAGCCTTCTAGCCCAACAGTTTTTAGTTTTTTTAAGGTTAAAGTTAACCACAATCTTGCGCCTGGCAACGATATAAGCCAGGCCACCACCGGGCCGTGGTTAAAGATTCATGGGCCGCGGTTCATGCAGCATTATACCGAGACCACCGAAAGATAGATCTATTTTCGGTGGCCTTGATTATACACTGGGACAGAAAACCCATTTGCGCCGAAGAAACTTCGGTGCATTTTTTACCTGTTTTCTGTTTAATCTTTCGTTCGATGTTGTCTCTTTTTTTTTTTTATTCTGAGATTCTGGTAACCCGGAACCTTCGGGGCTTGCTGGAAACAACTGGTTTTATTGCCTAATTCAGCGGTCCGGTCAGAGTTTTACGCAATATCTAGATGTCGCGCTGAGCGTCAGAACGACGACGGTGTTCGGTGAATGAAAATAGAATTTAACTTTTTATGGCTTGATTTTTAGAATTTTTCCACATATTGTATTTCACGTGTGGAATTTTGCTATATATTTTATCTCACAAATGGAATTTTTCCGTTTATTGTATCTTACGTGTGGAATTTTTCCATGTATTGTACACTGTATTAAGTGTGGAATTTTTCCATATGTTGTATCTTAAGTGTGGAATTTTACTGTATATTTTATTTTACAAACAGAATTTTTCCATATATTGTACCTTACGTGTGGAATGTTTCCATATATTGTATATTAAGTATGGAATTTTTTCATATATTGTGTGTTAAGTGTGGAATTTTTCCATATATTGTATCTTAAGTGTGGAATTTTTCCATAAATTCTATCTAGCGTATGGAATTTTTCCACATCTTGTATGGTAGGTGTGGAATTTTTTCCTAAGCTGTATCTTATGTGGGGAATTTTTTCACAAATTGTATTTTACGTGTGGACTTGTACAGAACTTTTCCATATATTTTATCTCATATATATAGTAGTGGAGACTTCCATGCATCCATTCCGCTATCTTACATAGTTTAAAGGAGTTTTAACTTGCATCTATATTTTATATATATATATATATATATATATATATATATATATATATATATATATATATATATATATATATATATATATATATATATATATATATATATATGTATATGTATATACATAAACTGGGCCATAGTGCTTCAAATTATCTTTTGATAATCATCTGACTTCACTGTTCTCAAACGCCATCTTTCCT
>JANJGK010000016.1:679484-762665 GCA_039081455.1 Macrobrachium rosenbergii
TATTATTATTATTATTATTATTATTATTATTATTATTATTATTATTATTATTATTATTAGAAGTAGTGATAGTAGTAGTATAATTATGTGATATCACTCAAACAGAACAATAAAAAAAAAATTGGTATGTTTGGTAAGCAATAACCTACTCTATGCTTAACAAAATAAAGCTAAAAATTCCTTGAACATTATAGATTTTATCTAATAAACATTAATAAAACTATCCTAATTCGAATTACTGACATTGCAATCTTGAAATCATCTTCATACATCTCAGCTAGCTTTCACGAACGCAGTATATTTAATGAAACATCTGATATTCATTATCATTTATATTTATTCATAAAAAAAAAAAAGCTAACCTCACACGAGACTAGACCATTTGATAGTTCGGAAACTAGCATTTTCCAATTAATATACCGGTGCCTCGTTTTCCCCCACGTACCGAGGGGCCTCAGGTGACTGTGACGTATGCAAAATCAGCACTCGAAACTGGATTGGACCGGATTTAATTTCAGAAACGTGGACTACATACGCCATCTATTGATTGTCCCAAGCAAAACGGTGTTCAAACAGGAAACTGTTGTGCTTTTGATAGCGAGGCAAGATAAAAATGGCAGAATAAGTGACTGCAATGACTGTATTCAAAAATAAAGTTTGTATTTAGTTATTTAGGCCGCTTGATGCCTAGAAAAGTAGTGTTTGAAGCCTGGTACATAAAAATGTACGAGGGATTTCACGAATTGGGTTCTGGTAATACATACACTGCCCAGGACTGTTAGCCGGCGAAAAACAAGAATTACCAACAAAATTTTGCAATCCCACATATCATTATAGTCTAAATTATGGCAAAACTGGGGGTACATTATAAAGAGAAGGATTTATATTATTATTCGCAGCTTTAATCTCGGCAAAACCTCACATAAATTATATTTTTCTTTGGGTTCCTACTTTTAATTTTTTCAAGGGTTTGTATGGCTGGTTACAGGGCTACAGGGTGTACCTACAGGGTGTCAGCACTGTGATTCTTTTTAAGTTTTCTCCTGACTAAATGAGTCCAGAAAACCATCACTGGGTACTTTCTAATACCTCCTTAGATGATGCACTTTATAAAGGAACAAATTTCTGTACGTTAACGCATTTCATCTTGAAGATAGTGGTCGGTATATAAGAGATTTTACATAGCTGATATCCTAAAAGAAAGATATTTGTCCTTCAAGTTTCCACAAGGTTATAGAGATTAAATTATCTCTTAGGTCTGTAATAAAGTCAGAATACACTCTATATTAATATAATATAAAGAAAAAGTATAATAAAAAGCTCAGGAAATGCTTAAAATGATAGCGATACTGATATGGGTAACAGAATTACCAAGTGCAAATGTACTTTTAGTTTTTTTGCAGAGAGAAATTGGGTATAATTCTTATGCAAATTAATGGAAATTACACCTGATTATGATATATATAATTTCATTTATATTATTCATATTCCCAGGGCTGCTTCTTGATTTCCTATCGTATCCTCGGGATTTTAAGGTTGGTATTCTGAGTAACAAATTCCCGACGTATTTCAGCGCCAATTTTCGAATTTCCACGAATTTTAGCAAATTCGACATATTTTCAATAAGAAACAATTATTTTTATTGAATATATCTCCAAATTGGCAAAATTGCAATCAAAATATAATTTAAAGGATTCAGGACGTTTGCTTTGATTAGTCCTTGATGTGTCACGAGTGCCAACTTTTTAGACTTTTAAACGAGAGAATTTTCTGCCTTTTTTTACATTATTTGCTAATTTTTGGATCGAAAATGACGAAGCATTCCTTACGAAAATAGTTGACCATCTTTCGTTCATTGATTCTCGTAAAGAATAGTTCGTCATTGGCCCTTGATTGCATGTTAAAGCCTCTATTAATGTTTGTAATCCTGCTTCCTCCCCGGACAAGGAGCAGCCATTGTTCATTACCAGAATGAACTTCGTCCCTTTATTGAAAACTTTTTACTTTCTTCAAAATGTCCCCTACTTAGGACCAATTTTCGGTATATATAAGACTTCTTACTATAATAATTATCATATATATATTGATAAAGGATTTATTCGCTGTCTTGCTAAATGAATATATAATAGTTTCGCCTTCAGACAACCAAACTTCATCCAGAGATTGTCATAGCACTCAACAGATGTCTTTAGTGCACAATCTTGAGAAAGCATTACTTGATAAAAAATGTCTTATATTTGGTATTCCTAGCACGTAATACCTTTTATTTAGTATCAATAGCAAGCATAAATCTTTGTATTACTATTAATGCCTTTCGCCATATAATGATATGAATATCTTTATAGTTATAATGGTTTTCGTTGATTTATGAAATTTAAAAGCGAAGCAGACGAGATTACTATAGTTTACCACTTAAATAATTTTTACGTTTCTATCCAGGTACAAAAATTGTCTTTATAGAAAATGGTAATTTAGGATATTTTGGTAACTATAGATATCAGCACTCTCTCTCTCTCTCTCTCTCTCTCTCTCTCTCTCTCTCTCTCTCTCTCTCTCTCTCTCTCTCTCTCTCTCCGTGTTTATCCACTTGTCTATCTATCTATCGCCCTCGTTCTCTATACATAAAAAGATTTAAGTAGAGAGAGTATATGACAATTATAATACTGAAAACTATGCTCTCTCTCTCTCTCTCTCTCTCTCTCTCTCTCTCTCTCTCTCTCTCTCTCTCTCTCTCTCTCTTCTGTTTATCTATTTGCCTATCTATATATCTCCCTTGCTGTCTGTGGATAAAAGGATTTAAGTTGAGAGAATATAAAAAATAACACTGAATCTCTCTCTCTCTCTCTCTCTCTCTCTCTCTCTCTCTCTCTCTCTCTCTCTCTCTCTCTCTCTCTCTCTCGCTCTGTTATTTTCTAATTATGTTCCATAGTCATAAATTTGTCCTGAAATTGTAATGTAAAATGTAAAGGCTTTGTTTTCACACTCTGTTTTGACATGAGTTATACAAAGCTTATTTTGATAAATATCTTCCATAAGCTGAGAAAGAAGCCAGGAAAGGTAGATTGAGCTCTGCTGTAGTTTTGTAGTTCCTACGTTCACGTCCTTGATTCCTTCTGTATTACTGCTGTAGCTGTAGCTGTAGCTTTATGGGCCTGTGTAGTTCCATAGGATCAGAATTTCATTGTGAAAGTCAGTCCATTTCTCAGACAATGAGTGAGTGCATGAAGATCGTGTTTTATTATTTTTCACAGGTAAGTTATTACAATTTTCGTTTGGGGTCAGTTGCTGGAGACTAGATTTCTGTCGTTCTGTCATTCTCTCCTCCTCCTTTCTTTCTGGAACTTCAGCTAGAAACTCTTATGAGAGAGAGAGAGAGAGAGAGAGAGAGAGAGGTTATAGGAAAAGGTGATAACTAAACATGAGGGAATAAAAAATGAAACTGATACACTTGAAATTCAGGAGACATCAGCAAAGAAAGCAAGGAATGAATTTGCTCCTCGCTTAAATAGTTGATGATCAGAGGATTCCACAACTGCACTAGGAGGCTAACTATTCCACATTTTAGTTGTAGCCAAGATAAAACTCTTATCAAACTGAGTATTATTATCATTATTATTATTATTATTATTATTATTATTTTTATTATTATTATTATTATTATTATTATTATTATTATTATTCAGAAGATGGACCTTATTCATATGGAACTAGCCACAAAGGCCATTGACTTAAAATTAAAGCTCTCCAAAAACATGTGTTCACTCGAAAGAAGTAGCAGAAGGTAAAAGGGAAATAAAGAAAGCGCAGATCAGTTATTAGTAAAACTGATAAGTTAACAAATAAATAAATAAATAAATATGTATTAAACCTGATGCTAGAAAATGACACATGTTAATCACATCAGCTGGTCAGGCTTGGCTTATCCTAACTTTTCACCCAACATACATCAAAGGGTGTTTGGGCTAATTTGATATATATATATATAATAAGATAATTTATAATTTCCCCAGAGGTGAAGTCCCTAGGCATGCCCCACCTCCATCAGACCCCCAGCAGTCACTGGCTGACCACTGCATTGTAATGGCAGAAATTTAGACGCCTTTCATATCCAATCTTTTGCTGGATCTTCTGAAGTAAAGATTTTCTGGCCAATTTTCATTTTACGATTAACAGGCTGAATATTTACATATTCTAATCATTACTGTATTGAATTTTTAAGAGGATTCTCAGTTATTTTATCTGCGTGTCTATATCCATTTATTTATGTTAATAACTTTTTTTACTTAATACTGGAGGTAATAATAATCTTCATAGAAATTTCTGAAAATGGGTTTTCGTCTCACCACCAATAAGGAATCGTTTACGAAGACGCTTCACCAAAACCCAAAGATTTCAGCCAATAAAATGAGGCGTTAGAAACATTGTTTATGGTGTAGGCCTCTGATTGGTCAAAGCAATTCCTGTCCTGTCACAGCGGTAAGCCTCAGTGTAGTTCTAAACGCGAAAAACGGACAGGTAGTTTTGATATACAACAGCTGCAGTAGAAATGGCAATAAGGACACCGCTAAGAACGAGGAGTTTCCAGTAGTTTTTTCCTTATGTTGGAAATCTTGAGACGTTTCTAGGTAGTTTTTTCCTGACATTATTGGGTCATATTCTTGCTTTTGTAGGAGGTGGAGGTTTGAACTACCTTTGGGAATCTGGATAATGTTATGGAGAGGAGTATTGTGGTCACAGGATTGGGGATTTTGAACATTTTCGGAAGTACTCGTAGATTTGTGAAGTCCCCCAAGGTTGGAATCTGCAGCCATTACTTGAGGCTCTTTGCAGCGTGCCTTCAATGGGCCCCCTAGCAGCTACAACCCCTTTCGTTCTTTTTACTGTCCCTCCTTCCATATTCTCTTTCTTCCATGTTACTTCCCTCAACCCTCTCCTAACAAGAGGTTTTCTTCTTGTTACGCCTTTCAAACCTTTTCACTGTCAGTTTCAGTTTCAGCGCTGAATGACCTTATAGGTCCCAGTGCTTGGTTTTATTACATTCATACTGCACCACCGTATCTTTTATCAGAAATGAAGGGAAAGCTTCCCAATTGGTCTTTCACCGGCCGTTTGAGAAAAAATTCCGGGATTCCCGTTTTTATAAAGGAACTTGGGCTATATATAGGATTTATTTAGGCTGCATTCTCTCTCTCTCTCTCTCTCTCTCTCTCTCTCTCATCTCTCTCTCTCTCTCTCTCTCTCTCTCTCTCTCTCTCTCGTAGTTCAAAACCTCCGAGAATTTCAGAGGACGTATTTCGGTTGTCAAACGTCTAAACGCTGTCTCGGGACAGTATACGAGCTTGTGCGAATTTCAGTTTCATTTTATTCCATCCATACATTATAAAAATAGATCTGATTTTCATTAACGTAAGAAGTCCACCTGCCAACGAAGTTCTTCACCGCCGTAGTTACGTAGTGACGTGACAGGCAACCGGAAGTTCTTGGTTCCGGCCCAGTTGAGACGAGGTGGACTGTTATTGATGTCAATGCTGATGAACGAATTAAGGCCTTGGAAGGAAAAATCCTTCTTATTTGGTGTTATTCACCTCGTCGTCGTCGGTGCTTCTGGGTAGCAAAGGTATTTGGCTTCTATCTTGGTATTTCATTTCGTATTGGCAGAATTGGCGTCAAGTGTTCAGATAGCGAGATTGAAAGCCACATGAGCGATGGGTATCTATCTGAGGAGGAGGAGGCATTGCGGTGTGATACTGAGTCTAAAGGCTACTCGTGGCACACAAAGGTGACTGACTGTCACTTTGATTTCTGTATTCTCCTCGGCATGGATTAGGTAGGTATACAGTATAAGGTGACTGGAATATTTTTGCGACGGCGATTGCCAAACAAAAAGGCTATAGACAGTGATGGGGCTAGTTTGAAATGAACGCCCTTAGCTTAAGTTGAGAGCAAATAAGTAAAGTGGGGTGTTTTGTGCATCATGACATGAACTTGCAACCCACGTAGGCCTGAAGGGCAGGTGGTGCTGCCTTTGCGGAATTAAGAGCAGTACAATTTTACGCCTGGCTCTAAAACTGGAGTATAATATTCTGTGACTTAGTGCTTGTAACCTTCAGTGCAAATTTTATAGTCTGATTTCACTTAAGGGAGACATTCCCTAACTTACATATAAACGGTATATTAAAACTACGAAGTGCTGACACTACAGAGACCAGTAAAGTAACCCCTAAGACCTGTTGTGTCAAGGGATCGAGAGATATTTCTTGCAATCAATCATTACAACTTAAAATTTATGCCATGATGATCGGAGGTCACTGGAATAAATAGTCCTCCGTCTGGCTTGATGTCACTGAATCGACTGAATCTCTCTCTCCATTTGGACTCTGGTTTCAAGTTCCTCGTGGCAGCAGCTGACGTAATTAGGGAAGCGCTCCCTTTCCTTTATCTGGTTCGGCTTGAAAATGACAGCGCTGTGAATGAATGTAGGAGCCATTGAAGCATTTTTGTAGATTGTTTTTGGTAATGAGCGTTGAGTTCATAGAGCTGCTGTTATTATCACGTGAAGATATTTCACAGGAAAAGTGATATGCAGAAAAGTTAAGTATACCTTAGTTTAACCAGACCACTGAGCTGATTAACAGCTCTCCTAGGGCTGGCCCGAAGGATTAGACTTATTTTACGTGGCTAAAAACCAATAGGTTACTTAGCAACGGGACCTACAGCTTATTGTGGAATCCGAACCACATTATAGCGAGAAATGAATTTCTATCACCAGAAATACATTCCTCTAACTCTTCATCAGCCGGCCGGGGGAATTGAACTCCGGCCCATCGAGTGACAGTCTGAAGCTCAACCGACTAAGCCAACGAAGGGCTTAAAAAAGAAGTGATATGGAATTAGGCAATGAAAGGTTAAAAAGGAAACCCATTGCTTAAGCTGACGGCATATCAGGTGAGCTGATATGATTTTGTATTACAAGTTAATCTGAGGAGAAAGGAGAGGGTGGGGGGTGGGGGTGGTGGTGGGTGGGGGGTCGAGGATCGAATGTTACTGGGGAGTAGAGGACACTAAAATGTAGTTCATTTTCACTGGATTTTCTTTCGCCATGAGAACTGGAGTTATTCCATAGGAGGTGGGCTTAACTAAAAGATTTTCGGTGATGTGGGATATTCAAATATGTCGATGTGGTTCAAAAGACAGAGAATGACTGATCTGCTTCGTAGCTTTTGTTGTATGAGTGACTTCCTTTTAGTTGTGAATATAATGGCGTTAATTTTATTACTCTTCAGAGAAATGCTTTCACAGAGGCCAGGATGAAGCACATTCTTGCATGCATGATTCTAGTTCTGCCTGTAAAGCTCTGTCATACACCTGTGTCACGAATCATGAGGCTCCTGTAGATGGATGGAGTGTGTCACTGACAGCCAGAGGAATGGTGAGTGTGTGGGAAAATAGCTCCACTCTCTCTCTCTCTCTCTCTCTCTCTCTCTCTCTCTCTCTCGGGCACCCAGCTTGTCTGTGTGTGGTCTTCCGTTCTTCTGTTTCCCAGTCAGTCTTCTTAGTGTGGGAGATGAGGTCAAAAGTGAGGGAAAGTATCTTCGTTTAAACTGTGCTTTTCTTACTGCACTGACGGCTCAACTAAGGAAACGCCTCAGGTGATTGTTTAAGAATGGTTGGGTGCAAGTTTAATCATCACCGTACGTGTGTTATTTGAGAGCGAAGTATTGTAAGCAGTTTCAGTTCATTACATGAAATAGTTGGAATAAACGCTGCTGAATCTGGACACGCTGGCTTTCAGAAGCGTTTCGTGGAGGAGATGCTACACTGCCTACCTACCGTTCTGTAGAAATTCAGGATCGTCTCTGCATGGTTCCTGAAACGGGCAACAGAACAGTCAGTCCTTGCATGGCCAACCTCTTGGAAATATTGCCTTTGTCAACAAATATCTTGATGATGAGTGTTCTGTAAAAAAAAAACTTGATTAATATGGGGTATCGCACTTCTGGACAGGATTGCCCCTGTTCACTTGATGTAGTTCCATCCATCTGGGTCCAGAAGTTTTACAGAGAATTTTACAAAGGCCTAGTTAGTTTGTCCTTAAATAAGATTACCTGGAGTTTTTATTCATACTGATTTTCCCTTGAATAAGAGAAATTTATATACTTACTGAACAATGAATGGAAAGGGATTACTTATGCTAATTTAATCCATGTGTCAAACTAGAATCTGCCAAATTTTGAGGCTTCAGTTGCATTTTGATAACTTCGCTGTTTGTGGATCTTTTTTTTTATGAATGTTTCCGATTTCATCTGTTGCTCTTTCTATATCTATTTTTTCTCCTTTGCAGATTCGTGAGGAATTGCAATAAGAACGCCATCTCAGCATGACCATTGAAGACACTTTGACACTTGAAACAAAGAAGTAAGTCTTCGACTGAAGTCTCATTGTGTGTGTTGAAAACCATTTTTGTCCGAAGCCATTATTGTCAGTTCATAGGATTAGTTTCCAATGAAGTAGTTTTGACGCATTTCTTAACAGAGGACTAACCTAGCCGGTAGTGGAGGCATGAATCTGAGTTTTTGTACATCATTAAAACAAATTAAAAACATTTTCTAAATCTGTTTTTTCATGTAAGTCTAAATACCAATTGGTGCCTCCTGGTTGGTGGCTCCTGCATGTGGAAACCTGGTGGTGGCACATATTATAGGATTTTGGCTCCTTTAGCGTAACTGTAGCATGTGGCTTCACTGCTGATGTACATATCTGTGTGGATTTAACCCGTGTAGATTTCCCCACCTCAGTGCATGTGTCAACCCCTGAATTGACGTGGGTTATAGGCCTAGTGTTCGTTCCTGCTCTAGAAGTCTGTCTTCGGCTGCTCTTGGAAACCAGACTCGTGGTTTCACCTTCGGCTTTCTGTTAACAGCAACTAATTCAAGGCTGAATATTTCTTCCACTCAAGGTATTACAATATTTATAATGGCCCAGTGCCTCCTACCAATTTTATTCACTTTATATTCACTTTATTCGCTTTAAACATTTTTTTTATGAATTTTTATATATATGGCGTCCTCTTTTGACTTCTGAACAGCATCATGACCATATCGCTATTTGCAGGTTTCAGCGAAACTTGGCGTTTCTAAATCTAAAACTGTCCTTATAGTAGGCTGATGTATAATCAGTGATTGGGACAATATTCTACATATGCGATTTTGTGGTAAATGTTTCAATAACAAAGTTTCAGTGTCAGACTTTGTGCTGACAGTTGGTTGAGTGCTGGGTCAAAGGTTTCACTAAAACTCCAAGTTTTTATAGACCGAAAATCCTGTACATATATGCTGGTATGAGATGTTAGAAGCTTGTCCCCCCCCCCACCTCTCTCTCTCTCTCTCTCTCTCTCTCTCTCTCTCTCTCTCTCTCTCTCTCTCTCTCTCTCTCTCTCTCTCTCTCTCTCTCTCTCATTTCGGCGCAAATTCACTTGGACGTCTCTGTATTGCCGACACAGGAAAGAGACAAACATGTGCCCCAGAATAATCCCAGCGGCGTATCATCAGGCCATGAAGACATAATTCTTGAGTCCCTGTGTCACTGACATCAGTCCTCCTCACGTTGCCCTGTTTTGTGCAGCCACAATAAAGTCAGGTGTCTTTACGATGCCCAACGCATGCCCTCTTCAAGAGCTTCTTTCCATCAGAAGTCTCCTGAAGTGGCTGCCTACATCCTTGGCTCTGTGTATACCCTCCATCAGAGCATCTATAGTAGCCTGGCCTCTTCTGTACAGGCTGCGTGTTTTGTCCACCGTAACCTATGGTAGGCCTATTGCAGGTAACCCAGGTCAAGGGAGTTAATTTTTTTTTTTATTTCAGTTTGGTACATTTCACCGTATATGTGACCTTCCCTAACTAAGAGGATAGTGTTTAAAATAGTTGTGGGTACATGGGAATACAGCGTTGAGGTAATCCGTTGCCTCTGTATGGTGGTCTCTCCTGTTACAAGTTCTGGTTCCTTGCCTAAGGTGAATTATTACTATTATTATTATTATTATTATTATTATTATTATTATTATTATTATTATTATTATTATTATTATTATTATGCGGAAGATGAACCCTATTCATATGGAACAAGCCGACAGACGGGGCTTCCAAAGATTATTATTATTATTATTATTATTATTATTATTATTATTATTATTATTATTATTATTATTATTATTATTATTCAGAAGATGGAACCTATCCATAGGGAACAGGAAACCCACCAAAGGGGCCACTGACTTGAAATTGAAGCTTCCAAAGACGGTGAAGGAGCTCAATAGGAAGAAGCAAGAGAAGGTGGAGGGAAATAGGAAATTCTTCTGCCCATCTGAACTGAGCCTCTGATTCATTTTGTATATGAAAGCTCCACTGCATTTATTTATTTATTACCCATTTTCAACGTTAAAGTGTTCTTACAGTAACGTAACGCAAGCTGTAAAGGAGCCTCTGTTACTCAGCCAATCAGAAGGTCGGTTCCTCCTCCTCCTCATTTGTTTGAAAAAGATTGTCACGGAAGTTCTGATTGGTCCAGGTGGTGTTCAAGGCAGCCGGAATTCCCGAGGACTGGGAAAAACAGTGCAGCAGCAGCAGCAGTGTCATGACTGTGGCTCCTCGTCCGTCAAGGGATTCTCAGTAATATTCGCATGGTTTCTCCACATTTCTGGGACGTTGTTATGAAAACGGTAGGTAGGTTTTGTTGTAGTTTGAGTCCTTCTACTGAGCTATGTACAGTAGATCGCTGGTTTTAGTCTAGAACAGGGGTTTTCAACCTGGGGTACGCGTACCCCAGGGGGTACGTCAAGGGTCAGTTAGGGGGTACGCTCTCCCGACGGGTGTTAGGGTTAGGGGCCTGGCCGCCCACTGACTGCATAGCCACAGGTAAATAATTATCAACAATTTTCTTTATTTTTATGGAATTCTTTGTGTTTACAATATTGTTGGTTATGTCAGGAGAGTTGTGTACTTACTTCCCTTCAGTACAGTACTTGCAGACATACACAATGGAATCTTTTTCTGCTTTTGTTTTGTTTTCTACTTTATACAAAGTGATGGGGCTACATTACTGACATTAAAGATACCCAAAATGGTACGTGGGGAGAAAAAGGTTGAAAATCCCTGGTCTAGAATAATCAAGTTATGAAGGTGTTTCAGCATCAAGTTGAAAACTGCCCAGAGAAATGGTTTAATGGCCGACCGTTTCCAGTAAGGAAACTGGACAGAATTCCAGTTGTATTAGATTAGTGATTTATGGAATAATATTTCTTGAAAGAGGGAAATCAGTGGCTAGGCAGTAGGATGAAAACCCCGGGTTTTAATTTATATCTTTACAGGACCTCCCACAGGTCCTCATTTAGTGCAACAAGAATTGCCTATTATGAGATCAGTTGATTGTATGCTTGATGTTATTCGTCCACGGTCTGTTCGACAATGAAGAAAAGCAGCCTTGCGTTCCCGACACTCGGGTCTCAAATGATGAAAACAGCTCTCCTAGAGAGGGCGGGCGGGAGGGCTGGCCCGAAGGATTAGATTTATTTTACGTGGCTAAGAACCAATTGGTTACTTAGCAACGGGACCTACAGCTTATTGTGGAATCCGAACCACATTATACCGAGAAATAAATTTTTATCACCAGAAATAAATTCCTCTAATTCTTCATTGGCCGGTCGGAGAACCGAATGTGGGTCTAGCAGAGTGCTAGCCGAGTACGATATCGACCCATCCAATGAGGAACTCAAAGGGGGCAAAGGTTTTCATCGCCCAAAGCAGTCGTATGGGGAGTGTGCCTGTAGTGCAACTCACGCGCGGTGCACTGCAGGCATTACTTCAGGTTATTTGCAGCGTCCCTTGAGCCCCAAGTTGCAACCCCTTTCGTTCCTTTTACTGAACTGCGGGAGACGATGTTATTAAGTATCAAGGAAGATTTTCCTTTGCTCTGTGGCAGCATCAAATGACAATATTGTGAATGTTGCTGCCATTTGAGCTTTTATATACCGTTTATTGTGATGAGCGCTGACGAAAATGTGGCCGTTATTATTGCATAAAAAGTCCTGTGGGATTTTACTATAGGTGGTCAAACGGGGTTGCACCTTCTGTATGTTGAGGCGTCGGAGTCCGGACATGTGAGCGGAAGAACAAAGAACCTGTTCCACGGAATGGTGTTCCCAAACTTTTGACTTCAAAACTAGACGGATTTGTCAGTAACGTAAGTTCAGTTTTATCTCAGTCCACATTTTGCTCGTTTAAAGACCAAAAAGCATCGAAATTGACTGCAATCATTTAAAAATGGAAGACACCTTTGCAGCTCATGTGACACATGCTAAAACTCACTTTAGGTTTCTAGTCTACAGCGTGACTGAATTCTCCTTGTAAGGGCATTATAAATATCTCTCTCTCCTCATAACACGTGATATGCTGCTGTCATAGGATTTGACCAACCATCTTATAAACTCTTACGTATATCAACTAAACTGAACAGGACAGGTCCAAGCATTTTGTAACACCACCTGCGTTCTACTCTGAATGTTGTGTCATGTTTTTGACAAACACCCTTAACCGCAAATTCCACCAACTACATAAATTACATAATATGCTTTGCTTGGACTAAAATAATACCTGTATTGTTTTAGTCTGACTGACCTCGAGATAATATCGAGTAATACCCTTTGCCCTTAACAGTGATTGGGGCTATGGCTGAATTAATTAAGAATAGAAGTGGGGGAGGCACTCTGCAGTTGCTGTATTCTACGTCCTTAGCTTCTGGCATTCATTATTTTCTAAGTAAACTTACACTCTCGTCTTATGGTAAGTTCACACATTCACGTATCAAGGCATGCATGCGCACGCACAGCCGGAATTGGTGAAACTTGCGCATACGCGAGAAAATAGGCCCCGCCCAACTGGATACGTGTCACGGGACGATGTGCGTGATGCATGCATATTATAGTGCGCCGCAAATGTAAGCACTGCGTAAGGGTGACGTGACGCTGACGAACAAGCGGCGGCGCAGGCAGAAGTAGTGCGTGGCAGAGCACGTAACACCAACGTACGTATACCGTATGTGTTACGTTCTGCGTAACTGAGTTACGCAAACGTCACGTTGGCCCCACGTACTGCGGGGGTTAAACCCCAGCTATATAAAGGCCGGCAGCTGCACATGTGAGCTAGTCAATGCCGTAATACCACAACGACAAGACATACTACCAACGTGCTGAAGCAACATGGACAACATAGCTGAAATGCGTCAACTCATAGCTATAGCACGTACAGATAGACCAGAATTGTTGCCACTTGTCATTGAGTATGTGCACGTCATGTTATTGCTGGAGCTTGCAATGATTGCTGCAAAGCACTTAGGGCAGAAAAAAAGGCGCCCAAGGAGGGTGTGGGCGTGGCCGTACCTGCAGAAAAGGATGGAGCAAGGTCATTATGACAACCTGATGGCGGAGTTGTCAACCGAAGCCCCAGAGCTGTACAGAAATTTTACCCGGATTGACAAGGACCTCTTCAATGAAATTGTTGAACGGGTCACACCCCACATTCAGAAGAAAGTGACATTCTGGAGGAAACCCATTGAGCCAGGCCTACGTGTTGCTATCACCCTACGCTTCCTCGCTACAGGTGATTCCTACAAGAGTCTGCAATATTCGTTCCGGGTAGCCCACAACACCATTAGTCTCATCGTACCAGAGACCTGCAGGGCCATTGTTGCTGCCTTCGGGGATGAGGAACTGCAGGTGCCACAAACACCTGAAGCGTGGCAGGAGGTTGCACGGGGTTTTGAGGAACGGTGGAACTTCCCGCACGTAATTGGAGCTATAGATGGGAAGCACATTAGGCTCCGTAACCCTCCCAAGGGCGGTACGCATTACTTCAACTACAAGAAGTTCTACTCCATGGTATTACTTGCAGTTGCTGATGCTTCATACAAGTTCCTGTACGTCGACGTGGGAGCCATTGGGTCAGAGTCAGACGGTGGTGTATTTGCCCAGACCCGACTGGCAGAAATGCTGTTGCAAGAGGAAGCAAATCTTCCCCAACCGGATGCCCTGCCAGGTCAACCTAATGGATCTCCTGTGCCCTACTTCCTAGTTGGCGATGATGCCTTCCCCCTGAGGAATTACCTTATGAAGCCCTACCCCAAAAGAGGACTTAGCAAGGAGGAACGGATTTACAACTACAGGTTAAGTAGGGCACGCAGGACGGTGGAGAACGCCTTTGGGATTCTGGCAAACAGATTCCGAGTATTCCACACTGCAATATGCTTGAAGCCTGACCATATAGAGCCATTAGTGATGTCCGCATGTGTTCTGCACAATATGATCATAAGAAGAAATGCACGAAGACAAGAAGGAGATCAGGAGCACCCTGTCACACATGCTGTCATCCCTGGTAGCTGGAGGAGTGACCCGTCCTTAGGAGCAGCCCTTCCAACCGTGACCGGCAACACTGCAACGAGGGATGCAAAGGAACAGCGTAACTTGCTGAAGGAATACTTTTCATCGGCTGAAGGCTCCGTGCACTGGCAGGAGAACATGATTTAGTTACTCTCATGCATACCTGATTGTTGTAATTACTTAAATGTCTGTTCCTGCCTATATTTTGGACTTATTTAAAATTCAATAATGTATCAATTCAGGATTATTTTGCCCTGTGCATTTGTGTACTTTTGTTTGTTTTAGTTGATTTAATAAAAGATATTGCTCAAATCTATGATATATTACTCTCATCAATACTTGGTAATTGGGAAGAGGATAGAGTGGGACATGACTTTGCAAATTTATGTTTAATCAATATGAAACAAACATACATATAAATAAAAGAAAGAAGATGTAGTTATTTTGCCCTTTTTAATAATTTCTTAACATGGAATCTATTCTGATATGATAATTCTATCATTTTTGAAAGTACCTTCTCTTAACATTGTTTCTATTCTGTTCCTGTATTTATTTTGGACTTATTTAATAATCAATAATGTATCAATTCAGGATTATTTTGCCCTGTGCATTTGTGTACTTCCGTTTATTTTAGTTGATTTAATAAAAGATATTGTTCAAATCCATGATATATTACTCTCATCAATACTTGGTAAATGGGAAGAGGATAGAGTGGGCCATGACATTGCAAATGTATGTTTAATAAATATGAAACAAACATATATATAAATAAAAGAAAGAAGATGTAGTTATTTTGCCCTTTTTAATAATTTCTTAACATGGAATCTATTCTGATATGATAATTCTATCATTTTTGAAAGTACCTTCTCTTAACATTGTTTTTATTCTGAGGTGATAATTCTGTTCTTGAAAGTACCTGCTCTTAGCATTTACATTGTTGATATTCTGATATGAAAATTCTATCTTTTTGAAACTACCTTCTCCCCGATATTTGTGACATTTTATATGACTTGCTAATATTTTGCCTGTTGTCATTTTGCTTCTGTGCACATATGTTACATAAAGTATTTTGAACTTTTTTCAAAGTCAATAATGAAATGTTAGTGTATTCGGGTTCATTTTGCCTTCTTTATTTGTGTACTTGCATTATAGCTACTTCATTGAATACATGATATTTGAGCAGAGGATAGAGCTAGACATGATATTGCAAAATATATTTATTTAATATAAAACAGAAACATACACATACATAAAAGCAAAAGGAAAAACAACAGTATATACATTAACTCTGTAAATTATTAAGGAATGTCGTGTCAAGCGACAGGTTGCTGAGATCTTTTGGTGTGGATGTCACCAACTGTGCTTGCAGGAGCGCCAGCTGCTGTGCAGTGAGTGCCCGCTGCTGCTGCGATGCCGACAGGCTGGCAGGAACTGCAGGTGCCTGACACTCTGCTGTCACTGCCATGGTGTGGGTCATCATGGCCCTCGACGGCACCGTGGAGCCCTCTTTGGTGGCACGGATGTACCTTTGAATGGCACCAAGCACCTCCATTTTCAGGTGCAGGCCCAGCTGTTCTGACACCTGTGCGCACTCATCCTCGACCTCTTGAAAGAACTTCCTCCAGTAGAGGACGCGGGGGTTACGAGGAGATGGGTCGACAGTCGTCAGCATATCGTCTCGGAGGGCCTCTGCCCTCGTGAAGGCGACGTCGAACAGCTCGGAAACTTGGTGTTTCCGAGCCTTGGTTGTTGCTCGATCAACCGGAGAGGGCGTGGGCGTCGGTGTCGGACCAGAAGAAACATGAGCAGGCAGGTCCAGAACTTGGGCAGGGAGGGCGGCAGCAGGGAGGGTGGCAGCAGCACAGGCAGCCTGTAAAAAGAGGAGCGACATATATGAGAACATGGTATAAAATGTACATTGAATGCATGGAAACTATGTAATAACATTATATTCAGTAATAATTATGCATGGAAACACATTAAAACAAACATACCATGGGAAGTCCCAACACCTTTGGCTTCCTTTAGAGCACAATGTGTGGCTTCAGGAAGTGGAAAATGTTGAGGATCCATTTCTCCCAGTCCGTCAGCCGTCTGCCCGTCCCTTGGCCACTCTTCTCCGCTGTAAGCCGCCCAAAACGACTCCTGAGGGACGTAAACCACGTCCTCAGTTCATGGCCACTCACGGGAGGAACAAGTGACTGGCCCTTCTCTTCGAAGGCCCTCCACACCTTGGCCTTATCCTTGTAGGCTGTGAGGCCCTTGTTATATATGAACTCGGCCTCGGTCTCCAGCCACTCGCCAACTAGCCTCTCATTTTCCTCCGAGAGGATCACTGACGGGTTCTTCTTGCGGCCTCCTGTAGGGCCATCTCCATCAGGAGTGCTTTCGGTGTCGGCGTCGGCATCCCCCTCGTGGGCGTTGTCGTCGGTGGCGGCGGCGGGGTCGCTCTCGTAGGCGAGGGCAAGGTCCTCTTCCTCCTCCTCTAGGTCGCTCTCCGTCACGAGCTCGTCGGCCTCGAGCTGCAGCACAACAGCATCGCTGCCTGAAGGGGGACCATCAGCTTCAGGAGGCTTTGCGTAGGGGGCAACTCCAGCTGCCAGGGCTCCTGGAGTTCTCAGGGCCCCTTTCCTGGTCCTCTTCAGCATGGGTCCTTTGGGCATCTTGGCTGCTGCAGTGGACGGCGAAGACGGAGGCGCTGAGGGAGATAGCAACAGGATGCTGGCCGGAGAAGCACTGACCTGGAAGCGCGCCGCCTGCCCCTTTTATCCCAGGTCAAAGCGTTGCCACATCTACGCGGTTGCGGGGGGTGCGGCAGCGTTGCCGCGTCTACTCCCACGCCATTCTGACAGCCACGCAGTGCCCTGGGGCAGCGTGTGCCCCCAGGTAACGGCGTGGCAGCTGCGCGGTCAGCCCGCGGGTGGCGCCACGCTGTGCGGGTCGGGCCACGCTACCTGACAGTTGACCTGGCCACCCCCGCAGGGTTTCGAGCAGGCCGAAAGGTTCCTGCCCCCCGGCGCACGGCCAGGTGGTCCGTAACGGTCGCGCCGCATGCTGCCGCATTTACACAGTACTTACGGTACATTTACGTTGTGTTTGCGTTGTTTTTACGTACTCTCTGGCTCCGCCCCGTTCGTGGCCGTGCGTGGGGATGCGTGCCTTGATACGTGAATGTGTGAACGTAGCATAAGGTGGGCTGTACATGTCTCATCCAGAGAATGTACCCAGACAGCCTATGATTCGCCATTGCCTAGAAATTTAATACCAAACCGTTTCAGGAAAAAAAAATGTCCACAGCATTGAAACCTAAGGCTTCAAAAAAAAAAAAAATGAATGATCCACGTAGGTCCGAACCTAAGAAATGGTCAGCCTAGGCGGACACAGCCTATTCAATAGTCTTATAACACATCTCTCCTGTTTATTATTATAAAGGCGGAATATAATTTTTAACCTTTAACCCTAGCGGTTGTGTATGCATAAGAAGAACTTCGATATTACCATAAAAGCTGCTTCTTTATAGCATAAACAATAAAATATATTACCAGTAAAATTAGCAGTGGACTGACACTCTTTTGTCTCGGAAGTTGGTTCCAGTAATGAAAACTGCCTTCCCGACACGTAAGACGTGTAATACTTTTATCTTTTTTTATAATTTCTTTCAGTTATATAAATATAACCTGAAACAGTAATGATACGCTAATATTTTATCAATCTAAAACTCCAGTAAATAATGATAGGAAGTATTTAGAATATTTTTAAAACAAGATAAGATCTCATCCAAATTTTCCGAAATATTTCGAATTTTGGCTAAAAAAAAGTCAAACGGACATTGATATAAAAACTAGATGTAATTCACATAATCGTACCTTATATTTTAAGAGCAAGCGAAAGCAACAATCATGATCTGATGTAACTGAAAGTGACATTTTGAAAGTGTTTCTGTTCCCTTCTTACAAAAGCACATCGATCTTAATCTTGATATTGATAATTATGCACCTCCACAACGCAAAATGTTATTGTTTTAGTAAATATATATGATATGATACTGAAATACAACAATTTATCAAGGCCAACGCTTGCATGTTATACATTTTTGGCTAGAGAGAGAGAGAGAGAGAGAGAGAGAGAGAGAGAGAGAGAGAGAGAGAGAGAGAGAGAGAGAGAGAGAGAGAGAGAGAGAGAGAGCTACCGCTGAATTCAGCTATTTGCTCTTCGGTTTGGTTTACTAAATAATTTTATTTCCAACTACTGTTGCCTCTGCTGCGTGAGTTGCATTCTTTGATTTTTCAGTTTTTCAATGTTTATCACATGGTTAATCAAATAAATGACATTTTATTTCAAGAGGCAGATATTCATCAAAGCACTGTATGAGACTTGTAATGTAATGTAATTACATATAATGATTTATATCAATTTTCAGTGTGAAACATTTCTCAAAAGAAAAATGAGTAAAATCCTTATGAAGGCACTTATTAGCTTTATCTGAGCTGAAATTTGAAAATCAGGAACTGCACTCCTTAATTTTGTCATAAACAGACACTACCAATTTTCTGAACAGAACGAAAGATACTGAAACTTGAACCATCAAAGATAATGCCAAAAATAGATAAATAAATATGTAAATAAAGCCAAAAATAAATATATAAACAAACTGATTAATAAATAAAGGCAGAATATCACCGAAGGAAGTATAAAAGACTAAGGAGTGAAAGACCAAAAAAACAAAAAAATTGGATGAAAAGTTATATTTTTCCTGACGGTTTAGCAGACAACTTATGTTAACGTATTCGGGACAAGCAATTTTACTCACGCCTTTAACATCTACCAGTTCCTAGAAACGTCTGGAAATCGACACTTAGTAAACCATCTATAACAAACAATGCTCTCGCCTCGTCAGGGCGCGTCCTTCTGACCTGATTTTAATCCGGGCTACCTATCTAATCTGGCTTCTTTATCCCGTAATTCCCCGTAGGTTTGACACTCTTATTCCTAAACTGACCACAGTTCCAGAAGTCTTCATTCTTTTGTTATTTTGCTTTCGTTAGTAAACACGTTTCAAAGAATGTGGAATTTCATTGGTAATGAAAGGAAAATTGCATCGCTCAGGATCCAACAATGACGCCATTTAACTAAAACCCGCGTTAAGTTCAATTAACGTTCTGTGAGAATATTCAGTTTGAAATCTTGAACACGCCCGCCCAAGGCCATCATCACCGTTATAGTCCAGCAGATATTGGCATGAATTGTGCCTTTTATGATAAAAGCATGAAAGTTGGCAGAAATGTTTAGCAGGTCAATACAAATAAATTTAGCTATAGGGCCATCTCAGATTTTGCCTGTAACAAATATGGCGGCCATTTTTGTTCCGCCATTACTGAAATATCATATTTGGCTTATAAAATGAAAACTATGCAAGCTAGGATAACAAATAAGGTGTCTTTTCCTAGGTTTTCAGGGTCAAGGAATATGATAAATGTATTATATTTCATCAGATATGACTAGATAGAGAAAATAGGCACCATATTTGTTCTGCATTTAACGAAAAATCGTTTTGTTGTCTATAAATCTTACAACACATGAGCTAAGATTACAAATATGATGTCAAAACTATATCTTCAGGTTTAAGAATATAATTAATGCATTATATTTTATCAAATAGGACCCTTTTCATATCTGACTACCATATGTGCTTCACCATATTACTGAAATGTCAATGTACAGCTTATTGCTATTCTATATCTGACAATGTGGACTGCTGCCTGAGGTGGAGTCAAATGCATTCACTTTCACTTTTACATTCTGCTGTTGTATTATAAAGTTGTATTATAAAGCACTTCTGCACATGTTTATCCTACTGTGTCCTAATTAATGCTTTCTCACTCTGCTTACAGGCCAAGTTAAACATAGAAGATGGACTTAGTACATAGCCATAGCTGTGGTGTTGGGCTTTATAGTTGTACAGTTGGGCTTTATTACTAACAGATCAGGATGGAAAAACTCCATAGGATGGTGAGTCAAGAAGAGCTTGAGGAAACACAGCTAACTGAGAAAACAGACTGGAACTTGTGCTTTATATGCCAAGAGAACACCCATGAGAGACTACACTGCCCAGCAGATATTAAGCGAAGTACAGCTGGTACTGGGTACAAGACTATAGCTGAAAATCTTTATGCTTTTGAACAGTGTGGAGCGTTGCCCAGGTCATTAAAATTAGACAGGATTGATGAGGGAGGTGGCATTGAAATGACACTTGTAAATCAGAGAGCAAAATTTCATGATGGATGTAGATTGAAATACAACAAGACTAAACTGGACAGAGCACAAAAACGAAAATTCTCTACAGAAAAAGAAGAGACAAGCCAAAAACATACACGTAAGAGTACAGAAACTCAACAATCCTTAACTTCATGTTTCTTTTGTGGGCTGTCATCAGGAGAGGTTCTTCATGAAGTCTCTACTTTTGAACTGGATACCAAGGTCCGAAAATGTGCACTGGCTTTACAAGATACAGTTTTGCTTGACAAACTTAGTGCAGGTGACTTAATTGCCCAGGAAGCAAAATACCATGCAAGGTGCTTGGCTGCACTTTACAACAAAGCTAGAAATATTGGAGAGACAAAGGATGAAGACAATGAAAGCATTAACCATGGCATTGCCTTTGCTAGTCTGATATCATATATCGAAGATGTGAAGGAAGATCAACTTGTAGCACCAGTGTTCAAACTTTCAGATCTTGCAAAACTGTACACTGACCGATTACAACAGCTGGGTGTTGCTTTGTCTGGGCGTGTGCACACAACCAAACTCAAGAACAGGATTTTGGCCTATTTTCCTGATGAGGAAAATAAGGCTGAACTCTTTGCCTTCCTTGCCATTGCTGTCACATCCAATGCAGCCGTACCAACCAGTAAACAGCTCATTAGTACTTACCATCAAGATGTCCTCTGTTCTCCAGCCAGATCAAAGGATGGTTTGGCCCCTTGTTGTCAGGAAGAGGCAGATACAAGGATTATTCTTCATCTTGAAGATGCTGTACATCATGGTGCCCAATCTGCAACGGTGCGTACAGTAGACACTGATGTTGTGGTTCTTGCTGTAGCTGGTGCAGCTAGACTGGATATACCAATTGTGGTAATCTATGGTACAGGAAAAAATGTGCATCACATCATGGCTCATGAGACAGCAAGAGCAATGGGACCAGCCGCAAGAGCTTTGCCTATGTTCCATGCATTCACAGGCTGTGATACAGTGTCATTCTTTGCTGGAAGGGGCAAGAAGACAGCCTGGGAAGCATGGAATAATTACCCAGAGATTACAGAGGTCTTCATAGTACTGACATCATCACCATCAAGCATTGATGAATGGATAAGCCATATAGAAAGGTTTGTGGTGTTGCTCTATGACCGGACAAGCAGTCAGACCTCAGTCAATCAGGCACGAAAAATCTTGTTTTCACAAAAGGGACGACAGATAGAAAACATCCCACCCACCTTTGCTGCATTAATGCACCAAAAGGGCAGTGTATCAGGCTGCATATTGCTGGGGCCAAGCAATGATTCAACAACCAGCAATTCCTTCCCCAGAGGAGTGGGGATGGCAGAAGAACATTGATGGAGACTGGGCAGTTCTATGGAGCACATTACCTGAAGCCTCAAGCGCATGTCGTGAGCTACTTAAGTGTAGATGTACAAAAGGTTGCAGTGGACACTGTGAATGCATCAAGGCTAATTTGCCTTGCACAGCTCTCTGCAGATGTGGGGGAGAATGTGACATTCTAGAATAAAGAACTTCCATGTAGTATATCTATGTATCACATATATGACAGACTTTACAGTTTAATAATAAGTGCATAACCTCAAATCTGAAGTATCAAAGTTTTTATTTTTAGGAATAAATAACATTTGTCTGCTGAAAAGAAGTTCATTTTACATTCGATAATAAATGATTGCAGTGTGACTTAACAAATTACAAAATATCTTGTCAACACAAGAACCTTCGAACCCCATAAAGTATATGTATAGTGTGCTGAAACACCAAAATAGTATAAACTAGCAAAGATATTGCTTCTTTTGTGTGTTCAGAATGCTCCTTGACCCTGAAAACCTAGGAAAAGACACCTTATTTGTTATCCTAGCTTGCATAGTTTTCATTTTACAAGCCAAATATGATTTTTCGGTAATGGCGGAACAAAAATGGCTGCCAGATTTGTTACAGGCAAAATCTGAGATGGCCCTATAGCTAAATTTATTTGTATTGACCTGCTGAACATTTCTGCCAACTTTCATGCTCTAAACGAGGATTTTTCTAGAAAAGGCCATTTCCTGACCAATACGGAGGTAAGAAAAAACCGGATCAAACCCGGTGATACCTTGTCCCTTTCTTTAAATGACAAATATTATGTTACAAACATTAGAAACACCGGGGAATGGGTTATGCCAAAAAGGTCTCATCAGACCAATTCCTTCTGACCTGCTTTTAATTCGGGCTTCCTACCTCACTTGGCTTCTAATCCTTTAATTGCCCCTCCCTCTCCCACTCTCACTCCCCTCCCACATCCTCACGGATTGACAGTCTTATCAGTCTTATTCCCTAACTGACCGTAATTCCAGGGTCTCGCTTCTCTCGTTAGTTTCTTTACTTTTGCAAACACGCATCGAAGTCTGTGGAATTCCACTGGTAAACAAAGGCAAATTGTACTGTTTAGGAAACAGCAATGAAGCCCTTTAATTCAAACTCAAATTAAATTCAAATGGAATACTGTGAGACTATTCAATTTGAAATCTCTAATATGCTCAAGGTCACCATGGCTGCCTGCCACGGACTACATTGTAGCGTTTGCAAAAATCGTGGCCAGCACATTTTCCAAATCAACATATAAAAAAGCGGATCATATATACCGGATGAAACTGTGTGCTAACAGATACACAGGTTTCCTTTTCTTTAAATCATAAATATAAATCTCCTTGCTGTACGTCTAAGTATTTGCTCAAATAAATAATATATATATATATATATATATATATATATATATATATATATATATATATGTGTGTGTGTGTGTGTGTGTGTGTGTATATATATATATGACATTTTTTATCACACACACCGTGATTTATATACAGTCATGAAGCTACAAATGTCACTTAATGTCAAAATCCACGCTGCCTCGGGAATATCCCCGATGGGGAATTATCAACTCCAGTCGACGTTACCACTGATAGCTCAGTGGTAACGTTGACTGGAGTTGCTGGATGCATATCTGTGTCGTGGGATCGAGACTCGGCAGTGCCCGTCCATTTATCACTTATAAATTCCCCTTCGATGATAATTCCCCATCGGGGATATTCCTGAGGCAGCGTGGATTTGATATTAAGCGACATTTGTAGCTTCATGATTATATATATATATATATATATATATATATATATATATATATATATATATATATACATATATATATATGTATATATATTATATGTGTGTGTCGGTTGTAAGTAATAGCCTGAATCTGATGACAACAGTAAATGTAGCAGCATTGATACTGATGTAGTTAGGTGGAAGAGATTTATTTATTACAGCTAGCAGCGATTTTTCTGATGTGTGTTTACCTTGATCTAACAGCAACAACATCATACCTAAGGAAAATGGAATATATATATATATATATATATATATATATATATATATATATATATATATATATATATATATATATATATATATATAATATTCCATTTTCCTTAAATATATGAATATATTGTTGTTGCTGCTAGATAAAGGTAAAGGCACATCACAAAAATCGCTGGTGGCTGTAACAAGTAAATCTGTGCCACTAAACCATATCAGTAGCAACGCTGCTACACTTATTGTTGTCAAATTCAGGCTATTACTAACAACGGACATCAACCAAATCCCACCATCCTAGATAAACTGCAAGTGGCTTTTTCATCTTAGTGCTGACAATAATTTACACGTGACATTTTTATACTCTAAAAAATTAAATCTTAATTTACACGTGATATTTTTATACTCTAAAATATTAAGTTTCAAGTATCTTGTTAATAATGACTTACAAAAGCATCACTATATATCCTTCTCGACCAGGTTCCTTACGTAACGATGCCTTTGGAGTTTCATTTTTAGTTGATATATACATTCACTAAACTACAAACAGGAACATATACTGATTTTGATCGCATTTATATGTCAAACCATATTTTAATCTGCTTGCATGGATCATTTTACGAGAGCTTGTTGTGGATTCCGAACCACATTATGACGAGAAATGAATTTCTATCACCAGAAATAAATTCCTCTGATTCTTCATTGGCCGGTCGGAAAGTCGAACGCTGGGCCAACACCGTGCTAGTCGAGAGCTCTACCCTCCCCTCCAATGAAGAACTTAACTACATTGGAAACAGTCTTCGTTTTCTATAGAGAAATATATAATCAAGAAGAGTATATTTTATTACCTATGATAGTGAGGTTTGGCTCAGCCCACGACATCGGATGGATGAGCCATCTGAAACATCAGTGGGTCCTGGGAAAATCAAAGCATGTGTACATACTGTAAAATATTATTAATATATATATATATATATATATATATATATATATATATATATATATATATATATATAACATATATATATAACATATATATATATATATATATATATATATATATATATATATATATATATATATATATATATATATATATATAATATATATATATATATATGAACATTCACCTTCTATTACGGAAATGTCACTCGACACATAGATATATGCGTAGTACAAATGTTGTACACATGAATATTGCTTTGAAAAACAATTTAAATGAGAAAAAGGGACAATCATTCTACATCAAATGAAAATTAAATGTACGAAAACATTGGTGAAAAACTGTGAAAACGTTGAAATTAATATAGAAACAAGTTGCAAGGAAAGAGCAAAACCTATAGAAACTGGACCATTAAAGGACGCCCCACCCAGCTCTCCTACCCCTCACCCCACCCCGTCAAAACAAGATAAAGAAATTGAAATAGCAGGGTGTTATGAAAAGTGCTTTCACGCTGCGTAGGCCATTGAACATTTATAAACATGTTTCAATCCGTAATGTACCAGGATATATGGGAAAAGCTAAATTATAAATAGGTGAAAGTTCTGTATTGTAGTTAAATGGCTATGGGTATAATTAACGGAAGTACGAATAAGCTTAGAATAGTAAAAAACCAAAAATGAAATCGTTATTGTTTTGATAACGACGTTTGCGACCATTATGGTATCATAAAAAAACCTGATCACATTGTATTTTCAAACATTCTTTTCCTTCTAGAAGAAACTGTCTGTGAATTTCAATAAATTCTTCTCTGAACATAGTTATCTGATTTAAGGGCTTATTAGAACGCTTAATTCATCCCTGTTCACCATTTCAGTCCAAGAATTGTCTGTAGTTGTAACTGTTGTCCATTTACTGGCTAAATGAGAGTTATTCATGGTAAATTTTTAACAAGATAGCCTCTACATACTTTAGTTACCCCTCTTAAGTTACCCTGCTAGCATTTCTTTTTTTCTTTTTAATATTGGTGTCATTTGTTGTTATCCTGTATGGTATGGATCTATATCATTCTGAATTTCTAAATCCAAATCTTTCCACAAAAGTGTTGCTAAGCGGATTCTAAAGCAAGTTCGCTTTCCTCAGCTTGATGATGATTAAGTGTATGCAATCTGCTTTTTTATTGTTATAATCATTTTTACTGTTTTTCCTGTTACTCTCAATATTATTGCTGTCATTACCATTATTATGAATACTATTTTTACTACTGCTTCAGGAACTGTTGGATATTGCCGATAATCATTTTTATCATTTTATCTAGTGTGTCTAGATTGTGTGTATTGTATTGTTTCTACTTTGTATACTCCATGTATATGGCCCTGAGCTGAAATAAAGGATGATATTATTATTATTATTAGTTATGTTCTTACTAATTATTGCCATAGCCACCAGTATTAGGATCATTCATGTGCCTTATGAAACCAAACCAACTCTCTTGATAGCCTTTACCTAATATTTGTGCTAAAATGTAAATCATACCACCACTGTTTCTTGGTATATTTAAAAGACCAACCGCTGACTCATGCGAAATCATTACCCTTCAAAATATATAACTTCAGATAGGGTTTTTATCTCTTATTCGATTCAAATTAATAATTCATTACACAAAAAATATGGCATTATTCTTATGATCTGAGTTCATTATATCAGACCATATGGTCCTGTTATTATGGTTCGAGTTCATTATGTCAGACCATATGGCCCTATTATTATGGTTCGAGTTCATTATATCAGGCCAAATGGTCCTATTATTATGGTTCGTGTTCATTATATCAGAATGTGTGGCCTTATTATTATGGTTCGAGTTCATTATGTCAGACCATATGGCCCTATTATTATGGTTCGAGTTCATTATATCAGGCCAAATGGTCCTATTATTATGGTTCGTGTTCATTATATCAGAATGTATGGCCTTATTATTATGGTTCGAGTTCATTATGTCAGACCATATGGCCCTATTATTATGGTTCGAGTTCATTATATCAGGCCAAATGGTCCTATTATTATGGTTCGTGTTCATTATATCAGAATGTGTGGCCTTATTATTATGGTTCGAGTTCATTATATCAGAACATATGGCCCTATTATTATGGTTTGAGTTCATTATATCAGACCATATGACCCTATTATAATGGTTCGAGCTCATTATATCAGACCATATGGCCATATTGTTATGGTTCGAGTTCATTATATCAGAACATATGGCCCTATTATTATGGTTTGAGTTTATTATATCTGACCATATGGCCCTACTTTTATGGTTCGAGTTCATTATATTAGGCCAAATGGCCCTATTATTATGGTTCGAGTTCATTATATCAGAACATATGGCCCTATTATTATGGTTCGAGTTCATTATATCAGAATATATGGCCCTATTATTATTGTTCGAGTTCGTTATATCAGACCATATGACCCTATTATTATGGTTCAAGTTCATTATATCAGACCATATGGCCCTATTATTATGGTTCGAGTTCATTATATCAGAACATATGGCCCTATTATTATGTTTCGAGTTCATTACTGTATATCAGACCATATGGCCCTATTATTACGGTTCAAGTTCATCATATCAGACCATATGGCCCTATTATTATGTTTTGAGTTCATTATATAAGGCCAAATGGCCCTATTATTATGGTTCGAGTTCATTATATCAGACCATATGGCCTTACTATTACGGTTCAAGTTCATTATATCAGAACATATGGCCCTATTATCATGGCTCGAGTTCATTATATCAGAACATATGGCCCTATTATTATGGTTCGAGTTCATTATATCAGACCATATGGCCCTATTATCATGGTTCGAGTTCATTATATCAGAACATATGACCCTATTATTATGGTTCGAGTTCATTATATCAGACCAATCATTAATAGGATACATAGAGTCTGATGTGTAATCTAGTCACCTGACTTCAAGAAACATCTCTCCTAAAGATATCTTAGAGTACCTGCACAAGAATTTGAAAGTAACCGCAATGCATACTTGACATGTTGTCTCGATTCCCCATTTAGACAAATTTATTTTACTGTTTTTTTTTTTTATATATTTTTAAGCATATTCTTACTTACTAGCATTGATCATTTCACGAATACTTAAATCTGAAACATAGTTTTCATTTCCCAAGGAAAAATCTGGAATCAAGTGGAGCATTTGTTACCTGTGATAGTGAGTCTGAGGCAGTTTGGCCCAGCCGACGATGTTTGTTGAAATGTAGAAATGGCTCAGAAATCGAGAGGTATTACGTTAATTATTTACATCAAAAGGTGAATAGCAATGTTTTTATGAAGGGCCATTAAGGAAAGAACAGCCCTGGATGAGGCATTTCAAGTCCGAGGTAAGGACCCGTTGTTTTAAGAGAATTTCAATAACTTCATGAATTGAGAGATGTAAAAGAAAGTCAGGAAAAGTAGATGAAACATTTTGGTGAAAGTAAATTATGTCTCTAAAACAAAGTGGGTTAGATGATACTCCCGATTAAAGTGTTTTTATGTGAACAAATAAGTAACTTGTTGAAAAATATATAATTTTTGATAATATTGCGTACAAAAGAAAAATATAACAAGAAACTAAACAGCGGCGAAAGCATGCTTAATATAGCTACTAAGGATTCGCGTTCACATTTGAATTTAAACTATACTCTATCTAAGATTGACGGATAAGTAATGGGGTCACCTCTCTCCCTTGTTGTTATGCTAACACCTTCCTATGCCACTGAGAGAACCATATGGCACAGCAACTGCCCTACAGAATTTGAACCCATATTTTATCGAAGACAAACAGACGACATGTTTTTAACACATCCACAGATTCCTTGACTATCTAAATGCACAAATTCGAATATGAAAACAATATGTGAAACTGAAAATAACTGCACACCGCCATTGTCAGGGATCTCAACAACTTTTCCACTTCAGTTTACAAAAAATCCTTACCTACTGTACTAGGCTTTCATTCCTCCGCATCTTTGCAGAATTAATAGCATAAGGACTGTTGTTTATCGAGGATACGATCTCTTTTCCAACTTCATCAAATGTGATCAGAAAACTCAATACTTGCAAATTTATTTTTTTCTCCAATTCATTTTCAATCACATTCCCTCAACACCTTCTTGGTAAGAAGTCATTCTATGAATTCCAGTTTTCAGTGTACCAAAGGACAACACACACACACACACATTTATATAAATTATATATATATCTTCCATACTTAAGAAATCTTAGATTTGGGAAAAGAAAAAAAAAAGCATTTGTAAAATATTAAAAAAAATGCTTACCAACTGGTTCAGTATATAGGCTTATCTTACCTAATAATTTTACAATTGGGTCTTACCTTAGTGTGAGTGACCCTCTGCCTGAACGATTAGCTTCAAATGTTAACCAGCTCACTCGTCCAGGCTGTAACACCAGGCTTATTGATACTGTAACCGTTAACAGCAGCACACAATACCTGAACACATAGGAAGGAGGGACTATCATCAGAACAGGGCTATCATCACTTATAAATCAGTCAAACTCAGCTATCAGGAGTTACTCACACAAGCAACACCACAGACTCACAAACCTAGACTTTACAATCTCGTATGAAGCAATAAACAAACTATATTCTCATTACAAGTTAATGGTAATGTTCTGCCTATTCAGTAGTTCTTTAAAATAGCGTAGCACCTACTTCAAACGGTGCTACAGGTATTTTGGCAACTATTGTCTGGTTTCCTTTCCTGTTCTTTCAATTGTTTACCACCATCAATCCATTACAACTATGCTAACTGCCCATTCGGATGAGCATGTTTATTTACTTATTTTTCATTTTTGCTAAGAGCATTTCATTACTGTAAATATACGATCCTTGTTATATTTCATGCCTCTTACATGTAATTGTCTTTGAAATCACAAGGAAGGAGAAGTGTCGCTCCGTTCTGCAAAAGAGCTGCATTTATTCAGTTTCAATTAAATATCATAACTAACCAAAGTGACAATACAACTAACACTGCAAGTCACATTTGAAAAACCATACATGACTTGCATATGGCATCGCATGTTTGCGAAAAAAAATTTCCTGATATCAGGAAAAGCACAGTTACAAGGCATGTACAGTACTTTAATTCAGTCATTTGTTAAGACTACATGCAGTGGAAAATGAATGCAACTAATATTATGGGAGTGCAGGCTCGCTGAAATAATCACACGTAGTTAGCTTCAACCTTCATAAAACATTAGAAAACATTTATTGAGAGAACACGACGTATGTTTGATATTTCCTAACTTGCTTTGTCGAGTTTGAGTAATAAAATAGCAATTTTCTGGCAATTATTTAATGAGACATGTGTTGTACAAATTAAGAATAAACATTTCACATATAGAAATCTTGTGCATTTGGTATAAAAAAATGGGAAAACTTATACAGTGAACCCCTGATTAAAAATCACACTGGTTTTCAGAGAAGACTTCTGTCGTATCCTTGCTGTGAACTGCAGATAATCAAGCTGTTCAAGAAGGTATTTAAGGTTATGGTTTGATAACTTCATTCTCATATTAATACCTTATAATTTCAGTGACAGTGAAAGCGACCATAATGATTTGATGTATCTGAAAATGAAATTAGTAAACTGTTTCTAATCCTTTGTTACAAACGCACAGTGATTATATTTTGATGTAGATACGCATCTCCACATGACAGAATTTTATTTAATGCATCAGTAAATTTATGTGATACTGAAATACTAAAATATTATCGGGGCCAACGCTTGCATGTTATACATTTTAGTTAGGAGAGAGAGAGAGAGAGAGAGAGAGAGAGAGAGAGAGAGAGAGAGAGAGAGAGAGAGAGAGAGAGAGAGAGAGAGAGAGGCTACTGTAAAATTATAAATTCAGTGGTTTTCTCTTCCATTTGTTTTCCTGATCGATTTCACATTTAGCTGCAATTTCTTTAGCAACATATAATGTATTTTGTGTTGTTTATTAGACTTGTTTAATGAAATACGCTGTATATTATTTCAAGAGGCAGACATTCATTTCTGCATTGATGAAATATGTCATTTTCAAAATTATCTCTTGCTGTTCCCTGTGTAAACGTTATTATTTTTTTTTTTTTAGAAAAAGAAATCGGTAATTTATCAAGGAAAACAATTAAAGAGTTGATTTTTGATAACGTAAAAAAATGTAGTACGTAATTACTTGTTAGCCTATGTGCAGGCACCCACAGTTTATGTACCTAGTGCGATAGTTATTAAAATCACCGCATATTACAAAAAATATAAACGTAGATGACAGACAATGCCTCGGGAGGAATTAAAATAAGAAAAGATGAAATCAAGGAAAAATGTAGAAAGAGTCACAGGCGGTGGGCACCTTCTTTTGAGGAGTTCAGGAAAGCCAGTCTTAAGAAGACAAGCTTTGATTGACACTGACCAAAACAGATAAGGGCCTCTTCAGAGCCTATAATTTATGACCCTGTTAATCCTTTCCTGTCCGACCTGTGCTACTGAGGTCACTGACTTAGGTATTTCCTTCCAAGTTCGACCGCATTATTCCAGCACTAACCACGATGCCATTTTTTTACATTACCATTTTCAATTGCAACCGTAAGAACGCGTCGAGTAGTGTAGAATTCCATTGGTAATTAAAAGGAAATTATACAGTTTAGAAAACTACACTCACTTGCTTTAACTATCACTTATATTGAAATCAGCCGAAGTACATGAGATCATTTAATTTCAAATATCAGACACACTACATGATATCATGACCGGTAGGTTTATATTATAGTTCGTGTACCTTTCTAAGATCGCTAGGTAGGGTGGCCACAGAGAAAGAATAGAGCGCTGCCATATCTATTTATCCCTTTAAATCTCACTAATTAAACTTGATATTAAGTACTGAATATATATATATATATATATATATATATATATATATATATATATATATATATATATATATATATATATATGTATATATATATATATATATATATATATATATATATATATATATATATATGTATATATTTTTTTCTTTTTCGGGATGGTTAAGCCGTTTAATCCGAGAAATAATGAAGGATTATTCTCTTAAGTTTCTACCTTTAATGGGCCATTGTTTGGTCACCTAGAGTTTCAGAAATCTTACACTCCTCTCAGATGGGTTTAGTCAGTGAACTGAGCCATTTCTATACGAAACAAGCTTGAGCACAGCCGATCATGGAAAACTCTCCAAGACGAGTTCTGCATGGAGCATCCCGAGAAATAGCTTGGAGCGTTTACAAGTACTTCATCGCTGAAAAAAAGAACAACTGTCCCTTCCTTACACGACGTTTCAAAAGTAGTTTTACGTGCTGCTACTGAAGCAACGAAGATAAGTGAATCGACTATTCATCGCATCATTAAAGAAGCTGAAGAGACTTCCGGAAGAAGATGAAACTCCTGTTTTCCCACAGAAAAAAAAAAAAGGCTCAAGATCAAAAGGGGTGACAACCTTAGAGGGCTTTGATAAGTGTGCTTTACGAAGGACAGTGCTAAATTTCTACCTCAGAGAGGAAATTCCCACACTTGAAAAATTTCGTTTGCATTTAAAGAAAATATAGGATTCAGTGGATGCAAGGAATCATTACGGAAAATATTAAAACAAATTGGGTTTAGATACGGAAAGGTGAATGGAAGAAAATTTCCCTTGGAACGAACAGATGTGGTCAGTGCTCGGACGAAATTTCTACGGACAATGAAAAAAGTTCGAGAGGATGGATACAAATCCGTGATTTATGTCGATGAAACTCGGGTGAATCAAAATTATACCGTCAGCTCTTGTTGGATTGACTCAGAATCTGTAAAAGCCACAGGAGTCAACCCACCCACTGGTAAAGGAAGTCGACTTATAATTTTGCATGCTGGTTCCCAAGAAGGATTTGTTCCGCATGCAGATTTGATATTTGAAGCTAAAAATGATGGAGATTATCACCAACAGATGAATTCTGCAGTGTTTGAAAAATGGTTTAAAACCCAGCTTCTTCCCAATATAGGGCCATCTGCCATCATAGTGTTGGATAACGCTTCTTATCATTCAGTTCGAATTAATAAACCTCTGTCAATGTCTGCCAAAAAGGATGAAGTTAAAGACTGGCTAATAAAAAATTAATAAAGTTGCAAAGACATTCATGTAAAGAAAATGATTACGTGATTGACAGACTGGCAAGAGATCATGGACATAGTGGTTAGGCTGCCTCCATATCACTGCCAGTATAATGCAATAGAACTGATATGGGCGCAGGTGAAATCATACGTGGCAAAGAAGAATCATTTTAAAAAAATCAGACCTGCTTCCTTTGGTCAAAGCAGCAATTGAATCGATATCTTCTGACAACTGGGCTAATGATGTGAGACATGCCGAAGATATAAAAAGAGATGACGCTTCAAGAGATGTTTGCATTGATAAATATATAGATTCTTTTGTTATCGATTTAGCATCCTCTGACGAGGATTCTTCATAAGTAATGTATCCTCATACTTCGATTGTAAATAAATTTATTGCTTTCCCTTGTTGTGTGATATCCTGTTGAACACTGAAATTGAAATAAATTGAAATATAGATCTGTTTTTTCGACAGAAAGTGGCAGAAATATCTTTAAAAATCTACATATAACAGAAATGCCACAGCAGTGATGAGTATCATATGACAGTGCTTTAAAAGCACAGGTAAATCTAATACTGTATAAATGTGTAATATATATATATATATATATATATATATATATATATATATATATATATATATATATATATATATATATAATTGTGATATAGTTTTGAACTTTTGAATTGCTTTCTTTCGTGCATGCCGTAATCCGTCTTTACCTCCTTGCTGTATCAAGGTTGAATTTTCACTGTGCAGCTATAAAATAGCCCATAATAAACATTCTTTAAATATTGTTACACCCAATATATATATATAAATATATATATATATATATATATATATATATATATATATATATATATATATATATATATATATGGGTGTAACAATATTTAAAGAATGTTTATTATGAGCTATTTTATAGGTGCACAGTGAAAATTCAACCTTGATATAGCAAGGAGGTAAAGACGGATCACGGCATACACGAAAGAAAACAATTCAAAAGCTCCAAACTATATCACAATTATATGACTTCGATAACAGCAAAGGAACAGTAATAAAAAACTATAGTAGATGACGTAACTCAAGAACATTGCTGAGTACAGCATCCAAATAAACAAAACTGAAAATGAAAGCGCATCTAGGTTTCCAAATTTCTTGCATCTATCATTTTCATATATTGAATTTTTTTTTTTATCTAAAATTTAAGTGGGACAACAAAACTTCATTCAGAACTTTCTATTATAGTACACGTGCTTGATAACAGGCGCAAACAATGAGAGCTTGAAGTCAGAAGGATAATGGTCAATTCAAGAGGGCCAAAGTCTCTTCCTAAAACGGTCGTACTATAGTAACCCCCCCCCCCCCCCCCGCCTTTCTTGTTTGCTTCCTAACCTTGTTTACTCTTATTCAGTTTTCATCCTCTGGACTTTACTACTGAAGGTAATCTATTTCTTGTTTTGTAATTGTCATTTTTCAATCTCTAAAGCATTTTAATTTTGTAAGCTCTGTTGTCAGTTTTAATTAGTGTTTTTGTATCTTTTTAGCCAGAAAAGATGGGATATGGGTGATCCCGAAGCGCAGCTATTAATAAATATATCAATGATGAGCTGACTGTTCTTCCTATCCGTACTCCCTACTATATATATGCATATATGTATATATATATATATATATATATATATATATATATATATATATATATATATATATATATATATGTATATATATATATATATATATATATATATATATATATATATATATATATATGTATTTATATGTATATATATGTATATATATATATATGTATATATATATATATGTATATATATATATATATATATATATATATATATATATATATATATATATATATATATATATATATATCTTTCTATCTATCTCTGTGTCTAACTATCTGTTAATACACACACTAACACACACATATATGTATATATACATATATATTAACTTTATCACATACACAATTGTTCTGTGCATTAACTAAATTACTAAAAGGACCTCATTCAAACTGAATGGTATCTATAGATACCATGCAGTTTGAATGAGGTCCTTTTAGTAATATATATATATATATATATATATATATATATATATATATATATATATATATATATATATATATATACACACCACGAAGGAAGCAGTAGGGAAAGGCATCCTCATCATCTACAGTTATTTTCAATGCCGATGTTTCGCGACGAATTCCAAGTCGCATTTTCAAGGCTATAAAATACAATATAGTTTGCGAACATCAATAACAAATTAATGCAATGGCAACAGCTCTTTATGTAGTAAAAGTATTTAAAACAAAACACCTCATTCCAAGACAAGTCAATAATGAGTAAAAGGAGTTCACTAAAATCTTAAAACAACCTACCTATATGAAAGAAAGAACAAGACTAACATAAATAAGTAAAAACAGAGTGAGGAAAACCAGTTGCCCAAACTAGGCTATACACAATTTCACTGAGGACGATTGAGTGTTTAACGACGGTACAGTCTTCCTGATAATTATGGATTCTAGGATGGTTAAGTCGTTGTTGTTCTGCACTCGGCCTAGGATGGAAAAATCCTTGCTGTCAATATAAGTTTTACATAATTTTGAATGATTTCGTATATTTGATTGCTCAGGATTAGATAACCTGCTACCTGTTCTATGACTTATGCCCCTGTGGGAATCTATGCGGACCTTCAATAGCCTCCTCGTGCATCCCACATATGTATATCCCGTGATCACATCCCGGGCAAGTATACTTGTAAACAACGCTGGACGAAAGCAGAGGACTGAGCCGGTCTTTGACTCTGAACAGAGACCCTATTGTTAAGGGATTTTTCGGGATGATTTTCAGGTTTAAAACTGGAAAACTCTTTTGAATAATGGCTGTGCATTTTCTCCTAAAAGTATCATCATGCACGAAAGGGAAACTTGCATACATCTTCAGTTTCGGCACAGTCGATTCAGGTGTTGCCTGAGTCATTTTCTGTAGTAGCAGTTTATTTAGGGATCTGAAAAAAAGTCGTGATGGAAAACAATTATTATTGAAATATTTCACTAAAAAGGATATCTCATCGTGGAAACTCTTCCAGTTTGACGAGTGGGTGTAAGCCCTATGGAGGAGGGTTAAAATAGAGTTCAGTTTAAAATGAAAGAAACACGAACTATAAAAATTCATTCCCAAACCAGTAAATGTATTTTTTCTATACACACCTGTGTAAAAACCTGAGTCACCTCTGGAAATGATAAGATCAAGGAAGGGGAGTTTGTTATTTACCTCCTTCTCCATAGCGAACCTTATGTTTGGATGTTGTCGGATGACGAACTCCAGAAAGGACTCTGCATGACATTCATGACGAAATAGGGAGAACGTATCGTCAACATATCTTCGATAAAATAGAAGGCGGAACCTAATGGGACATTCTTCTATTATGCGCTCCTCCAGGGAGCACATGAAGATGTTAGCAAAAACTGGACCAAGTGGTGATCCCATGGCCAACCCTTCAGTTTCTTTATACAAACTGAAGGCAAAGGTCGTATCCAGCACGGCCAGCTCTAAAAGTTGTTTAAAAAATGTTCTACTAAAATTATTAAAAATTGCATCTTCATCAGTAAAAAGTTTGCTTAATATTATCTCAGTATTATTATTATTATTATTATTATTATTATTATTATTATTATTATTATTATTATTATTATTATTATTATTATTGGAGAAGCAATTCCACAGTTATGTATATGTACATATATTTAAAGATAAATATACAACTGTGGATTTGCTTCTTCATTTTAAGACTCACGCTACTATGAGTATTTTTTTTATTACTATTATTTTTTTTTTTTTTTAGAATATGAATCCAATTCATACGGGACAAGCATACAGGGACCATTGACTTGAAATGCAAGCCTCCAAAGTATATGGTAGACAGGTTTTCCAGGAATATTGGAAAAGTTTTCCGTGCGTCTTTAATTGTGTTCTTGAAGAATCTAAAAATTATTTCTTTTCCGAAGAAGAATTTTTCTTTAAATAAGACAAGCGATTTAAACTACTCTGTATCCTTCAAAAGATCTACTATTATAATTTGATGATGGTACCATAAAAAACTATATATTTATAACTTACTCTGCTATGCGAAAACACTTATTCATTCCTTGTTGGAGGCCGCCATCTCTCTCTCTCTCTCTCTCTCTCTCTCTCTCTCTCTCTCTCTCTCTCTCTCTCTCTCTCTCTCTCTCCCTTAATAAGGTGATCAATGGCAATGGAGAAGCCTTGTTAAAACAAAAGAGGTCACTTTTCTCGTGAAGCTGACTGGATTACTGGACGCTATGTGATGACCATTTCAGGAAACAGAAATTCTTGAGACCACCTTATTTTTAACTACTGGGAAAAATTAACGCACACAGACGCACAAACCAGTGTATATACACACACACACATTATATATATATATATATATATATATATATATATATATATATATATATATATATATATATATATTTCTCCCGGCGACGAGAGAAAAGGATACGATGATGATTTTTCACTAAATTTTTAATTTATTTCTTTTTTTAAAATATTGATGTTTTCGTGGCAATAAAACTTTCAAGAAAATTTCGTACCTTCTGCTGCAAGAAAGAATCATTGTCGCCTGGCGCCGTAATATCTTCGTGTTTTTCCTGCAGACGTTTTAGAATTCTTCTGCTCATGCGTATAGCGCCACAACTCAGTAGGTGCACTGACACCAAGGACTACAGTGGCCATCTCAGGGATCCTCCAGGAAGCCGTCTTGAAGCCTTCAGAGACAGCATGTGAGCAAAGAAGGCTAAGTTTATGGTTAAAATGAGCTGGATGACGAAGCAGATCGACTAAAAGAGATTTCCAAGAGGGAAAAGTACATCACGAGAATGGCAGATAGCTTCAGTCTGTAATTGTTTACTGCTGAAAATATGGACTACCTGTACTTCGCGGAGCAGTATGAAGTCGAGGTTCCCGCCTTCTGCGATTATTCGGCACCTCTACAGTCGTATTGTCACTCACGGACGCAAGCTCTTCATTCGAAATAAGGAAGGAAATAATCAAGAAGAGAGGAAGGCAGTGGAACGGAGGAACTGAAGAATTTATACGAAATAAAAGGTAGAGAACTTGAGGTGTTTTCTAAGCTGATTGAGAGGGGATTTTGGATGCCCAAAATTACCGCTTGGAGCAGTTCTTCGCTCGAAATAAGAAAGAGAAGGAACAAAAAAGAGAGGACATCGGCGTGGAGGTATACTGAAGAATGCTGACGAAGAAAAAAGTAGATAACCTGAGGTGTTAGAAACTGCTTCAAAGATTTTGGATTCACAGAATTACTTTTCGGAGAAGCAAGGAAGAATCGAAGGGATGATCAATATCGTCAGTAAGAGGGAATCTCATAAGTTTATAGAAGACGACTCCTTAAAGCAAAGAAGCTGTTTATGTGCCAGAAAAAGAACTCCAAGTAATGGTTATCGCGATGTTGAAATGACCTAAAACCTTCGAGATTTTCCTTGAAGACATTTTGGAATCCTTCAGTCTCCGGCTCCTGGAAGGACGAGAGAAATGCCATTCGCGCATGCGCCGAGCTTCAAAGTGTCCAAGAACAATCTCCGAGATGCTTCAAATCGTCTGGAAGCCTTCGGAGACAGAAAGTGTCAGATTTGAAAAGCAGGGTAAGAGAAAGCAAAGAGTATTGGTGAGGGGAAGGGTCCGACCCAGAGGCCGCTTCCTTCCTCCAAGGAAGCAGCCTATGGGTCTGACCCTTCCCATGGAAAGGGCCCAAGCCCCTTAAGGATTGGCCCCAAAAGCCTACAAGGCTTGCCAGTCTTTTGAGGGCAGCCTTGAAGGGAAGGGTCCGACCCAGAGGCTGCTTCCTCGGAGGAAGGCAGGTATCCTGCCAGGCTGGGGAAGCAGGCCTGGAGAGGGCCCAAGTACTTCAAGGATGAGGCCCAAAGTCCTCCAAGGCTGGCCAGTCTCTTGAGGGCAGCCTTGAAGGGAAGGGTCCGACCCAGAGGCTGCTTCCTCGCAGGAAGGCAGGTATCCTGCCAGGCTGGGGAAGCGGGCCTGGAGAGGGCCCAAGAACTTCAAGGATGAGGCCCAAAGTCCTCCAAGGCTGGCCAGTCTCTTAAGGGCAGCCTTGAAGGGAAGGGTCTGACCCAGAGGCTGCTTCCTCGGAGGAAGGCAGGTATCCTGCCAGGCTGGGGAAGCGGGCCTGGAGAGGGCCCAAGAACTTCAAGGATGAGGCCCAAAGTCCTCCAAGGCTGGCCAGTCTCTTAAGGGCAGCCTTGAAGGGAAGGGTCTGACCCAGAGGCTGCTTCCTCGGAGGAAGGCAGGTATCCTGCCAGGCTGGGGAAGCGGGCCTGGAGAGGGCCCAAGAACTTCAAGGATGAGGCCCAAAGTCCTCCAAGGCTGGCCAGTCTCTTAAGGGCAGCCTTGAAGGGAAGGGTCTGACCCAGAGGCTGCTTCCTCGGAGGAAGGCAGGTATCCTGCCAGGCTGGGGAAGCGGGCCTGGAGAGGGCCCAAGAACTTCAAGGATGAGACCCAAAGTCCTCCAAGGATGGCCAGTCTCTTGAGGGCAGCCTTGAAGGGAAGGGTCCGACCCAGAGGCTGCTTCCTCGGAGGAAGGCAGGTATCCTGCCAGGCTGGGGAAGCAGGCCTGGAGAGGGCCCAAGAACTTCAAGGATGAGACCCAAAGTCCTCCAAGGCTGGCCAATCTCTTGAGGGCAGCCTTGAAGGGAAGGGTCCGACCCAGTGGCTGCTTCCTCGGAGGAAGGCAGGTATCCTGCCAGGCTGGGGAAGCAGGCCTGGAGAGGGCCCAAGAACTTCAAGGATGAGACCCAAAGTCCTCCAAGGCTGGCCAGTCTCTTGAGGGCAGCCTTGAAGGGAAGGGTCCGACCCAGAGGCTGCTTCCTCGGAGGAAGGCAGGTATCCTGCCAGGCTGGGGAAGCGGGCCTGGAGAGGGCCCAAGAACTTCAAGGATGAGACCCAAAGTCCTCCAAGGCTGGCCAGTCTCTTGAGGGCAGCCTTGAAGGGAAGGGTCCGACCCAGAGGCTGCTTCCTCGGAGGAAGGCAGGTATCCTGCCAGGCTGGGGAAGCAGGCCTGGAGAGGGCCCAAGAACTTCAAGGATGAGGACCAAAGGCCTCCAAGACTGGCCAGTCTCTTAACCCTATCTGGTGCAAGTTGGGTCCGGGCAGACCCACCCTACGGGATTTTTTTCATTTTTAGATAATTTTATTTAATAATCGTTTTTAGTTGATTCTATGATTACCAAAATATGGGAAATTATTAATTATTTTCATTTTCATTAGTTTTGTATGTCATATTAAAATGGTTTTCCCAGAATAAAACCGAAATAACATCATGTCGGACGAAACAATTAAAAACAGAGGCGAAATTATTTGAAAAGAAATGTGTTACACTTCTGCCAGATGTATGACTGAACTACAATATTGCACCAAGCAAATGGCAGAACCTATATCATAAAATCATGATACGAAACTTTCATTTGTGTCTACAAGAGTTTTCAAACCTTTTTTTTAACAAAGAATATGAAAATTAACAGACTGTTTGATCAAAAGCGGGCGCAATCAGATTATCGAAGACTAAACGCTCATCACAGATCTTGCGTGACAGAGTCAGATGTGGGTCTTTTCGTACGCTGTTTCATAACCGTCTTTTCTCACGCTGTTTCATATCGTCTATGCAGATAAAAAAGAAACTGTAAGTGCTGATTGAGATAAGGTTAATTTATTCGTGTATGTTGCTATAAGTGCTTTCTTTTGTTGAAGTCCATCACTCTTCGGGTAGGTGAACTATGAGATCAAAGATTACCCACTATAGGTCTACTAGTCACCAAGCTACGGACTACCCGATCTAGTGTTGTAGTACATATAATCACTAAATAACAACATTGATTGCCTATAAGGCTATCTGTAGGCACTAGGAACTCTACTGAAGTTTAGTGTCAGAAACAATGTATAAATGAACAGTGTACCTGACCTAAGCCCCATTGTACCGCAACAGTGTGAAAAAGTAGGCCCATGCTGTGCTTTCCTGGCGCAGAATATTTAGTATTCAGAACTGTATTCTGAAACTCAGTCCCGCGAAACTCATTAGGAAAGCTTATTCAACACAAGAAAATATCAATGAAACATTAATAAATAACAATGTGTGTAGTCATAGAGTAAATTTAGTAATTAGCGTGACAGCAGGTGCAATCTTTTGTCTTTGCTATTCAAACAAAATTCATCCAACTTACATTAGTCCTGAAAAGAGGTCATGCTGTAGGTCTGTCTGCTTTATATATATATATATATATATATATATATATATATATATATATATATATATATATATATATATATATGTGTGTGTGTGTGTGTGTCTGTGTGTGTGTGCGTTTGTTTCAAGAATATTAATGACTAAAGAGCAGACTAGGCCTAGGCTGTGTGAAGACGGTAATATCAATAGTGTCAGACGTATTTCCCTTTCATGACTGTAAATGATAACATGTATATATGTATGTATATATATAGTATATATGTATACGTATATATATATATATATATATATATATATATATATATATATATATATATATATGTATATATATATATATATATATATATATATATATATATATATATATATATATATATATATATATATATATATATATATATATATATATATTATATATATAAAGCAGATAGACCTAGTGCATGACCTCTTTTCAGTACTAAATGTAAGTTCGAAGAATTTTGTGAGGGAGACATTGCTCGCCTAGCTACCGATGTTTGAAGAGCAAAGACAGAAGATTGCACTTGCTGTCATTCCTTCCAATATCTCAGATTTTGTGGGTGTCGTGTTTTACACTCCTACGCGCCAACATATTGATTGTATCTCGTAAATCCATGTCTGATTTGTGACACTGCAAAAGAAAGGCGAGTCAGTGGCGGCAATAGCATAGGTATAGTACAATTCTGCCCATAATGAAGATGAAGCCGCGTAGAAAAACATAATAAACAATCTGGATAACCAAGGAAAACAACATACACAAACGCCAAGTGGCCCAGTTAGAGCCTGGTTTTTCCCATGGGTTGTTGGTTGGCCTCCCGGCCCGCCCAGACTTAGTGGGTAACTGGTAGTCATGAATGGGGACAGAAAAAGGGCTTAGGTCTAGCAACTTCACCACACACACACACACACACACACACACACACACACACACACACACATATATATATATATATATATATATATATATATATATATATATATATATATATATATATATATATATATATATATATATATATATATATTGTACATATATGAGGTCTTAGTGCGTAATATCCCCAAAATATATTTGCATTTTTATTCATAATATAATCTTCATTGATGTGACAGCAAAATCCTTATGGAAGTTTATATACTTTAGTATGCAGTATAGGCCTATGTTATTGCATATTAATAATGGATTCACTTTGTATTTAGTAAATCTGAAATAGGAAAGGCTCGGTAGAAAACTGAATAATTTATGAAAATTTAAAGCTGTTAAATATGAAAAATCTTTATCAGCGTCAAGCATTATTATAGATGTATACACTTTCCAGGAGAAGAATTTTCAAAAAATCACCAATAACTTGTAAATCTGCGCAAAAAAAAAGTAATCAAATTTTACCAAATTGTCACAGTGCACTTTATTTAGACGAATAGGAACAAAAAAGTAATTTGGTAGTGGGTTTTGAGTAGATATTGTGTCATGCGTACCCTAAGGTTTGTGCTGCCTGAAATAGATATACCGGAACGAAAGAAGAATAACCCAACACCCACAGCATGCTGTCTGCCCCTCTTTCTCCACACCTTTACATATATACTGTATGTATATATATATATATATATATATATATATATATATATATATATATATATATATATATATATATATATATATATATATATATATATATATATATATATATATATATATATATATATATATATATATATATATATATATATATACATATATATATATATATATATATATATATATGTATATATATATTGTGTGTGTAAAATATGTTATATGTAGTCTTGCTTGTGTTTGCCGACGTGTGGTCATGTGCCGCCTATGTGCTACCGTGGTGATTGTTCATACTGAAACTTCCAACGGAGGTCAGCAACAGGACGGAAATAAGATGAGTGATTGAAGCGATTTCAAAATGTAGATAGAATTTCCTTTAATTGATAGTCAACTATCGTCATTTTTTTTCTTTTTCAATAGGTGCTGGTAACCGCATTAGCTCTAGGCTCAAAAATAATCTGAAGGTATTTTCAATAGGTGCTGGTAACCGCATTAGCTCTAGGCTCAAAAATAATCTGAAGGTAGGCTAATAAAGATGTCAAAGATATTTTCTGAACATGGACAGCCTGTGTTTGAGGAATCAGATGAGGGAGGAGTACTTATCAGAGGTAACAGGGATAGAACAAGAGCAAAATCTGGCTGGGTGGATAGATAACATCAACCAAAATGCCGGATACGAAAGTGAGGAGCTAGAGAATATGAAGATAATGCAGCTGAAGTAGATGAATGGATGCCGAGCAGAGCAGACACAGAAAGCTGTTAATTAACAAATCAGAGAAAAGTAAATTCTTTGGACAAATGTTTTGACAGAGGAAGCTTTGATAAGTGCGCTCTGCCAGCTGAAACAAAAGAATAGACTGCTGTAGTGGAAAAACCCAAACACAAAGTAGATGATGGCAAGAAAATAACCTGGATAAATAAGCGCCCTCCAAGTAATGAGAATGAACAAACAGGAAACATTTCAACAACCGGAGGTGTTGTAGGAGAAGCAAAAGAGGCTGACACACTTTTGAAGGCATGGGTATTGTTTGTGTCTAATAACATAATTGATACAATTGTACTAAACACAAATGAAAAAATCCGGCAAAGGCTGGGCCAGTTGGAATTAAATGAGGAAGAAATGAGTAAAGGAAGTCATATCAGATTAATTGACTCAGTAGAAGTGAAAAGCTTTTTCGGTCTGTTATATGCGAGAGGTTTGCTCGGACTAAATACCCATGATTATCATATACTGCTTCATGAATCACTTGGACATCCAATATTCGGTGCGGTGATGTCTGCTAAAAGATTTGCTTTCATCCATGCCAATATTTCTTTCGATGACCTAAAAACAAGACACCGCAGATGGGTACACGACAGGTTTGCAGCAGCAAGAGATGTTTTTGAATGCTTCAGTAGAAACTGTAGTTCAGTGGTGCAGCCTGATGACTTCCTAACAATTGATGAAACATTGTATAGTTGCAGAACACAAATAGGTTTCCGTCAGTACAACAGGAGTAAGCCTGTTAGGTATGGCCTTTTGTATAAGTCTATCAATGCTGTGAGATATCCCTTCACTTTCAGCACTGTTGTATATTCCGGCAAACCCATCGAGGGATCCGGGCCATTTTACGTAACAGGCACCCTAGCTACTGTGAAGGCCCTTATAAACCAACTGAAAAGTAGTATAGACCTGAGAGGACGAACTATAAGTTTAGACAGACTATATACCAGCATAGAACTGTTCGAGTGGCTCCTGTCACACAGTATTAATGCCTTAGGCACGATCGATGCCGGTAGAAAAGGTATACCTTTAGAGATAAAGAATATTGGTGGAAAGCAAGATAAACTTTACGAGGTGTACTGGGAAAAAAAAGGAAGGAAAACTTTGCTTGAACTCCTTCATCAATCACACAAAGAGTAAAGCTTTGCCCAAGGAACGTTTTATTGCTTAGCACGATATCCCCCCTGTTGGCCATTACCAAAGACGATAGCCAAAAGAAGCCTGCAATCTACAAACTCTACGACTTTACTAAGGGAGGTACAGACATTATTGACCAAAGGGCGCAATTTTACACTGTGAACACAAAATCCCGAAGATGGACAGTAAACGCCTTCTCTTTTATTCCCAGACAGCGTTCTCAATGAATACCAGCACTGACCCTCGACGCCTAAATTCTTTTACATTTGGGTGGGATTTAGTTCAATCTCTTTGTACTCCTCAAATAGAGAAAAGGCAGTCAGTCAAGAATTTGCACAGCAGTATTGTGGCGAAGATGAACATTATACTTGGGAATCCGAAACCAGTTTCAGTGCTAGTAAGTAATGAACTTCGTGCATACACGTCAGAAACACGAAAACGATGCGCACCATGCCTCGAGTCCGTACTGTATATGGTAGTGGGTTTTCGGTGTCATTTGGTAAACTCTCCAAGATCAGACATCAGTGTCAGCTATGCCAGAGTGCAACCTGCCCACACCATACTGTTCATGTCTGTTGCAACTGTTACAAGTTGCATATGTCATAATGATACAACACACCCTGTATATTTTCATTTGGGTGATAGTGATATGTATGTTTTATTTTTTGTTGTTCTTCATAAGCCAAATGTTAATATTCTTCTTGAAATAACTGGTAGGCTACTAATTGTTAACAAAATCAAATATTAATCGTAATTCTTTTGCTTGGCCCGGTACTGTGCACTGTTAACAAAGACTAAAGGTCTGCAATGGGTTTTTTCAATATGCAAGGAATTTTGTTTATTTTTGTCTCCTGAAGACATAATGTTATTACTGATGTTATTACTGTCTTTATTATTGTCACTTGCTATTCTCATCTTAGACAAACACTAAATGTCTGCAAATTTAGTTGTTCTTTTCGTCTTCATATACTACAGATGGGATGTAATTACTATTATTATTGCTGTTGTTGTTGGTAATATTGATAACAATGATTATTTATTATTAGTTTTATGATGATGATATTTGCGTCCTGTAAAGGAAAATAATGTTTTGTGTGTGAAGTTTAGCTTTTTTGACAGTAAAATTTTTTTTTTAAATAAGTTTTCTCATCTTTTTTCCCACTTGATATTTCAGTAACATAATTTATGTAATCTTAATCAGTACTCATTATATAAAAAAAACATGCTTTTTTACTGGAGATGGAGGGCTTTGAACAAAATTCAGTGATTGGATAATGTCATATTTTTTCTACTATACCGGCTGTACGTCAGTATAAAACGATTATATTGCAAGTATGAACAGTACGAACGTCTATTTGAAATTCACCTATATGATGCGATAAAACACTGTACTCACTATATTTGTTCATATGGGGAAATAAAAAGTAAAAACGCATATAAACGTGATGAATAGGAGAGGTAATATTTAATTCAACATAAAAAAAAAATCTTGTTCAAAAAATAGTTATGCTGTGTTCTTTGGCCCTAGCATTGTCAGAAACACCAATGTCCTCTTGTACCAAGTGGAATAAATAACTCTGAAAGCACTAAAACCAGGATGTAATTAACGATAGCACCAGCATTTACAGGTTATATAAGGTTATTCATAATATAACTAAAAACCATATGAATAATGTCTTCTCATACTGAATATATATATATATATATATATATATATATATATATATATATATATATATATATATAAATATATATATATATATATATATATATATATATATATATATATATATATAATATATATATATATATATATATATATATATATATATATATATATATGTATATATATATATATGTGTGTGTGTGTGTGTGTGTGTGTATACATGTGTGTATGTATGCATATACATACATGTGTGTATGTATTTATTCGCCATTTAGGTTTGGCATGAACAGAAACTGCTGGAGAGTAAAATAGCTATAGTCAATTCCATTCCATGCGTGGCCTCACCAACACAGGTTTTAGTTAGATGTGGGGTACGCATAGCTATCTCCTGTTCGGCTGCAATCAATGTTTCCGATATCTTAGGCATACTGTGATAAAGATGCAAACTACTTCTTCAGTAATATTATATCCGAATGCTTATATTTACAAAGAACCTTCACTTTCGATAATAGAACAATACAAGCACACGAAAGACGAGCTTGTATGATGTATCAAATAGTCTACGCAGATCAAACGAATAAACGATGGTCTTTCAGTAACCCTTTTGTCTCACTGTTGGTAGCTAGAAAGACATCTGGCTGTGCGAGTGCGAGGAAAATGTATTTAATTATTTCTCGCATGCAAATTACGTGAGTAGAGGCAGTATTCGAAGTGGCATGGAATATTGTTGTTGTGTATGAGGCATGAAGCTGTCTAGGGAAGGTAAAAGGAACAACCACTGCAACATTGGATGGAAGGCGATGCATGACCATAGTATTCCAGTTTTCTATTCAGAATACTCTGCATATTTACTTAGCTTTTTATTGGACTTACAATTCTTTATAATAGCCCAATAACTGGAAAATTTCAGTAGTGTTTGGCCAAGTAACTTATCGAGCAAAAGTTTGAAATCTTATTGAGGTCCCGTCACCATTTGCGTATTGATGACATTATATACTGTATATATATATATATATATATATATATATATATATATATATATATATATATATATATATATATATATATATATATATATATACATATATATATATATATATATATATATATATATATATATATATATATGTATATATATATATATATATATATATATATATATATATATATATATATATATATATATATATATATATATATATATATATGTATATATATATATATATATATATATATATATATATATATATATATATATATATATTTTTATATGTTTCCTGGTGCAGGTGGATCTTATGACTCCACAGTTATTACTTTTACTCGAAAATGGCCTTGTAAGATACCCAGGACATATAAAACACAAACAAAATAAAGAAGTACACGGAGCGGAGGGCTCTTCACTAGGGGAAGTGCGTGAAACACGTGGATATAAAAACAGTTATATTTGATAGCACACAAGGTCAAAAGGAAAATTAACTGAAAATACGGTAAATTACTGCCGTAGAAGTCCTCCCGAAGGGGGGGGAGCTTGGGAATGCCAGGAACACGGACCAAGGATAATTCTGCTACAGGCGTCTTTCTGAAACGATATTTGGACCCACGTTACACATCTAATGCTGGAATTTGGGGATTGAATTACTCGGGGGTGCACTGAAGGCGCCAAGGACTCCCCGAGGCGTTACTTGTGACTCAGAGGAAAGAAGCTGTGAACACGTGGGCCTGGCTTGAACCAAGGAATATCAGGGAACACAAAGTTATAGGCCCAGAGATTAATAAATGCAAAAGGGCTAAGTAATCGTGACTAGCAACTCGTTTTGGGTACATTACCACATTTGTAGGGGCGCAGGGATGACGACGTCTTCTGCCGAGAAACACGTGTGGGAGCGTGGATAAATGGTAGCCTCCCTCTCCAAGGTATTTCTTCAAATCGTAGATTGGGGCGGAAAAGGGCGCCCTTGGGATGATGAAAAGGCCGCCGTTTAATGTCAGCTCGCGTTTGGAAGACTTGCAATCCCCCTTGCAGTCTTCTAAGGCCACGTGGAATGGAACACGGGGCACACAGGGCGGCGATGGGATCCACGTGGCGGCGAGCGGAAGAGGAGGGCAGGGGCAACGGCCCAAGACTGGACTTGTTCTCGGCTTAAACTAGCGGGCGCGTGTGGGGAAGGGCTGCCTTCGCCCTGACCTTTTATTGCTTCTGGACTGGGGTAGGGGGGGGGGGGCCGATGTCCTGACCCAGGGCACGCTGCTATCTCATAGAAAATGGTATTTTCATCTTTCTGTACCAAAGAAAACGGTGCAAAGCAGATTACTGGTCCCCAAACTATTATATTTTCTCTGAGCCCTTATTTCCCCGACCTTCAAAGGTTCAAACCAACCCAAAGCAGGGAAGGAGAAGAGTTTCCTAGCTTATTTTGGCGCTACTCTTTACAGCTCCCCTGGCAAGATAATATTCACACCTATAAACGGGTGCGAATATTGACAAAAGCAAAAATGAGCGAAGAAAACGTTCGACTTTATTCTATCTTTTACTTTGCTACAACCTTTACTCTACTTTATTTGTAAAACTCTGATGCCACACTAATCAATAACAAACTGAAGATTTACTTTAGGAGCAGAGTGCAATTTAGAATATACAATAAAAGGGTAAACTTGCTTGCAAATTAATTATTGCTCAAATACTTCCTAAGTACTGTTTCTACCCATTCTTTATTCGATTTACTTTACTGGGGTAATAAGGCGCTCAAAAGAAAATAAACAAAGAACACTTCAAAATTTCAAAATAACAACAACAAAATAAAACATACAAGGCAGAATTTAAAAGGAAACAAATGTAAACCCACTGATTCCTTAATGCTATCCTGGAATTACAGGCATGCTATTACTTGTGCCTTGAAGAGGCGGCATTCGTGACAATACACTGTAGGTATTAAATAATATCCCCTTTACCAAAATTGTAATAATAGAATTCAATTCTTCTTTTCAATCGACCTCCAATTGTTCACAAGCTCGACGAGCATAACTAATATTTCCCACGAACGCTAATCTGAAGGGGCAAGAACTTGACAGCTGTGAGGCAAAGAGATTATTCGCGGGTTTTAACTCGCCAACTTAAATGACGCTAAATTTTTACGTCTGCAGCTTACAACTCGGGTGTAAGCTAAAAATAGACTACTCGACTTATGAATGGGAGGATAAACAAATGAAGGGGAAAATGGACAAGGATAACATTCTCCACATGGATAATTAAAAAAAAAGAAATGTAAATAAAAATAAAGGAAACTACACAGAACAACAACGAAGGATATTACTTCATACTAAAGGGCGGGCCGCACCGCGGTGATTAAAAAGGCAACGTTAAAATTCGTAAGGGCAGGAGTCTTGTGACTCAAGATTCGTAAAAAAAAAAGAAAAGATTAAATGCAAAAGTAAATAATATACGTAGAAAATAAAGGATAACAGAGTGAGGTATTTATGATTTACTTCTTTTTCTAACTTCCGTCGCCAACAGGCGACGGTCAGAGCTAACTCTCAGCCCAAGGGCGGGGAAAGAAACCCAAAGGGCGCGACCCCTTCAGGAAGAGTTGACACGCCTGCCTTGTGCCAAAGGACGGGCGTAAGGGCGTGCCACTTCCCACTCTGTCTCTCTTGCTGCTTCAAAATAAAATGATTTATACATTTCAAAAGGGGATGATATCCCATATATTAACTGCCGCTTGCGGTGGTAAGTAAGGGAAAGTGTGAAGGAAAGATCGATAGAGAAGGATGAGGGATAGAAATTCCAAAGGAAAGGAAGAAGATAGCGGAAGGCCTTGACATCCTCTCCTGGATGAAAGGTGCCAAGACGTTCAAAGATGAAGAAGGGGGCCCTATGCCAGGTTTGCACAGGGGCCAGAAGAGCTCGGGGCTCCTTGTGGACTACCTGCGATCGCCCACACCCGTGGTAACTCCGCCGCGAACCTCTCCTCCTTGGACCGTTGTCCTTGGCCGGGGGATCGGAGGGCCCGAGACCAAAGGGCGGCAAGGGGTGCCATCTGGGTCAGCTGCTGCGACAACTGACCCAGGAATTTTGTTCGCCATCTCGGACATTAACCGGCGCAGATCGCAGAGTTCATCGGCCCAGGAAGGCGGGGCAGAATCATGACTCGCGGAGGAATCTGCGGCGGGCGGCGAGAGAGAGGGGACGGCCGGAGGGGGCGGGGTCGACTTGCTTGCAGAGGTGACCAGCTCAGGCACTGACATTGGCACTGGCGCTGGTGGCGATGTGGTGGTGGTCTCGTCTGTCTGGACGGACGGAGACTGGCACTGCTCAGTGCGCCTAAGGGGCACTGGCAGAGGAGTTGAAGGCCGAGATTCTCCTGAAGGGAGATCTGGCCGAGGCCTCGGCACTGGCACTGATGCCGTGCCGGGCACTGGACTCGGATTTGGATGATTTATTGGGGAATGGGGACCCCGTAATGGTTGTGGCTTGAAAGGGGACGCAAAGTCTTGGCCCAGGATGACGTCATAGCCTCCTGGAATGTGTTTCGCTACGGCGAGACGAAGGGTCCTGGCTCTGTGGGGTCGGGTGACCCTCAGTTGGACCGTTGGGAGGATCATCTTAAACTCGTTTATGCCCTCAATGGTGACGAGCTTGCGTCGGTCAATTCTAGCTCCATAGGGAACTTTGTCCCTCCTTATGAGGGAAATTTGCGCGCCAGAGTCGTCAAATGCCTTGACCTGGCGTGCTGAGTATTTACCTCGAGGAGGTGCCACATAGATGGGACCCTCGGCAGGAGGGCCTAAGGACTCGGGATTCGTTACTGCCAGGGCGACGGCGGGAGTTCCTGCCTTATTATTTCTAGGGCATTTTGCCCATGAGGAAGAGTGGCCATAAACCTTGCACGCCGTGCAAAAGGTTTGGCTGAAATCTCTTCGCACTGCCCCGGCAGAGGGCGCAGGCGACTTATCAGGGGGCTGTCCGGGAGAGAGAGACGCGGGTGGTTTACTGCGGCATTGCTCCTTGGCATGCCCGATCTTTTTACAGAACCCGCACACGATGGGCTTCTGTGATTGCCCATTCTTCGGCGGAGGGGCACCCGATAGGTAGGCGGGTGGCGTAATTTTGCGCTGCAGCGAGCTCTCCTGGGGGTGATGGGTGTCCCATAGATCCGCTATTCGGCAGCAATCAGCTAAGGTGGGGGGCTCCTTCTCGGCGATGTGCGTGGCGAGGGCCGGCGGGGTGTAGAGTAGGAAGTTCTCTATTTGTATTTGTTCGATGGCATCGTTGAGGGTCGTAACCCCCACGGCCTCGAACCATTTGGCACGGGCACGCTCGGACTTGTAGGCCCAGTCTGCCCAGGTTTGATTGGCCTCCTTCACTAGCCCGCGCCAGCGCCTCCTCCAGCGTTCAGGGGTTATCTCGTACGCCTTGGCAATAGTCTGGCGTACGACCTCCCAATTTTCCTGCTCCTCCGGCGGGAGGGCCCTGTAGGCAATCAGGGCCTTCCCTCCAAGGAACTTGCCCAACACCAGGGAGAGTTCGGCGGCACTCAGGGGGCAGGCCTTTAGCACTGTCTCGGCGCTGTCGAGCCACACCTCGGGCTCAGCCTCCGTCCACTTCGGCATGCAGGCGAGAGCCTGGCTGAAGGCACTCATCCCCTGGGGGGCAGGTGGAGGCGAAGGGCCACTCTGTTGCAGCATTGCGAGTTCATGGGCACGCTGCTTGTCCCTTTCTTCCCTCTCGGCTTCTTCTCGTTTCTCCTGGGCCAGTCTTTCTGCTGCACGTTCTTGTCTCTCTGCGTCTTCCCGTCTCTCCTGAGCCAGCCTCTCTGCCTCCCGTTCCTGTCTCTCTGCTTCTCGTTCCTGCCGTGCGGCTTCGTCTCGTCTCTCCTGAGCCTGTCTTTCTGCCTGTATGGCGTCCATCCTCTCCTGTACCCAGTCTCTTAGTTCTCTCCCGGAAAGGCCGAGTTCCTTCCCTGAGGACATGAAGAACTTGAAATCCTCGCTCTGCTGAGACCGTGTCGACATTTTGCAGGCGGGAGAGGACGCTAGTAACACACAGAATTAATTTCCCAGAGCTGTGGGAATCTTGGACACCTTTTCAAAGAACGTATGAGTGGTCTCCCGATTTACCGACGAAGCGGGCTGATTGGGGACGATGAATTTAGCAATGATTGGTCTCCCTATTTACCGACGAAACGGGCTGATTGGGGACGATGAATTAGCGATGATTGGTCTCCCGATTTACCGACGAAACGGGCTGATTGGGGACGATAAATTAGCAATGATTGGTCTCCCGATTACCGACGAAGCGGGCTGATTGGGGACGAGGATTAGCAATGATTGGTCTCCCGATTTACCGACGGAGCGGGCTGATTGGGGACGATGAGTAGCAATGATTGGTCTCCCGATTTACCGACGAAACGGGCTGATTGGGGTCGATAAATTAGCAATGATTGGTCTCCCGATTACCGACGAAGCGGGCTGATTGGGGACGAGGATTAGCAATGATTGGTCTCCCGATTTACCGACGAAGCGGGCTGATTGGGGACGGTGAGTTAGCAATTATTGGTCTCCCGATTTACCGACGAAACGGGCTGATTGGGGACGATGAATTAGCGATGATTGGTCTCCCGGTTTACCGACGGAGCGGGCTGATTGGGGACGATGAATTAGCAATGATTGGTCTCCCGATTTACCGACGAAGCGGGCTGATTGGGGACAATGAATTAGCAATGATTGGTCTCCCGATTTACCGACGAAACGGGCTGATTGGGGACGATAAATTAGCAATGATTGGTCTCCCGATTTACCGACGAAGCGGGCTGATTGGGGGACGATGAATTAGCGATGATTGGTCTCCCGATTTACCGACGAAGCGGGCTGATTGGGGACGATGAATTAGCAATGATTGGTCTCCCTATTTACCGACGAAACGGGCTGATTGGGGACGATGAATTAGCGATGATTGGTCTCCCAATTTACCGACGAAGCGGGCTGATTGGGGACGATGAATTTAGCAACGATTGGTCTCCCAAGGTAACGACGAACGGGCTTACTTGGGGACTAGATTGGGATATATATTTAGGTCTCCCGAATTACCGACAAAACGGGCTCACTTGGGGACTGAATGGAAAATGAATCGGTCTCACCAACGGACCGACGACACGGATTTATTGGGGACAAGAATAGAATATATAGGCGCCCGGGAATTTCCGCACAAACGACGTCTGATCAGCGAGGGCGCTAGTTTTAATGACTTATGGGAGAAGTGTTATTCTCAAGGACAATTAGGTGGGGGGGCCATCCCACAATCACAACAGATAGGCAACACACGCAGCCGTAGTAACAGCACAAAACAAAACCACAGAAAAAACAGAACAATACAGAACATATAATGTCAGACCCCCAACAATGCAAAATTTGGTAGAGCGAAGCAAATCAAACAAACAAATGTTTTCCTAACTGGGCCACGGAATGGACGGTCAAGGCCGTCTGCGCCAAATGAATGAACGACGTAAACACGGTTGTTGACCCTTTCCGTCCTGGGCGTATAATATACGCTTTCGCTCCTATTTCTAAAACGAGAGAGAGAGAGAGGGTAAAAATGCGTCAGCAATGCTAATCTGACTTTCGAACACGTGGTTGACGTCGAGGTCTCGCGCCTTTATCTAATGATTCGGTTTCGAAATCACTCGTTTCTACAGGAGGAATATGCGCACTATTCCTTTAATGATTTATCACCTGTATAACCTAATTGAATGGCATGCAAGCCGCGTGCAAAGGCTTCCAAAGCTAAGTTTCGGCGATTCTCTCTCTCGTTTTCCTCGGACATGCGCCCTACTATAAAAAAAAATTCCTAGGACTAGTCACGTTTTCTAAAGCGTCCTACGCTAAATAAACACAGTTTACTTACGCAGAATTTCCTTGGCCTGTTGCGCTGGCTTTTCAAAGGTTCGTAATCTGTCTCGTATCCAGCTTAGCTGAGCTAATTGCTGATTTCACAAATTGCAACACAAACAACAAAGGGGAAGAGGGGGGGGATGCAATCATTACGAGAATCACTGGTCAGGTCGCCATTTTTATATGTTTCCTGGTGCAGGTGGATCTTATGACTCCACAATTATTACTTTTACTCGAAAATGGCCTTGTAAGATACCCAGGACATATAAAACACAAACAAAAAAAGAAGTACACGGAGCGGAGGGCTCTTCACTAGGGGAAGTGCGTGAAACACGTGGATATAAAAATAGTTATATTTGATAGCACACAAGGTCAAAAGGAAAATTAACTGAAAATACGGTAAATTACTGCCGTAGAAGTCCTCCCGAAGGGGGGGGAGCTTGGGAATGCCAGGAACACGGACCAAGGATAATTCTGCTACAGGCGTCTTTCTGAAACGATATTTGGACCCACGTTACACATCTAATGCTGGAATTTGGGGATTGAATTACTCGGGGGTGCACTGAAGGCGCCAAGGACTCCCCGAGGCGTTACTTGTGACTCAGAGGAAAGAAGTTGTGAACACGTGGGCCTGGCTTGAACCAAGGAATATCAGGGAACACAAAGTTATAGGCCCAGAGATTAATAAATGCAAAAGGGCTAAGTAATCGTGACTAGCAACTCGTTTTGGGTACATTACCACATTTGTAGGGGCGCAGGGATGACGACGTCTTCTGCCGAGAAACACGTGTGGAAGCGTGGACAAATGGTAGCCTCCCTCTCCTAGGTATTTCTTCAAGTCGTAGATTGGGGCGGAAAAGGGCGCCCTTGGGATGATGAAAAGGCCGCCGTTTAATGTCAGCTCGCGTTTGGAAGACTTGCAATCCCCCTTGCAGTCTTCTAAGGCCACGTGGAATGGAACACGGGGCACACAGGGCGGCGATGGGATCCACGTGGCGGCGAGCGGAAGAGGAGGGCAGGGGCAACGGCCCAAGACTGGACTTGTTCTCGGCTTAAACTAGCGGGCGCGTGTGAGGGAGAGCTATCCTGGCCCTGACCTTTTATTGCTTCTGGACAGGGGTAGGGGGGGGGGCGATGTCCTGACCCAGATCACCGACCCGGATATCATAGAAAACGATTTTCTTTCCCTGTACCAAAGAAAACAGTGCAAAGCCAGTTTACTGTCCCCAAACTATTATATTTTCTCTGAGCCCTTATTTCCCCGACCTTCAAAGGTTCAAACCAACCCAAAGCAGGGAAGGAGAAGAGTTTCCTAGCTTATTTTGGCGCTACTCTTTACAATATATATATATATATATATATATATATATATATATATATATATATATATATATATATATATATATATATATATATATATATATATATATATATATATATATATATATATATATGTGTGTGTGTGTGTGTGTGTGTGTGTGTGTGTGTGTACATTAAAATATAATATATTAGTTTTATTTACTATTTTATGTATTTAACATTTGAGTTTGAAACTAACACCTCAGAGACTCTGACTATCACAGTATGGTAAGATCGGATATCTATATAAACACATCCAGTAGAGGGTCGAGCTTCGACAACTTCTCGCCGTACGTGCGGTTGGAACGTTTTGTATCTTCTGAGCAGACAATGGCATTCAGGGTAAGGCTGATTGGAGCAAGTCCGTAAATAGTTAGTGCGTATGTGTTTGCTTGATTACTGAACTCTATATTCAGCTGCACCAACTTCATCAGTGACCAATTTATTGTGAATTTCAGATCGTATGATGGATAGGTGGTTAAAAACCGAAAGCACGTTAAAACGAGGTAATGATGACACAGAAGAGGAAAGTGCAGCAGGCTCAAAAGAAAAAACACAGACTCATCAACCAAAGCGTAAAAACCGTAAATATCCTGAGGAATATATATCCTTTGGATTTATCAGTAGGGGCAGTGAAGGTGAACAGAAACCACAATGTGTTCTCTGTTATGAAATTTTGTCCAATGGAAGTATAAAACCAGTCAAACTTCGCCGACATTTTGAAACGAAGCATAAAGAATGTACCAACAAACCTATTGGACATTTCCAAGGAAGGAGGCAAGAACTTCTTTCAAGACAAAATGTAATAGAAAAAATAGCAACTGGGTGTGAAAATAAGAACGCCGTGTCTGCTTCGTATGATGTGTCTTTGCTAATAGCAAAAAGTGGTAAACCACATACAATAGCAGAGAAAGTAATTCTACCTGGTGCCAAAGCAATTGCATCTAGAATGCATGGAGACAAAATATTAAAGAGTTTTGATCTCATTCCATTATCAAACTCCACGGTGAAGCGGCGAATAGAAGACAGTCTGAAAATGTGAAAAATTAGCTAGTGAAAAGAGTGATTAAAAGTCAGTATTATTCTTTGCAATTAGATGAAAGTACGGACATCTCTAACTGTGCTGATTTACTTGCATTCGTAAGGTATGAATTTGATGGTACAATTAGTGAAGATTTTCTCTTTTGCCAGTCATTGCCAACTCATACTACAGGTGAGAGTATTTTTAATTGTGTGAATGATTTCATAATTACCAATGAAACTGGATGGTGAAAGTGTGTGGGAGTCAGTACTGATGGGGCTCCAGCGTTGTCGGGAAAGTACAAAGGACTCAAGGCAAAGATCCAAGCTATGATACCAAATGTCACATGGACTCATTGCTGCATACACAGAGAATCATTGGCAGCAAAAAAGTTGCCAGAAAAATTGAAGACAACTCTTGATGAAGCAGTGAAAGTAGTTAACTTCATAAAAGCTCAACCCTTAAATTACCGTATTTTTTTAGTTCTTTGTGATGAGATGGGCAGCGCCCACGAACAACTGCTTTTGCATTCTCAAGTGCGCCTGCTGTCTCGAGGTAAAGTACTCACCCGCATATTTGAGTTCCGCGATGAAATAAGACTATTTCCTCAGGATAAATCATTTCATGGGATAGAGTGGTTTGATGACTTTTCCTGGCTAGCTACTGTGGCATATATGTCGGATGTATTTACGTATTTGAATGACCTAAATTTGAGCCTTCGGGGGAAATCCGTAACTATTTTTAAAGTTGTAGATAAAGTGGAAGCCATGATCATGAAATTAAAATTGTGGTCTGAACGCCTGCAGAGTGGTGTTTGAATCCTTTCCAACACTTTGTGACTTTCTTGAAAATTCTAAGGATGATATCCCTGAAGAAATAAGTAGCCTTTTCGTTCAGCATTTGCAAGGTTTAAAGACCAGTTTCAGGGATTATTTTCCTCCTCGTGATGCTAATAACAATTGGATTAGGGATCCATTTCATGTAGAAGTGAAAGGTATAAAAGAATTAACAGCAAGAGAAGAAAATAGTCTTGTTGAACTTTTATGTGCCACTTCCCTACGGTCAAGTTTCAGTCTTTATGACTTAGCAGACTTTTGGTTAAGTGTGAAAAATAAGTACCCAGAACTGGCTACTAAAGCCATTTCCAACTACATATTTATATGAGCAGGCCTTCTCTCAATTAGTGTATATAAAATTCAAATACAGAAATAGGCTAAATGTAGAACCTTATCTGCGCCTAAAGCTATCTGTCATTAAACCTGAAATCGAAAATTTGGTAGTAGCCAAGCAGCATCAGCCATCTCATTAAAGGAGTCAATGAGAAATAATTTATTTCCTGTTCTGTATATCTTTTATTTCCATTTATTGGTTTTCTTATTTTTCATATTTTTTCAGTTACATACATCTTTCTTTTGACAAATATAATAACACTGGTTCGTTTTTAGTTTAATAAAGTCATCATGCTAAGCTGACAGACCTTTCAATATCCTGGGGGGCCATGGGAAAACCCATATAGATAAAAGGGGTCCTCGTTAGTGAAAAGGTTGAGGACCACTGATGTAGGTGATGAATGGTAATCACTACTATATCAACAGCAAGAATGTATGACAAACCTACAGGTTCTAAGGCATAAAGGAATCAAAGACCCTTCATAAGTCGAAAGTTCAAAAAGTATGGGAAAAGTTATCAATATATTTACCAATGAAACGTCAGGAGTCAACTTTTTAGTGGTCTTTTCATCCTAAATAATAATAATAATAATAATAATAATAATAATAATAATAATAATAATAATAATAATAATAATAATAATAATAATAATAATAATAATAAGCAAATACCACGCATTAATTCAAGTGATAATGTTTTATATGATAGGATATCACCCAAAAGCAACCAAAAGAAAAATTACCCCACCTCTCGACCTCCACCCTCTGTTGCCTCAGGGAAGATGAAAAAGTATTTTGTTATCATTTTCGTTTATGTCTTTTACCCAGACCTCAGCTATTGCAGGGCACCTGAGGAGTCGGTTCCGCCTCTGTTCTCAGTGGCTTCATTTTAGGACTGTGGGCTTCCATTTCATTCAGCTTTTCCTCTCTTTTCGAGGTCTTCCCCCAGCTATCTCCTTAATTAAACCGCCAGAAAGCTTGAACATTTCCCTCAAATTTGATCCTCGGCAAAGGAAGCAGGTTTTTGGTTGCTACACACTTTTCCTTTCGATTTATGCTTTCCTTGATTATGCTCTATTTATCTGTTACTCTTATTCTTCAATATCTGTTATTGTGTCAATTCCTGTATCTGTTGCGTAAAGTTTTATCGGCTAGGATCAGTGGTTACATAAGTGACCACCAATAAATACTGTGGGCCAAAGACAACAGTCGCCAGAGTATTTGGCGTGTGTTAATCAAATATTCTGCCAGCAAAGATTAAAAGATTTAATTTAAGCGCCGTAGTTCCGAGGTAATTCCAGGTTTTGTCTTTGATGGAAACCATAAAATATGATGGTCAGCAAAGACTTATTTAGTATTAACTCTCACTCTTATTACGGTTAATGGACTTGGTAAACTTTGCAATTAACCTCAGTTACGCATTTTCTGGTACCTAATTCAAACATATAATGGGTAAAGATCACCTGGAAAGTGTAATAGTAGCTTCCCAGTAATTATGATCAAACAATAAAAGCGTCTGATAATTCTAGTGATAAAATAATGTATTTAAGGAAGCTTACGATATACCACTTCTTTGTCAAAGGGTATTTTTTTTTCTTTTTATAAACAAGTTCCCTTCCTTAACGAGCGGAGTATACACTTTTTATGAACAAGTCCGGATAAAGGGTCGGCTAATGCTTGCAATCAGCAATATCGTTGGTTACAACAGAAGGGTAATGAGAGCTACTGTGAAAGCAAAAGAAAGATCAAGTAAAAAAAACGCAGAGGAAATTTAGCGAAAGTCCGAAAAAAATCAAGTCTTAATAAAAGTAAATTCTTTTATAGATGCATGGAAAAATAAAAAAAGTGTAGAAGGTGGATGGAAAAGAAAGAGGCATTTTTTTTATAAAAAAAAAAAGAAGAGAGGAATTACAATTGTTCAGCATTGCGACATTTTAATCTTAGGCAGATTTTCCAAGGTTATGTTTATGAACGTAGCTATGTGCATTAGGGTCCGAAGAGACAAAACTTAAATGATGAAGTCCATTTGGTTGGAAATTCAGTTATTCTGGAAATACCACGTCTGGCATTCTAACTCAGAACGTTTTTATCTCTCTGCCTTGGGAAAGTGAAACAACTTCTTATGAAGTTGGAACGGAATTTTCTCCTAGAGGGTCGCTGCTGTGCGGAAACCATACTGAACCCGAAGAATGCCATATGGTCATTTCCAACTGCATTCGAATGACGTTTGATGGTGCTCGTCACTTTATACATCATAAATCTTTCCCGTTAGAATTTTCAAGGTTTGATTAATTAATTTAGCCTACGTTGGTGACAAGTATGATTAGTTCTTACTTTCTCGGGTACATACTGATAAAATAGTAAAAAAAAAACGCCAGATTTTCCTGGAATACGATCCAGGAGGAAATAGTGCAAATGCTATAGTTACGAACAATGTTTTTTTTTTTTGGTGGGGGGGGGCATTGGCATAGTTACTGATTGACTGAACAATGAATTACACATGAAGAGCTGTAGTTGCAACACATGTAGCTTAGAATTATAGCTACTTGCAGCAATTACGAAAATAAGCTTTGTTACAAGGAATAAAGACAACTTTTCCAAGCCCTGCTTACACTCGATCTTTCATCAGATTCTACTGCCCTGCTATACTTTTACATTGTAAAAATTATGAAAATTATAAAAATCCTCCAATCTAATGTTGGTGGGAAAGAACTTGGAGGACAGAAAAACCTGAAGTTCTATTTAGTTAAGACGATTCCGCTAATCCCATTTCCGGTTTATTCGGTTTTAATGGTTAAACTGTTTTTTTTTCACTAGCGGTTCTTCCATTTGTGCTCAAATAACATGGAAGTATTCGACTACTGATGCTATTTTTACCGTATAACTTTTCATTGTTGTCGGAATGAATTTCAAGATGAAAGTAATATTTTTTCTAGGTTACCTGTAGCAGAAATAAAATGAGTAACTATCGAGAACTTTCGCTGTGATTACCAAGAAAAAATAGACACAAGAAATGTCTTGAAAATTTTCACTTGAAAGCTTTTGGGTAATCTAGTAATAACTGAATAATGTTTCTTAAAGATATTCACAAATTTTCAGAAGATTTAATTGAAAAAAAAGGCACACACAAAGCTTTATTTGGGTTGTGTGTCTGTGAAGGAGAATGGTAACCCTTTCCTCAGTAACGGATAACATATTTGTACCAAGAAACGGAAGTTTATATTAAAATGAATTTGAAACGGAGTTTATTCTTTATATATTACAAGGAAACGGATATTTTAGAACGGAAACTGTTTACAACATACAGCAATGAAGCCCTTACAAAAGAAAATGCTATGTTAGTTGTATCAAGGATTATATATCAGTTAATCTAATGCCACGTACTTAAAGGAACTCTAATATTTCAGTATGTGTGGAAGCAATGTTAAGATTCATTGGTAAGAATACTAGCTCATAGTAAAAGAAAATAGATGCGATAACTAGAACTTAGGTGACAAGACACACAGATGGGAGGCATTTTTATCAAATGTCTATTTTTTAAATTTTAAAAAAATATGTTCTGCCTCTTAAGATACAAGAGTTAGCTGAGAAAAATTCCTGTGAGTAGAAAGGAACTGCACATGTTGCTTATAAATCAAAAGGTAACATTGAGAGCCAATGTTACGTGTTACCGAACAATGATCCATCTCGAAGGGTTTATTCCAAGTTTTACCAGCAGTTTAAACAGTGTTTCTTTTTCTAGTGAAACTTGACCCACTTAAGGGGAAAAAAATGTTCCTTTTGTATGCCTCTCAGGTAAGACATTTTATCACTGAATGATTAGTCCTTCACAATAACGGCTTTCCCTTCATTACTTCTGAGCAAGCGTTGATTTGTATTCCTAGCCTTAGCTAACGCTCTGTTACATGGCTTCTTTCATATTGCCGCGGTTTTTTGCAACTAAACGTCCTTACAAAGTGGCACGTCTGGGGAAAATTAGTTAGAAAATAGAAAGAGCAAGGAAGACATTGTTTATCACTGATGAAAATAAACAACAACACTCTTAAAGAGGAAAATGTAAAGAACATGATAGGCATCATGACAAGCAGAAACAGAAATATCTCAACCATAGAATTAAAATTTTTTTTATCTGCCATTAATGTTAGAATTTACGAATTGTTAATCTAACTAAAAAGAAATTTTAGTTATTGTTTACTTATATTGGAAACCTGATATTCTGTTTACGATTCATTGTAAGAGACACTGATAATTATACTAACTTTTTAAAGCATTTACTGTAGGACAGAAAAAATCATACCAAAGATATATGAAATGTAACTGACTTTCATTTCATAGAATAAACTATAACTGAAATTAATGCTGCCATATGAGAGACTTCTGAATATGTATCTGTGGCTCATAAAAATAAACAATAAATAAAGAGAAAAACTTGCATCTTCATTCAGTTCTTCATAGGCATGACGCTTTGTCAAGTCTGGTAACATTTGGAGTAAATCATTATCTTCACAAATTCCTGGTCATTATTATAAATGATCTTATTCGAATGAGTTGGCATTTATTGTATAAATCTGATTGATTTTTAGGGTAATGACGGTTATTTCGTGGGAAGGCGGTCAGCAGCTTGAATCAATTAAAGTGGATAGGTTTAAAGGTTATTTCGAGACTCTATATGTATATATATATATATATATATACTAGTATATATATATATATATATATATATATATATATATATATATATATATATATATATATATATATATATATATATATATATACATATATATATATATATATATATATATATATATATATATATATATATATATATATATATATATATATATATATATATATATATATATATATATATATATATATATATATATATATATATATATATATATATATATATATATATATATATATATATATATATATATATATATATATATATATATATATATATATATATATATATATATATATATATATATATATATATATACATATATACATATATATATATATATATATATATATATATATATATATATATATATATATATATATATATATATATATATATATATATATATATATATATATATATATATATATATATATATATATATATATATATATATATATATATATATATATATATATATGCATACATACATACATACAGCATCTACGTGACCAAGGTTAGGCAAAGTTAATGTTTGTGGTCCTGTCCAATGAATTTGCAGTTAACATTGGGGCGTTTAAGAGAACAGAGTGGAGTAACGATAGAAACTTGATAGACCTAGAATATGCAGATGAGGCTGTTTTAATCAGTCAGACATAGAAAATCTTACTCAAAAGAATACATCGTGTAACTAAAAAGACAGAACTTGAGATAATTCTAAGGCAAACAAAAGTAATGAGGACAGAGTATGAAGAAAGAGTTGGAATTAAGGAGTAGGATTTTGGTGAAAAAACTAAAAAAGGCAAATCAAATAACTGGCAGGCTGAATAAGAATTTAAAATCGATTAGACTGAAGTGGCATAGAAATTAATGTTATACACTTGTCTGATAGGATCTGTGTTGCTATACATACATAAATTGGTATGACAACGAAACTGTATTTAAAAGCTTATGATAATTTGAGAATAAAGCTTAAAGAAAAATCTTAGGGGGCTAGATGGCAGGACAGAGTAAGAGATGGTACCATAAAAGAAATAATGGGATTTCCATATGTACTGTAGATTCGATAACAATGAGAGGGAGATAGGAATGGCTTGGACATGTCCATTGCACAACCCCTCGGAGAATAGCTCGTGAACTGTGATCTTGGCTCCTGTGGGCACCAGAGGAGTTGGAAGACCCAAACCTATTTGGATGAGAACTGTGAGAAGGGAGGCTGGAGATGAGTGGAGAGTTGTGGCAGATGAAGCAAAGGGAAGGCATGACAGGAAAAATTGTAATGAAAGTAATAATCATATGGTATTTAGTATTTATTCATTTTAACTATGGTAATTGTAATGATAGACATGGAGGAGCAAGAGAGAACTTTGGGTTGTTGTTTTTAAGTATCAAGCTTACTTAGCGCAACTATGCACAATCTAAGCACAAGCTAGGGTGTTACGAGGTCATGATGCTTAACTGTTGTCAGTTTTCTGTATTATGGCATAACATTATGTTTCTTGTTCTGTTTCAAGTCAGAATTTCCAACTGATTATTTTTAAACACATTTTTAAATCATTTTCATGTTTCAATTTGCAATTCACTTTCGAGAGTTAAAGTTAGTAAGTGAGTGTGTCTGTTATCATGCAAGTACAGGTGTGGCATTACTGCAGTTTTGAGGCATTCAAGCCCAGAACCTCAGCACATTCAGACATTCTCCTTTTGTAAATAAACTCGAAAAAAAGATGTGTACATATTAAACCCCTTTCTCTTCTTAACAATGGTTTGTGATCCTTTATAGCTCACAACAGAACCTGTGTGCCAAGTTACGCAGAGTGCCACATATCCAGTTCCTTGGAACTCACCTGCACACACACATATTGTGCACAGTCTGCACCTGTGCTGCCCTGCACTGAGTACCAACCACTCCGCATATCCTTCCCTCAACTGGCACCATGAGTTACCACTGTGTCCATGAGTGCCCTCATTCATGCTCCGAAGGACTGCATCCATTTAATGTATCCTTTATCTGCCACACTCATCCACAGGGTGACCTTCACAAAGGCACACTCGCCCACAGTACCACTGTATCCCAGGGGCATCCCAACAACATGGGTCACTCATCCTAAGGGACGCTTCCATTGAGACTGACCTACCACAGGTGCTCTCTCATTTTAACTTAGACGTTTGGAGAAAGTTCCACTCATTGTAAGACATTAGAAACATGTTGGTGGATGGCTACAAAACCTTCTTGGCTATAGGAAAGGGTATGGCCTCAAAAGGAGACCAGCTGGCCACTTGGGTCCAAGAGCAGGTCACTGCTGCTAAACAGGAGAGGAAGGATAAGGAAGAGAAAGAAAGACAGAAGAGAGAAAAACAAAGGCAATATGAGCAACAGAAAGAGGAAAAACAACGACAGTATGACTTGGCTCTGAAGGAGAACAAGCTTGAGATTGAAAAAGCCATGCAAGATGGTGCCATGACACTGGCACGACACCATGCCAACAACCCTGTCATTACTTCAACCCACTCAAACATATCGAGCATAAATACGCTCGTACCTATGTGGATCGAAGAAGAGCCAGAAGCTTGGTTGGATAAGGTGAAGAACCTCTTCAGAAATTACAGCATCATTGTAATGGAAATGGTCCTGATCCTATCTAAACACATGTGCGGCAAGGGACAGGAAGCTTTCCATACTCTTGACAATGGTGCCAAGGGAAATATGGAGACGGTTCGCAGAGCTATGCTAAGGCCTACGAAATAATACAAGAAAGGTGGAGGCACCAGTGGCGAACTCTCCCAGAAGAAATCAACCAAACTTGGTCTGACTGGGCTTAACACAAGTTGCGAGGCTTTCTGGCGTTAGTTAGACACCCTGGAATGCACTGACTTTGAGGACCTAGCAAACTGCATGTAACTAAAAGATTTCTTCCAGTACACCCCTGGCTCTCTGGCAGTGCATATTAATGACAAGTAGCCCAAGTCATTAGCTGCCTGCTGTCGTATAGCTGGCACCTGGGAAACATACCATCCCTCGTCATGCATATCCAACAGGCACATAGTGCCTCCCGGTCATCCATCAGTGCCAGCCCGACCAAACAATGGACCCTCTTCCCAGCCTTCTGTGTGCACCCACTGCCGCAAGGTGGGTCACTTAGAATCCAAATATCGATTTAAAGAGGGAGCTGCAAAAAGCATCCCTCTCATCACTCCTCCAAGCCCTACAAGCAATTGATGCGCTCCCAAGAACCCTCTCCCTCTACCTCAAATCCAACCTCACAACCCAAAGAAACCACGACCATTAAGGACACAGAGAAGGGCCCTTGCAAAGACTGTGGAACCTCAGGCCATTGGTCCGGAGCATACCCGCTTGTCCTATGCATGGCAAGCCTAAGCATGTCCATGTCCTCACAAGGAAGTGGTATTACTCCCAGGTTGTTGCAGTGGTACCCCTCGACAGCTCCACCCCTCCCAAGGTACTGTCAAATATGGTTAGACACAGGGGCAGATTTTAGCTTGATCATCCCGACAGATTTTAGCTTGATCACCCTGGTACCGGTGCCTGCCAGAGCTGTCATCTAAGAAGACGAAAGGTGGACCATCAGTTGGGTGGTAGGGACTACCCTGGATATCCACACCTTCAGCTCCAGGTAACCACACCTAGGGGCACGAAAGACCATCGCTTGGGTACGGTGAGCTTAATCAAGCCAGGGTGCCACTTCTGGTTAGGCTCCTCTGAGGAGAGCCTCAGGGAGTGCCCTTGTGCTGTATGACAACTTTGGCCACTGAGGAGCTGAACCCAGGTGCTGTACCCCAAGAGGAGAAACCAGGGACAAAGGACGCTGTGCTGGAAGATGTGCCCTGATAACAAGGAAACCCTACCAACTCAGAGGACCAAGAGGTCCCCCAAGGGGTGCCCACCTTCCTGGTCACCGTGGCCAATGCCAAGATCCCAGATCTGAAAAGGTCGTAGTTCATCGCTGCCCAGAGCGAGGATGAGGACCTCCAACCAATGAGGGAAGAAACCCTCACAAGCATAGATGATGTGGTGGACCTCTCCAAAGAGGGTTCCCTACTAGATGAGGTCTTAAACCGGATCACCTGGGGACCCGAAGAGCCTGCCCACATCATACACCAGCTCTCGTAATACTGCAAAAATTGTGGGACCAAGTCCTGCAACTGGTTCATGATGGATTTGATGGATTTAGGGGGTGCTTTGGTGTCTCCCAAACCATAAACATGCTAGAGGGGAAGTGCTTTTGGCCTTGGTAATGGAAGGCCGTCAAGGCATACATCGCCTCTTGCCCCTCCTGTCAGCTAGCAAGGAAGCCCAACAAGGTTCTCCTGAAGGCTCCCCTCCAAACAATCCCATGCATCGCTGTTCCCTTCCAGGACTTATTCATTAATTATTACACAGCAGAGGGATGCACCACTTCGAAGACCGAGAATGCCCACGTCCTCACAATCATTGATCAATTCACCCGACATCACGAGGCCATTCCAATGCAGAGCATCAGCTCTAAAGATGCCATCAAAGCCATACTCCATTTCTTCTGTCGCTTTGACTTTCCTGCAACCATCCAGAGTGACCAGGGGAGACACTTTATGTCAAAAAATTTTAGGGATAACATGGCTGGCCAGCCACGACATCACACACCATCCGGAAAGTCAGGGGATAATCGAGCATTTCCACTAGATGCTTGGCTCTGTACTTTCCAATCTGGAACAGGAGAATGGAGCCAGCTGGGAAGAAAACCTGCCATATGCCCCCTATGCCATTCGTCAGGCACCGTCCAAGACCCTAGGCTACAGCCCCTTCAAGCTGCTCTACATTCATTTCACACAGGGGCCTCTAGATATTTTCTGTGAGGCTTGGATGGATCCAGAGAAAGCTGCCTGGGTGGAAGAACTGCCAACCAACCAAAGGAAACTTATGGCAGCCTGGGCTGTGGCCCAAGCATCCAAAGAGGCCACCCAAGAAAGGGTCAAACTATGCCTGGACAAAGAAGCCAGGGCAAGGCAATTCGAAATTGGGGATCAAGTGTTAGTCTTCTGCACAGGAGCTACTCGCCCCCTCAAAACACAGTTCGGCAGACCACATAAAATCATGGGGAAGAAGGGGCAACTCAAGTACCTGGAGGACTGTGGGAAGAGAAGAGCAAATTGGCTCCACGTCAACCTTCTGAAACCCTACCGGGTGCAGGAAGCCCTAGAAAAGGCTCCTCCCTCTGCACAACCCTCAGGAGCCATGATAGGAACCCTAGGGAAGGTTCGACCTCCTGACTAGAATTCAGAAGTGCTAGATCAGATCTTGCAAATCACACCGGGACTAAAGGACACAAGATGGCGAGACATTCACAACCTCCTTCTGAACTATCCTCAAGTCATTCAAGACCATCTGGAGTGCATCTCGGTCACTGAGCACTCCATACAGGTGGAGGAGTCGACCTGTACCATCTCGCAGGGATACTACAAGGTCAACCCTTAGAGAGCAGAAAGAATAAAAGCACAGATCCAACTTCAACTAGAATTGGGCCTCGTAGAACAAAGCCTCAGCCCTTGGTCCTTTCAGGTAGTTTCAGTGCCAAAGGAAGGTGGCAGAGACCGTCTCTGCATGAACTTTCGAAAACTAAGTGAGGTTATGAAACTGGAGCTGTACCCGTTACCCAACATTGAGGTATGTCTAGACAGCCTAGGTCAGGCCCCTTTTTAAGAAAAATAGACTGAGAAAGGGATACTGGAGGTGCTGCTGTTGAAGGAATCCAGACCTTTAACTACCTTCACCAGTTCTTCCGGCCATTACCAGTGTCAGGAAATGCCATTCGGGCTAAAGAACACCCCGAGCTGTTTTCAAAGGCTTATGAGCACAGTCTTGCTGTAATACCCAACTGTGTGGTATTCCTGGACGACATAGTCATCTACGCATCTACCTGGAAGGAACATCTCCTTATTCTGGCAAGGGTACTGGAGGCACTCCAAGGGTCCAACCTGGTGGTCAACCTGAAAAAGTGACAATTCATTGTGGCAGAAGTCACATACTTAGGCCACATGGTGGGAGGAGGAAAATTGATGCCAGAGACTGCCAACATTCAGACCATCAGGGATATGCCCTATCCCTCAACCAAAAAAGGATGCACAGAGTTTCCTGGGAAAGGTGCAGTATTTCCGGAGGTTCATCCCGAACTTCTTGGAGGCAGCTGCTCCCATAACCAATTTGTTTAAAGGGAATCATTGGTTTTGATGCACCCCTGAGTGTAAAGTTAGTCCTGAGAACACCCAATTATGATCAGCCATTCAACCTGGCAGCTGATGCTGGTGACGTAGGTGTAGGGGCAATTATGTTGCAGGAGCGGGACCAGCTGTGGCACCCCATCGCCTACTATTCAAAGAAGCTGAACCCGTCACAAGGGAGGTTCAGCACCATAGAAAAGGAAGTCTTGGGATGGTCCTCACTATGTAACATTTTGAAGCATACCATACTGATCACAAATATTCTTTGACAGTCCTGTCAGATCACAACCCATTAGCCTTCCTCACAAACTTCCAGAATTTGAACAAACGACTAATGCGGTGGTCCTTGGATCTCCAGCACTATAGCTGGAAGATCATGGCACAGATAACAAAATCGCTGATGTGCTCTCTCAACATTAAGCCCATATACGGGAGCTGTAAATAATCTTAGCAACCTATAAATTAAAACTATCCCATTTCTCATATGTACTAGAGCTACTAAGCTCACATGGCACTCATTACCCAGTGCCTCATTGTAACAAGAGTATCCCTGGCACCTTAACCAGAGAAGGTTGCCCAGTTTACCTTTTATTTTAGGTTGTATTAAATTAAGTCCAGCATAATGAATTAGAACTGTTTTCTAGCCACAACAAGCTGACTGACATATCTTGGCCATCTTAGCATTCTTGTTGCATTTTACACTATGTTTGTTGCACTGGAATCTATCTTATTAATATGTCTCCTAGAGTAAATAATTTGTGTGTATTTTAAAATTGTTGCATGTATCTTGCTAATTCTCAATTGGAATGGTGCTTCCTTAGCCTAAATTCTATGTAATGTCAGTAGTTAGTTTGCAACATTGTCTCAAAATTTTTGCTAAGATCACATTAAGATTTTCTTCACAGACAGCACAATAAATAAATGCAGACCCCCTTAAGCTACTGTTAGGAACATTAGATTGAGTAAACTGGCAAATCAGCCTTAGATAATCTTGAATTACTCAAAGTTGCATAGCCCAGACCCTTAGAGGGGAATTGATTAACATAACCGATACCAGTAGCTCACTGGTAGAATGTCTGCTTAAAGGGGGAGCTTTTACAATTTTCCATGCCACTATCTCACTTATTTCCTTAATAATTTAGAAAATATTAGGAGTGAGTAGTGGGGAGAGGCAGGCCAACAGATCAGAGAGAGAGTTTAGGAGTGGCATGGACCTTAGTCGATGGTAGGGGCATTTATGCATTTCTAGGGAAGTCATGCCTGGGGATGAATGCTGTTTGTTCTCACTCATTCTCAGATTTAATTTGCCCTCTACTGTGATTTCAGTTACTGGTGAGAACCTTTCCTTAACCCACAGGTCATCGCCAGTGACATAGCCTGGAGTCAGGCCCCCAGCAAAATGCTGTGCCTTAGAAGGAGAGAGGAACACATGTGCAGCAGTCAGTCTGTTCTTGCCATGCAGCCAAGCTGCCCAAGTGCTAACTGAATCTCGGACTGACCTGACCCTCACTCACACTTGGAGGAGCGTGACCTTTGAACCAGACGCCATCTTGAAGAGCTCAGATCTACTTCAACCAAGGATCTTGTATCAAGCATCACAAGGAAGCAAATCACTGTATGTCTCGAAGAGGGAATAGTTTTGCCAGTGTTCTTTATCTTTGACTCGATATATCTTTCTCACATTTCATAACTCAATTCAGTCCCTTTTATCTTCAACTTCATAACCAGTGTAAATACCCGTGTGTGTATTTCCTTGAGATGGTGCATTGACTAACGTATTTCTTTTGCTAGCAGTGAGTAGAGTAATAAAAATCCCCCCAACTTGTGTGTTAATTCGTTCTAAGAGAGATCGTAATTTGTTAGGAGTTTCATCTGGAATTATTTCACTTCCCGGAGTGTTATCAGTGATGTTTCAGACCAAAATTCCTGTGCCTACAGTATATAAACTTCATTTTTATGTTTCTTTACTTTACACGAATAACGAAAAAATTTAAGTACATTTAGGCAGATTTTAAAGAAATACTTTTGCTGTCTCAATCGCAAATTCGTTTTGAGGAACCAAACGACAGCTGGACCACTTTTTAGATTCAATGACTGTTCCCAACCTTATGCATTCTTTGGTGGTTTATAAGTATACTAGCCGGAGATGTAATCTCGGGACTTACACCAGATCCACCAAAAAAATGCTGAAAGTTCGAATCAACTCTCATTGTGACGTTAGCCATAGAACAGGTTGTACTTTGAGTAAGAACGAGTTTTCTAACATAAGAGACCATTCTAAACGAATATATCTTTTATTTCCTATGATGATTTTGAAATCTTAAAGCCTTTCTCGGTCACTTAGTTTTCTTACTTTGAGGCGTTAGGTTCTTTTTAACTTTTATGTTTCAGTTTTAATATCTATATTTTAACACTAATAATTTTTACTGAGCCTTATGTATTGATTTTAATTGTTGTTACTTTTAGCCCTGATGATGAAGTCATGCTCTGAAATGTTGGCTGTAAAAAAAGTTGAAATATGCATCACCTACTTTTCATCCTCCTGTTGTGCTACGTCACAACTTTTCCTATTATATATATTTATATATACATACAAACACACACACACACACACACACACACATATATATATATATATATATATATATATATATATATATATATATATATATATATATATATATATATATATATATATATATATATATATATATATATATATATATATGTATGTATATATATATATATATATATATATATATATATATATGTATATATGTATATATATATATATATATATATATATATATATATATATATATATATATATATATATATATATATATATATATATATATATATATATATATATATATATATATATATATATATATATAATATATATATATATATATATATATATATATATATATATATATATATATATATATATATAATATATATATATATATATATATATATATATATATATATATATAATACATATATATATATATATATATATATATATATACATATATACATATATATATATATATATATATATATATATATATATATATATATATATATATATATATATATATATATATATATATATATATATATATATATATATATATATATATATATATATATATATATATATATATATATATATATATATATATTGTCAGTATGTGTTTAATTTAACGTAAATTAATTTGTTTTGAATAAGCCACTTTGGCAGTAATTATTCTTTTGGAACGTAATGACCCTGTTTCCTCCTCCCCGACATTTCTGACTTGTTGTTTAGTTTTAATTACAATGAGCTTGTTTTATTTTCACGTGTGGTTTTGGCTTCTCGTCCGGAGCTGTATTCGGCGCTGTTTCTCGAGGACTGAGAGAGTTGTTTTCTGGACCTTTAGCATTGTGTGGGCCTGCCTTATTCTTGATTGATTTTGAATTATCTCTGGATTACGATACCTGCCTTTCATCAGTTGCTGCTGCTTTGGAAGATTGATTTATTCTTCAGTCTACGCCCTTGGTCCAGTAACACTGCCAAGGGGACCTCTCTGCCAACTGGTAAGGTGTGATTGCCTGTCGGACGGCCGTGTCCGTTGATCGTCTTGCGACGTTAAAGTGATTATATCTTCTGTCTACGCCCTTGGTTCAGTAATACTGCCTAGGGGACCTCTCTTACGTTTGGTAAGGTCTCGAGTATATATATTATGCCCCTCGACCCGTGATTTGAAGGCTGCGTTTGCCTCTTCTACTGTTTACAGCTCACTTAAGGGAAGCAGTTTTTTTTTTTTTATAAACATTTAGTCTGTATTAAGTTAGGTTATTCTGTCTTTTCGACATCCTATTACTTTCAGGGCCCTCTCTTTAAAGTGTAATTGTATAGCCTATCTTAATTTGGTGTAAGAGTGTTTGTTATTCGATGTTTTCAGTGTGTGGTTGATTTTTGTGTTCATTTAATGTATTTTGTAAGAGGCTCAGTGGTCATTTCTTTCTAAAAAGTTTGTATTAAATATTAAGGTTTTATTTTCAGCTTTTACTTATCCTCCTTGATTCCATCTCTGTACACTCTGTTGCGGCCATTCCACCTATTGTGGACTTGGTCGTTAGTGACTTTATTTGTATTTTAAGAGACTTGTGTATGTTTGATGGGCGTGGGCCCATAACATTTGGCGACCTTTTGCCAGGATTTGTCGGATCCTGTAGTCACTTGAGTGTATAGAGTGGATTCTTGGGGTGTTTTGCAGCATAGTAATACCTTCTCTCCTATATTCTTGTGTTGATCGGTGTTTATAATTTTTTTTTTTCTTGACTGTGGTAGGATATTTGTGTGGTTATTGGTGTTCAGTGTATTGGTTTGTTTTTGGGTATATTTTGTGAGATACATTTATATATTTACTTGTGTGTAATTAATTTACTATGGCTGATTTGAATATCCCGGAGCTCTTGAGTGGAGAGAGGTGTCAGGACAGGTTGGCAGAATTGAATAAGCCTGATTTAGAGAGTGTAGCAGAATTTGTTGAAATTGAAAATCCTGGGTCTGTTAGGAAGGGCTTGTTGCTGCTTAATGTTTATGAAAAGGTTAAGGTGATGAAGGCAGACGTTAAACCAGAGACTAGGCAGGTGGAGGAAGCGGTGTCAGTAGAAATTTTAGATAGGCAGATTCAGTTGAAAAGAATGGAAATAGATCTCCAAAGGTTGAAGGCTGAGGAGAGAGAGAGAGAGAGGCAGCACGAACTTGCTATGCAAGCATTGAGTAATAGGGGTTCTTCTTCTTCCCAACATAATGTGTCTGCAATGCCTTGTATTAATCTAACTGAAGCTCTAAAGTTAGTCCCAAATTTTCAGGAAGTTAACGTGGCAGAGTTTTTTGTTTCTTTTGAGAGAATAGCTTCAAGGTTGGAATGGCCAAAAGAGTATTGGACCACTCTTATTCAGAGTAAATTGTTAGGTAAGGCCCAGAAAGTTTACGTTACCTTGGACGAAGATCTGTCTTCAGATTATGATTCTGTAAAGGCCATAGTTTTGAAGGCTTACGAGTTGGTACCGGAAGCTTACCGACAACGCTTCCGTAATTTACAGAAGGAAAGAGGGCAGACTTTTGTAGAGTTCGCCAGGGCTAAAGAGCAATTTGCTGGCGACTGGTTAAAGTCTAAGGAGGTGACAGACTTTGAGAAATTAAAAGAATTGATTTTGGTTGAGGAGTTTAAAAGGTCCGTGCCTAATGAGGTGAAGGTACACCTCGAAGAGTTAAAATTAGAAACTTTACAGGAGGTGGCAATTGCAAGTGATGAGTACCTCCTCTCTCATAAAAATGTGATAGGGGAAGTACCCAGAAATGAGAAATCTGGTTGGGTGAGAGTTAACAGGAGTAGTAATCAGAACAGGTATAATAGGCCTAATGTTAATTATGGTTCTCGTACTACTCCTGTTAACAGCTATAATAGGCAGACCACAGATAACCCGGAGAAGTTGAAAACTTTGACTTGTTTCTTCTGTCATAAGAAGGGACACGTCAAGAGCATGTGTTATGCATTTAAAAGGTCACAAAGGACCGAAAGACGTCCGGTAATGGCCATTCGTAGGAATGAGAACGAGTCAGTGGCTGAGAACTCTAATAATCAGTGACTAGGCAATAAGTCACTGGCTCCTTTTCAGAAATTTTTGTCTGATGGTTTTGTTCGCTCTGGGAATTCGACTGAGCAAAGAAAGGTTAAAATTTTGCGTGACACTGGGGCTGCTCAGTCTTTAATTCTCAGAGAATCCTTACCTATTGATTGGGAATGTTCAAATAAGGAATATGTTTTGTTAAGTGGTTTTCCAGATACGGTCAGGTCTTACCCGGTTGAGAGTTTTTATTTATCATGCCCGTCTTTTTCAGGTTATTTAAAACTGGCCATTATTGATAAATTTCCTATTAAAGATGTGGATTTGGTGTTAGGGAATGATGTCGCCCTAATAAATAAAACTTTCCCTATTGTATTAAGTTCCGGTAATGAAATATCTGTAGTCACTCGATCGAAGGCTAGTAGTGTTGACTCGGCCGAGTCGGTAGTTGATGTTGATTTGAGTAGTTTAGATCGTAGTGATAGCTTAGTTATAGATAGTGGTGTGTTGAATAATAAACTTAATTGGACTACTAAGGAACTTATTACAGCTCAGAAAGCAGATTTTAAAGACCTGCCAGTTGAGTCTGGCGAAATTACTGATTTGACTGTCCCTCGATTTAAGATAATTAATAATATTCTGTATAGAATAAGTAGACCTTTTGATGCCATTAATACAGGTTGTGAAATTGTTAAACAGATTGTGGTTCCTTTTGTTTATCGAAAGGAGTTAATGACATTGGCTCATGAAAATGGTTTGGCTGGTCATTTTGGTGTTTTTAAAACCACTCGTAAATTGTGTGAAAATTATTTTTGGCCTAAGATGAAAGATGATGTTAAAAAATTTGTAAATAGTTGTGATGCATGTCAAAAGGTCGGGAAGCCTAATCAACCAATTCCAAAGGCACCATTACATCCTATTCCTGTTGTTTCTGAACCGTTCAGAGAGGTAATTATTGACGTGGTTGGTCCTCTGCCGAAAACTCGTAGTGGCAATCAGTATATTTTAACAATTATGGATAGGATGTCTCGATATCCTGAGGCAATACCACTACGAAATGTAAAATCTGTTAAAATTGTTGAAGTATTAATTGAATTTTTCACCAGGTTCGGAATGCCCAAAGTAATTCAGTCCGATTGTGGGTCTAATTTTCTGAGTAAATTATTTAGGGAGAAGATGGCTGAATTAAAAATTAATCATGTGACTTCTTCTCCGTACCATCCTGAAAGTCAAGGTGTTTTGGAACGATTTCATCAAACCATGAAGTCTATGATAAAAAAGTATTGTTTGGTTAATGGTTCTGAATGGGATAAGGAACTACCTTATTTATTATTTGCATTTCGGTCAGTGCCGAGTCAGTCTTTAGGATTTTCACCTTTCAGCCTTATTTTTGGTCATTGTGTGCGTGGTCCATTGGATGTGGTTCGTGAATCTTGGGAGGGGGACGCCCCTGATATGAATTTATTAGATTATGTTAGTAATTTGGGTGATAAATTAACGAAGGCTTGGAAGTTTGCTGGTGAAAATTTATTGTGTAGCCAAAAGAAAATGAAATACTTTTTTGACCGAAAGACTAAGGAGCGTAATTTTGTAGTGGGTGATAATGTTTTGGTATTGCTTCCCATTCCAGGAAACCCTTTAAAAGCTTCATTTTCATGACCGTGGAAAATTTTAAAGAAAGTAAGTGATGTTAATTATTTAGTTGAAACTCCTGAAAGGAGGAGACCCTATCAGTTATGTCACATAAATATGTTAAAGGCTTATAAAGGTCGTGACAAAGTTATTCCCGTGGCATTAGTTGGTGATACTACAAAGTGTAACGGTATTAATTCTTTTTCTTTTCCAGACGTGAGTAATTTTGATGATGATTGTTTTGATGGTGCCGAATGGCCTAATGATAATGAACATTCTTTAGAAAATTTTTCAGAAATGGTTTCACATTTGAATTTAGTAGAACAGGGATCTTTGAAAAAGTTAGTTTTTAGTTATAAGGATTTATTTTCGGATGTTCCAGGACAGACCACTGTCCTTGAACACGATGTGGATGTGGGTAACGCAACTCCGGTAAAACAATCCCCTTACAGGTTAAATCCATTTAAAAATGATGTTGTGGATAAAGAGGTTGATTATATGTTACGACACGGGCTGATCGAACCCAGCAACAGTCCGTGGTCTTCACCTGTTGTTTTGGTAAAGAAACAGGATGGTCAATTCAGGCTTTGTTTTGATTACCGCAAAGTCAACGAGGTCACAAAGCCTGATAGTTATCCTTTACCCAGGATAGAGGACTGTATTGACAGGATAGGGAATTCAAAATATATAACTAAATTTGATTTGTTGAAGGGGTATTGGCAAGTTCCGCTGTCCAAACGGGCACGGGATTTGTCAGCGTTTGTAACGCAGCGAGGACTCTACCAATGTAAAGTAATGCCTTTTGGGATGAAGAATGCCGCTGCGACCTTTCAAAGGTTAATGAATACTTTGGTCCAAGGTTTAGAGGGGTGTGTTGTTTATATTGATGATATTGTAATTTATAGTGATGACTGGGACACCCATCTTAAACGTATTAAGGCTTTATTTCAGGTACTTAGGAAAGCTGGTTTGGTTATAAACCTAAAAAAGAGTGAGTTTGCCAAAGCAAAGGTTGTATATTTGGGTCACGAAGTAGGATTTGGGAAAGTGGCTCCGAAACAGGCAAACGTAGACTCTATTAGACATATTGAAATACCGAAGTGTCGCAGGGATGTCAGAAAGTTCCTTGGTTTAGTAGGGTATTACCGTAGATTTGTTAAGAATTTTTCTGATATCGCTGAGCCCCTGACTAATTTATTACGTAAGAATGTGACTTTTGTATGGACTAATGATGCCCAAAATGCCTTTGAAAAGTTAAAGCAGGTCCTAATGAATTTCCCTATTTTGAAAGCTCCTGATTTTGACGTTCCTTTTTCGCTTGCTACTGATGCCAGTGATGTTGGGGTTGGAGCAGTTTTGTTGCAGGAAGATGCTCATGGAGTATCTCATCCTGTTGCCTATTTCTCCAAAAAGTTATCCCCGGCACAACGGAAATACTCGACTGTAGAGAAAGAGACTTTGGGATTAATTTTAGCTGTTAATCATTTTCAGGTATATTTATCCTCTACAGGGACTCCGATTAAAATATTAACGGATCATAATCCGTTGGTTTTCTTGAACAGGTTTAGGAATAAAAATCAACGGTTGATGCGTTGGAGCCTCCTGCTCCAGGAATGGAATTTTAGCTTTTTACACATTCCAGGCAAAAGTAATGTTGTCGCTGATGCACTATCACGCATCAGTGACTGATCGATAGGTTGATTTGAGAAAAACCTTTTTGTTCTTCGTAAAGTTGTTTTGTATATACTTATATTAATTGATTTGATTAATCCTATAAATTTATTGAATGTACAGGTTTCCAGATGTGTTGTAATAATGTTGTGTCAGGTGTTTTTGTTTATGAAATAATTTAGGATTAAGTACTTAAGATTAAGATGTTAAATATCGTGATTTGCAGGTTTTTCTTCGGTGGCGTCTTTGATTAAGAGTGGTTAAGGGTACTTTTTATTTCTGTTTATTTTAGTATGTGTTATTGGTGGAGGCTAATTTTAAGGTGTTACCATTGTCTTGTGTATGTCCAGGTTAATTTTAAGGTGTTACCATTGTCTTGTATATGTCCATTAATGATGTGTGTATTTAAGGCCCAAACCCGTTTAGTGTGAGGACGCTCTCTGAAGTATAGAGGCACTAAAACTGAGTGAAGTGAAGTGAAAAGACGCTCTTTGAAACTCAGTGAGTTGCAAAAACAAATAGTGTTGAGTAAGGACGCTCTCTGGAGTGAAAAGAGGCATTATTGGAAGGTGTTGTGAAGGGCCACAATATTGAGTGTGTCGTAAAATCATGGATATGTGAACGGTGTGTTACGTTTTTTCTTATTTTTGGTGATTGATGGTTAGTTTTTATGAATCATTAATCATATACTGTTATGTCCCTGTTCTTTATTTGTGCCAATGGTCCACATTAATTCTTTCTTTACAAAGCTTAGATAGGTCACGGGCTCACGGGTCTGTAGCACTACACAGCCGTTTTTTAGGCGCTACAGGCTGGTGTATGAGTGGTGACCTAGACTAAGTTAAGGTTAATTTATTAAGGTTTTGGTCCTTATTTTTGTTTGACTGATATTTGTGTTTTCAGAATAATTTAGCCAGGTCACGGGCTCACGGGTCTGTAGCACGGCCGTTTTTTAGGCGCTACAGGCTGGTGTATGAGTGGTGACTTTGGTTGCGGTAACACTAGCCCCATTGTGGTCGATTTATAGTTTTGTTTGTTGGTTAGCTAGGTTTAGTCTAATAACAGGTTAGTCTTGTTAATATTGCTGTTCTGCTGACCTGTGCCCACCGCTCCACTTGTGAGTTCATGGGGATATTACCATATTTCTTCATATGTTGATACTGATGTTATTTTTGGCGTGGTCACTATAAATTATTTACTTGTATTAGTTTTAAGTCATAATATTAAGGTTAAGATTTGATATCTATTGACTGTATTGAAAGTGGTACAAAATTTTTTGCCACTAATCTATTTTTGGCCGGCAATGTGATATAGTATTTTCAATCACTTTTTGAGTTTTGTCATTAGACTTTAATTTTTCTTATTGTCCCTGTTTTATTTCATATAGATTGAATTGCTATGTTTGTTTTTGATATTAGCATTTTTATATATTTCTTTGAATTTTGAGTTAAGTTCAATACTTTGTAGAAAAATTTTCTTGTGGAAAATTTTTTTTTGTTGGGTGAGGAGGTGTCAGTATGTGTTTAATTTAACGTAAATTAATTTGTTTTGAATAAGCCACTTTGGCAGTAATTATTCTTTTGGAACGTAATGACCTTGTTTCCTCCTCCCCGACATTTCTGACTTGTTGTTTAGTTTTAATTACAATGAGCTTGTTTTATTTTCACGTGTGGTTTTGGCTTCTCGTCCGGAGCTGTATTCGGCGCTGTTTCTCGAGGACTGAGAGAGTTGTTTTCTGGACCTTTAGCATTGTGTGGGCCTGCCTTATTCTTGATTGATTTTGAATTATCTCTGGATTACGATACCTGCCTTTCATCAGTTGCTGCTGCTTTGGAAGATTGATTTATTCTTCAGTCTACGCCCTTGGTCCAGTAACACTGCCAAGGGGACCTCTCTGCCAACTGGTAAGGTGTGATTGCCTGTCGGACGGCCGTGTCCGTTGATCGTCTTGCGACGTTAAAGTGATTCTATCTTCTGTCTACGCCCTTGGTTCAGTAATACTGCCTAGGGGACCTCTCTTACGTTTGGTAAGGTCTCGAGTATATATATTATGCCCCTCGACCCGTGATTTGAAGGCTGCGTTTGCCTCTTCTACTGTTTACAGCTCACTTAAGGGAAGCAGTTTTTTTTTTTTTATAAACATTTAGTCTGTATTAAGTTAGGTTATTCTGTCTTTTCGACATCCTATTACTTTCAGGGCCCTCTCTTTAAAGTGTAATTGTATAGCCTATCTTAATTTGGTGTAAGAGTGTTTGTTATTCGATGTTTTCAGTGTGTGGTTGATTTTTGTGTTCATTTAATGTATTTTGTAAGAGGCTCAGTGGTCATTTCTTTCTAAAAAGTTTGTATTAAATATTAAGGTTTTATTTTCAGCTTTTACTTATCCTCCTTGATTCCATCTCTGTACACTCTGTTGCGGCCATTCCACCTATTGTGGACTTGGTCGTTAGTGACTTTATTTGTATTTTAAGAGACTTGTGTATGTTTGATGGGCGTGGGCCCATAACAATATATATATATATATATATATATATATATATATATATATATATATATATATATATATATATATATATATATATATATATATATATATATATATATATATATATATATATATATATATATATATATATATATATAATCAATTGTTCAGATTTCGCATTTCTTAGAGGTTACTTTACAATAGCTTTGATTAAAATATATGATATATCGATGACTGGAAGGGCTTTCCATCGTTCTTTGTTATTATTATTATTATTAGTCAGAAGATGAACCCTATTCATTTGCAATAAGCCCAGGGTAGCCATTGACTTGAAATTCAAGCTTCCAAAGATTATGGTGCTCATTAGGAAGTTAGAGAAGGTAAGGGGAAATACCGAAAAAAAAGAGATCTCACTTATTAAAAAAAAAAAATAAATTCATAAGTTAAGAAATTTATAAAATGTACTAAAATGCAAGGAGAATAGCATTAGGGTAGTAATGCATTACATTTTAGTTTGAACTTATGGTTCAAATTGCAAGAAATCCTCAGGGAGACTATTCTCCAATCCAATGGTGTGAGAAATAAATGACCTCTGGCACTGAGAAGTTCGACAGCGAGGCACAGTTACTGCATATTGGTGCTGCTGTTCAGCTAATCTGGTTGCTGTGGGCAGGAAAGGGGGGACCAGGGATTAATTGTGAACGTGAAAGATCTCTATTAAAATACAACTTATGAAAAAGTGACAAACAAGAAACCATCTGTTGATGGTTGAAGTCATAACTGCTAATTTTAGGAAGCAGAAATCTACCACCACAAACCACTTTATCTCAAAGAGATGAATCTCTAGCAGAAGCAGACATGTAGACCGGGGAACAGTATTCAGTAAAGGAAGCACAATTGACCTAAAACAGGTTGCAATGATTTTAGCACTTTTATGAATATATGAGGCCTTAAGAACAGTACCTAACTTTCGTGATGCATTTGCTGAAAATTTCATTAGATGTTTCTCAAAAGTAAGATGTGAGTCAAAAGTTACAAATAGAATAGTTGAAGCTTCAGACTCTTTCAGAAAAGTTCCATCCACCTGAATGGGAGGATGAGGTGGAAAATCTGTAAGAGATATGCTAATCAATATATTTCCGTTTTACTGGAGTTCAGCCTCTACATCGGTCACTGATCCGGTTGATGTCCTGACTGAGGCTGAGGGCAGCTTCATTTCTGATAAGAAGAGACTTTACTGCACCCACAAGTGTTGCATCACTGGCATACTACACAAGCATGTTCTCCAGGCCAACAACCATATCACTTGTATACACCAAAAATAATAGTAGACCAAGAACACTACCCTGTGGAACCCCGCACATGATAGGTCTTGGTTCACTAAATACCCCATCAACAGTAACTTACTGCTGCCTACCTGTAAAGAAACCTTGAAGTAATCCTAAAACATGCCCACCCACTCCTGGATTCTGAAGTTTATAATTATAAATAAGTTCCTTATGATTTACTAAAACGAAAGCAGCAATAAAATGTATTTTAATCACTGCACTCAAACTCTTATCAAGGTTCTCTTGCAAATGGCATCTCAAGTCTACAAGAACATTTCAGGTACCAAACTGCTTTCTGTATGCATATTGGCTATCAGCTAACAATCCTTTAGATTCCACATACTTATATACTGGCTTGAAAAAAATTTTTTTAGCAACTTTGGAGAGAACATGGAGAAGAGAAATTAACCTGTAGTTACTGCAGTCTGCAGATATGCTACTCTTGCAGAACAGGCACTGTCATCCGCAAGGATACTAAGTCGACATAAAAAATCTATAGAATCTACTAATCTTGGGAGACAACACACTAGAAACTTTTTTGAAAAACAGGGAAGAAACCACCAGAATCCTCTCCACCCCAGCTATCAAGATTACCTAGAATTTTCTTAACATTCTTAGATTGAAGGGCAAATTTTGCAAGAACAAGTTCAGGATGTCCTCAGCTGATTGCTTAGCTTTAAAAGCTCGGTGAAGCAGTTCAGTCTTTTCCCTAGGGCCAGTAACCAATCTACCAACATCTGCTAATAGTAGTGGAATGGAAGGCGAGCTTATCCAAAAGATAGATGATGTCAATTTGGTCTAGCACAGATGAAGCTGAGTAATTCCTTCAAGTTTCCTCATCAAGCAATTATTGTAATTTCTCTCGACTGTATGGGACAACTCAACAAAAATAGTGTAATTTTCATTTCAACAATTTCATCTCCATGTGTTAAATTTGGTCTGTTTGTCGTGGTGAGTTCGTCTACATTTATCATCAAACCATGGCTGGTCATTCGTCCTGAATTTGATGACATTTGTAGGGACATACCCTATTAAAATAGCCATCAGAATTTCATTTAACTTTTTCTCGGGATCAGGATCTAATATAGCGTCTGAAATATTAAGTTCCTGACGAGCTTCAATAATGTAATCCCAATTGGCTCTAGATTTCAGCCATACAGTTTTTCCAATGGTGGCGTTAGTAATATACTTATTAGCAGATATGTTCATTTCAATAGTGCAATAATCAGAAGTTCTTATACATTCACAGACCTTGGACTTGACGATAGCTGGAACATCTGTGAATATGAGGTCTAATCTGTTACCAGAAATGTGCGTGAGTTCCACAATCAGCTGGACTAAATCGGAGGATACACAGAACTCAAGTGCAGACTGGCCATGTTGATCTGTGGAATTTAAATTTAACCACAAGCTGTGTTTTGCATTACAGTCTCCACAAATAATG
>JANJGK010000016.1:762765-860265 GCA_039081455.1 Macrobrachium rosenbergii
AAAAAATTCCCCTTCAGTAACATATATGAAAATATATTATTTCCGAGGTAGAGCGAATTGGATATTAAAGGACGTTTGTAGCTTAATGATTGTATACGAATCACGGTGATGTGATTAAAAGTCATAATATGGCTGTGTGCGACAAACGCACTACATGGTTAACATGGAAGAGGTGGGAGGATATGGTCTCTAAATAGAAACACCTGAGTTCGGCGGGAGATTTAAATATTGGAGCTGATATCCACTTATACCCCACTTGCTAGCTGTGTGGGATAAGCATCCACTGTAGTCCTGAGTTTTAGTCCGTCGCTGGTTTCAGCCCACGGGACGACGAACTTATTATCAACTAAAAAATTCCCCTTCGGTAACATATATGAAAATATATTATTTCCGAGGTAGAGTGAATTGGATATTAAAGGACATTTGTAGCTTACTGACTGTATACGAGTCACGGTGATGTGATAAAAAGTCATAATTTGGCTGCGTGCGACAAACGCACTACACAGTTAACATGGCAGAGGTGGGTGGATATTGTCTCTAAATACAAACACCTGAGTTCGACGGGAGATTTGTATATGGGAGCTGATATCCTCTTATACCTCACTTGCTAGCCGTGTGGGTTAAGCGTCCACTGTAGTCCTGAGTTCTTACGCATCGCTTGTTCGAGCGCACTGGACGACGAAATTATTATTAACTTAAAAATTCCCCTTCGGTAACATATATGAAAATATATTATTTCCGAGGTAGAGCGAATTGGATATTAAAAGACGTTTGTAGACTACTGAATGCATATGAATCACGGTGATGTGATAAAAAGTCATAATATGGCTGCGTGCGACAAACGCACTACACAGTTAACATGGCAGAGTTGGGTAGATATCGTTTCTAAATATAAACATCTGAGTTCGACAGGAGACTTGTATATCGGAGCCAATATCCACTTATACCTCACTTGCTAGACGTGTGGGTTAAGCGTCCATTGTAGTCCTGAGTTCTTATCCGTCGCTGGTTCGAGCCCATGGGACAACAAACTTATTATCAACTAAAAAATTTCCCTTTGGTAACATATATGAAAATATATTATTTCCGAGGTAGAGCGAATTGGATATTAAAGGACGTTTGTAGCTTAATGACTGTATATGAATCACGGTGATGTGATAAAAAGTCATAATATGGCACCCTGCGAAAAACGCACTACACGGTTAACATAGAAGAGGTGGGTGGATATCGCCTCTAAATACAAACACCTGAGTTCGGCGTGAGATTTGTATAAAGGAGCCGATATACACTTATACCTCACTTGCTAGCCGTTTGGGTTAAGCGTCCAGTGTATTCCTGAGTTGTTGTCCATTAGTGGTTCGAGCCTACGCGACGACGAACTTATTATCAACTAAAAAATTCCTCTTCGGTAACATACATGAAAATATATTATTTCCGAGGTAGGGCGAATTCGATATTACAGAATATTAGTAGCTTACTGATTGTATAAGAATAACGGTGATGTGATAAAAAGTTATAATGTGGCTCCGTGCGACAAACCCACTACACGGTTAACATGGCAGAGGTGGGTGGATATCGTCTCAAAATACAAACACCTGAGTTCGGCGTAAGATTTGTATATGGGAGCCGATATCCAATTATACCTCACTTGCTAGCCGTGTGGGGTAAGCGTCCACTGTAGTCCTGAGTTCTTGTCCGTCGCTGGTTCGAGCCCACGGGACGACGAATTTATTATCAACTAAAAAATTCCCCTTCGGTAATATATATGAAAATATATTATTTCGGAAGTAGAGCGAATTGGATATTAAAGGACGTTTGTAGCACAAAGATTGTATACGAATCACGGTGATGTGATAAAAAGTCATAATATGGCTGCATACGACAAACGCACTACACAGTTAACATGGCAGAGGTGGGTGGATATTGTCTCTAAATACAAACACCTGAGTTCGACGGGAGATTTGTATATGGAAGCCGATATTCACTTATACCTCATTTGATAGCCGTGTGGGTTAAGTGTCCACTGTAGTCCTCTGTTGTCCGTCGCTGGTTCGAGCCCACTGGACGAAGAAATTATTATCAACTTAAAAATTCCCCTTCGGTAACATATATGAAAATATATTATTTCCGAGGTAGAGCGAATTGAATATTAAAGGAAATTTGTAGCTTACTGACTGTATACGAATCACGGTGATATGATAAAAAGTCATAATTTGGCTACGTACGACAAACGCACTACACAGTTAACATGGCAGAGGTAGGTAGATATCGTCTCTAAATATAAACATCTAAGTTCGACAGGAGATTTGTATATGGGAGCCAATATCCACTTATACCTCACTTGCTAGACGTATGGGTTAAGCGTCCATTGTAGTCCTGAGTTCTTGTCCGTAGCTGGTTCGAGCCCACGGGACGACAAACTTATTATCAACTAAAAAATTTCACTTTGGTAACATATATGAAAATATATTATTTCCGAGGTACAGCGAATTGGATATTAAAGGACGTTTGTAGCTTAATGACTGTACATGAATCACGGTGATGTGATAAAAAGTCATAATATGGCATCCTGCGAAAAACGCACTACACGGTTAACATGGAAGAGGTGGGTGGATATCGTCTCTAAATACAAACACCTGAGTTCAGCGGGATATTTGTATAAGGGAGCCGATATACACTTATACCTCACTTGCTAGCCGTGTGGGTTAAGCGTCCACTGTATTCCTGAGTTGTTGTCCATCAGTAGTTCGAGCCTACGCGACGACGAACTTATTATCAACTAAAATATTCCCATTCGTTATCATACATGAAAATATATTATTTTCGAGGTAGGGCGAATTGGATATTAAAGGACATTAGTAGCTTACTGATTGTATATGAATAACAGTGATGTGATAAAAAGTCATAATATTGCTCCGTGCGACAAATGCACTACACGGTTAACATGGCAGAGGTGGGTGGATATCGTCACTAAATACAAACACCTGAGTTCGGCGGGAGATTTGTATATGAGAGCCGATATCCACTTTTACCTCACTTGCTAGCGGTGTGGTTAAAGCATCCACTGTAGTCCTGAGTTCTTGTCCGTCGCTGGTTTGAGCCCACGGGACGACGAACATATTATCATCTAAAAAATTCTCCTTCAGTAACATACATGGAAATATATTATTTCCGAGGTAGAGCGAACTGTATATTAAAGACCTTTGTAGCTTAATGATTGAATACGAATCACGGTGATGTGATTAAAAGTCATAATATGGCTGTGTGCGACAAACGCACTACATCGTTAACATGGCAGAGGTGGGAGGATATCGTCTCTGAATAGAGACACCTAAGTTCGGCGGGAGATTTGTATATGGGAGCTGATATCCACTTATACCTCACTTGCTAGCTGTGTGGGTTAAGCATCCACTGTAGTCCTGAGTTTTTGTCCGTCGCTGGTTTCAGCCCACGGGACAACGAACTTATCAACTAAAAAATTCCTCTTCGGTAACATATATGAAAATATATCATTTCCGAGGTAGAGCGAATTGGATGTTAAAGGACATTTGTAGCTTACTTATTGTATATGAATCACGATGATGCGATAAAAAGTCATAATATGGCTCCGTGCGACAAACGCACTACATGGTTAACATGGCAGAGGTGGGTGGATATCATCTCAAAATACAAACACCTGAGTTCGACGGGAGATTTGTATATGGGAGCCGATATCCACTTATACCTCACTTGTTAGCCATGTGGGGTAAGCGTCCACTGTAGTCCTGAGTTCTTGTCCGTCGCTGGTTCGAGCATACGGGACGACGAACTTATTATCAACTAAAAAATTCCCCTTCGGTAATATATATGAAAATACATTATTTCGGAAGTAGAGTGAATTGGATATTAAAGGACGTTTGTAGCACACTAATTGTATACGAATCACGGTGATGTGATAAGAAGTCATAATATGGCTGCATGCGACAAACGCACTACACGGTTAACATGGCAGAGGTGGGTGGATATTGTCTCTAAATACAAACACCTTAGTTCTACGGGAGATTTGTATATGGGAGCCGATATCCACTTATACCTCATTTGATATCCGTGTGGGTTAAGTGTCAACTGTAGTCCTCAGTTCTTGTCCGTCACTGGTTAGAGCCCACTGGACGTCGAAATTATTATCAACTTAAAAATTCCCCTTCGGTAACATAATATGAAAATATATTAATTCCGAGGTAGAGTGAATTGAATATTAAAGGACATTTGTAGCTTACTGACTGTATACAAATCACGGTGATGTGATAAAAAGTCATAATTTGGCTGCGTGCAACAAACGCACTACACAGTTAATATGGCAGACGTGGGTAGATATCGTTCTAAATTTAAACACCTGAGTTCGACAGGAGATTTGTATATGGGAGCCAATATCCACCTATACCTCACTTGCTAGACGTGTGGGTAAAGCGTCCATTGTAGTCCTGAGTTCTTGTCCGTTGCTGGTTCGAGCCCACGGGACGACAAACTTATTATCAACAAAAAAATTCCCCTTTGGTAACATATATGAAAATATATTATTTTTGAGGTAGAGCTAATTGGATATTAAAGGACGTTTGTAGCTTAATGACTATACATGAATCTCGGTGATGTGATAAAAAGTCATAATATGGCATCCTGCGAAAAACGCACTACACGGTTAACATGGAAGAGGTGGGGGGATATAGTCTCTAAATACAAACACCTGAGTTCGGTGGGATTTTTGTATAAGGGAGCCGATATACACTTATACCTCACTTGATAGCCGTGTGGGTTAAGCGTCCACTGTATTCCTGAGTTGTTGTCCATCAGTGGTTTGAGCCTACGCGACGACGAACTTATTATCAACTAAAATATTCCCCTTCGGTAACATACATATAAATATATTATTTCTGAGGTAGGGCGAATTGGATATTAAAGGACATTAGTAGCCTACTGATTGTAAATGAATCAAGGTGATGTGATAAAAAGTCATAATATGGCTCCGTGCGACAAACGCACTACACGGTTAACATGGGAGAGGAGGGTGAATATCGTCTCAAAATATAAACACCTGAGTTCAGCGGGAGATTTATATATGGGAGCCGTTATCCAATTATACCTCACTTGCTAGCCGTGTGGGTTAAGCGTACACTGTAGTCCTTAGTTCTTGTCCGTCGCTGGTTCGAACCCACGGGACGACAAACTTATTATCAACTAAAAAAATCCCCTTCGGTAACATATATGAAAATATATTATTTTGGAAGTAGAGCGAATTGGATATTAAAGAACGTTTATAGCACACGGATTGTTTATGAATCCCGGTGATGTGATAAAAAGTCATAATATGGCTGTATGCGACAAACGCACTACACCGTTAACATGGCAGTGGTGGGTGGATATTGTCTCTTAAATACAAACACCTGAGTTCGACGGGAGATTTGTATATGGGAGCCGATATCCACTTATACCTCCTTTGATAGCCGTGTGGGTTAAGCGTACACTGTAGTCCTCAGTTCTTGTCCGTCGCTGGTTCGAGCCCACTGGACGACGAAATTATTATCAACTTAAAAATTCCCCTTCGGTAACAAATATGAAAATATATTATTTCCGAGGTAGAGCAAATTGGATATTAAAGGACATTTCTTGCTTACTGACTATATACGAATCACTGTGATGTGATAAAAAGTCATAATATGGCTGCCTGCGACAAACGCACTACACGGTTATCATGGCAGAGGTGGGTGGATATTGTCTCTAAATACAAACACCTGAATTCGACGGGAGATTAGTACATGGGAGCCGATATCCACTTATAAGTCACTTGCTAGTCGTGTAGGTTAAGCATCCACTGTAGTCCAGAGTTATTGTCTGTCGCTGGTTCGAGCCCAGGGGACGACGAAATTATTATCAACTTAAAAATTCCCCTTTGGTAACATATATGAAAATATATTATTTCCGAGGTAGAGCGAATTGGATATTAACGGACGTTTGTAGCTTAATGACTGTATATGAATCACGGTGATGTGATAAAAATTCATAATATGGCTGCATGCGACAAACGCACTACACTGTTAACATGGAAGACGTAGGTGGATATCGTCTCTAAATACAAACACCTGAGTTCAGAGGGAGATTTGTATATGGGAGGTGATATCCACTTATACCTCACTTGCTAGCTGTGTGGGTTAAGCATCCACTGTAGTCCTGAGTTATTGTCCGTCGCTGGTTTGAGCGCAAGGGACGACGAACTTATTATCAACTTAAAAATTCCCGTTTGGTAACATATATGAAAATATATTATTTCCGAGGTAGAGCGAATTGGATATTAAAGGACATTTGTAGCTTACTGACTGTATACGAATCACGGTGATGTGATAAAAAGTCATAATATGGCTGCTTGCGACAAACGCACTACACTATTAACATGGCAGAGGTGGGTGGATATTATCTCTAAATACAAACACCTGAGTTCGACGGGAGATTTGTGTATGGGAGCCGATATCCTCTTATACCTCACTTGCTAGCCATGTGGGTTAAGCGTCTACTGTATTCCTGAATTCTTACCCATCGCTTGTTCGAGCCCACTGGACGACGAAATTATTATCAACTTAAAAATTCCCCTTCGGTAACAAATATGAAAATATATTATTTCCGAGGTAGAGCGAATTGGATATTAAAGGACGTTTGTAGCCTACTGATTGTATATGAATCACGGTGGTTTGATAAAAAGTCAAAATATGGCTGCGTGCGACCAACGCACTACACAGTAAACATAGCAGAGTTGGGTAGATACCATCTCTAAATATAAACATCTGAGTTCGACAGGAGATTTGTATTTGGGAGCCAATATCCACTTATACCTCACTTGCTAGACGTGTGGGTTAAGCGTCCATTGTAGTCCTGAGTTCTTGTCCGTCGCTGGTTTGAGCCCACGGGACGACAAACTTATTATCATCTAATAAATTTCCCTTCGGTAACATATATGAAGATATATTATTTCCGAGGTAGAGCGAATTGGATATTAAAGGACGTTTGTAGCTTAATGACTGTATATGAATCAAGGTGATGTGATACAAAGTCATAATATGGCATCCTGCGAAAAACGCACTACACGGTTAACATGGAAGAGGTGGGTGGATATCGTCTCTAAATACAAACACCTGAGTTCGGCGGGAGATTTGTATATGGGAGCCGATATACACTTATACCTCACTTGCTAGCCATGTGGGTTAAGCGTCTACTGTATTCCTGAGTTCTTGTCCATCAGTGATTCGAGCCTACGCGACGACGAACTTATTATCAACTAAAAAATTCCCCTTCGGTAACATACATGAAAATATATTATTTCCGAGTTAGAGCGAATTGGATATTAAAGGACGTTAGTAGCTTACTGATTGTATAAGAATCACGGTGATGTGATAAAAAGTCATAATATGGCTCCGTACGACAAACGCACTACACGGTTTACATGGAAGAGGTGGGAAGATATCGTCTCAAAATACAAACACCTGAGTTCGGCGGGAGATTTGTATATGGGAGCTGATATCAACTTATACATCACTTGCTAGCCGTGTGGGGTAAGCGTCCACTGTAGTCCTGAGTTCTTGTCCGTTGCTGGTTCGAGTCCACGGGACGAAGAACTTATTATCAACTAAAAAATTCCCCTTCGGTAACATATATGAAAAAATATTATTTCGGAAGTAGAGTGAATTGGATATTAAAGGACGTTTGAAGCTCATTGATTGTATACGAATCACGGTGATGTGATAAAAAGTCATAATATGGCTGCATGCGACAAACGCACTACACGGTTAACATGGCAGAGGTGGGTGGATATTGTCTCTAAATACTAACACCTGAGTTCGGCGGGAGATTTGTATATGGGAGCCGATATCCACTTACACCTCATTTGATAGACGTGTGGGTTAACGTCCACTGTAGTCCTCAGTTCTTGTCCCTCACTGGTTCGAGCCCAATGGACGACGAAATTATTATCAACTAAAAAATTCCCCTTCAGTAACATATATGAAAATATATTATTTCCGAGAAAGAGCGAATTGGATATTAAAGAACGTTTCTACCTTACTGATTGTATATGAATCACGGTGATGTGATAAAAAGTCATAATATGGCTGCATGCGACAAACGCACTACTCAGTTAACATGGCAGAGGTAGGTAGATATCGTCTCTAAATATAAACACCTGAGTTCTAAAATAGATTTGTATATGGGAGCCGATATCCACTTATACCTCATTTGCTATACGTGTGGGTTAAGCGTCCATTGTAGTCCTGAGTTCTTGTCCGTCGCTGCTTCGAGGCCACAGGACGGCGAACTTATTATCAACTAAAAAATTCCAGTTCGGTATCATATATGAAAATATATTATTTCCGAGGTAGAGCGAATTGGATATTAACGGACGTTTGTAACTTAATGACTGTATTTGAATCACGGTGATATGATAAAAAGTCATAATATGGCTGCATGCGACAAATGCACTACACTGTAAACATGGAAGTGGTGGGTGGATATCGTCTCTAAATACAAACACCTGAGTTCGGCGGGAGATTTGTATATTGGAGCCAATATCCACTTATACCTCACTTGCTAGCCATGAGGGTTAAGCGTCCACTGTAGTCCTGAGTTCTTGTCCGTTGCTGGTTCGTGCCCAAGGGACAACGAACTTATTATCAACTTAAAAATTCCCCTTCGGTAACATATATGAAAATATATTATTTCCGAGGTAGAGGGAATTGGATATTAAAGGACGTTTCTGGCTTACAGACTGTATATGAATAACGGTGATGTGATAAAAAGACATAATATGGCATCCTGCGACAAACGCACCACACGGTTAACATGGCAGGGGTGGGTGGATATCGTCTCTAAATACAAACACCTGAGTTCGGCGGGAGATTTGTATATGGGAGCCGATATCCACTTTTACCTCACTTGCTAGCAGTGTGGTTAAAGCGTCCACTGTAGTCCTGAGTTCTTGTCCGTCGCTGGTTTGAGCCCACTGGACGACGAACTTATTATCATCGATAAAATTCCCCTTCAGTAACATATATGAAAATATATTATTTCCGAGGTAGAGCGATTTGGATATTAAAGGACGTTTGTAGCTTAATGATTGTATACGAATCACGGTGATGTGATAAAAAGTCATAATATGGCAGTGTGCGACAATCACACTGCATGGTTAACATGGCAGAGGTGGGAGTATATCGTCTCCAAATAGAAACACCTGACTTCGGCGGGAGATTTGTATATTTGAGCTGATATCCACTTATACCTCTCTTGCTAGCTGTGTGGGTTAAGCATCCACTGTAGTCCTGAGTTTTTGTCCGTCGCTGGTTTCAGCCCACGGGACGACGAACTTATTATCAACTAAAAACTTCCTCTTCGGTAAAATATATGAAAATATATTATTTCCGAGGTAGAGCGAATTGGATATTAACGGACGGTTGTAGCTTAATGACTGTATATGAATCACGGTGATGTGATAAAAATTCATAATATGGCTGCATGCGACAAACGCACTACACTGTTAACATGGAAGACGTAGGTGGATATCGTCTCTAAATATAAACACCTTAGTTCGGCGGGAGATTTGTATATTGGAGCCAATATCCACTTATACCTCAACTGCTAGCCATGAGGGTTAAGCGTCCACTGTAGTCCTGAGTTCTTGTCCGTCGCTGGTTCGTGCCCACGGGACAACGAACTTATTATCAACTAAAAAATTCCCCTTCGGTAACATATACGAAAATATATTATTTCCGAGGTAGAGCGAACTGGATATTAAAGGACGTTTGTAGCTCACTGACTGTATATGAATCACGGTGATTTGATAAAAAGTCATAATATGGCATCCTGCGACAAACGCACTACACGGTTAACATGGCAAAAGTGGGTGGATATCGTCTCTAAATACAAAAACCTGAGTTCGGCGGGAGATTTGTATATGAGAGCCGATATCCACTTTTACCTCACTTGCTAGCAGTGTGGTTTAAGCGTCCACTGTAGTCCTGAGTTCTTGTCCGTCGCTGGTTTGAGACCACGGGGACGACGAACTTATTATCATTTAAAAAATTTCCCTTCGGTAACATACGTGAAAATATATTATTTCCGAGGTAGAGCGAATTGGATATTAAAGGACGTTTCTAGCTTAATGATTGTATACGAATCACGGTAATGTGATAAAAAGTCATAATATGGCTGTGTGGGACAAACGCACTAAATGGTTAACATGGCAGAGGTGGGTGGATATCGTCTCTAAATACAAACACCTGAGTTCAGAGGGAGATTTGTATATGGGAGGTGATATCCACTTATACCTCACTTGCTAGCTGTGTGGGTTAAGCATCCACTGTAGTCCTGAGTTATTGTCCGTCGCTGGTTTGAGCCCAAGGGACGACGAACTTATTATCAACTAAAAAATTCCCCTTTGGTAACATAGTAAACCCATTTATTTAAAACTATAAAGTTCAAAATTAGATGTCAAAAACAATTAAAACAAATTTAAACTAATGAAAGTGTCAGGAAATGCCGCAGGGAAGTTAGGTATCTTACGTAGGGGCTCATATATATATATATATATATATATATATATATATATATATATATATATATATATATATATATATATATATATATATATATATATATATATATATATATATATATATATATATATATATATATATATATATATATATATATATATATATATATATATATATATATATATATATATATATATATATATATATATATATATATATATATATATATATATATATATATATATATATATATATATATATATATACTATATGAAAATATATTATTTCCGAGGTAGAGCGAATTGGATATTAAAGGACATTTGTAGCTTACTGACTGTATACGAATCACGGTGATGTGATAAAAAGTCATAATATGGCTGCGTGCGACAAACGCACTACACTGTTAACATGGCAGAGGTGGGTGGATATTATCTCTAAATACAAACACCTGAGTTCGACGGGAGATTTGTGTATGGGAGCCGATATCCTCTTATACCTCACTTGCTAGCCATGTGGGTTAAGCGTCTACTGTATTCCTGAATTCTTTCCCATCGCTTGTTCGAGCATACTGGACGACGAAATTATTATCAACTTAAAAATTCCCCTTCGGTAACAAATATGAAAATATATTATTTCCGAGGTAGAGCGAATTGGATATTAAAGGACGTTTGTAGCCTACTGATTGTATATGAATCACGGTGGTTTGATAAAAAGTCAAAATATGGCTGCTTGCGACCAACGCACTACACAGTAAACATGGCAGAGTTGGGTAGATATCGTCTCTAAATATAAACATCTGAGTTCGACAGGAGATTTGTATTTGGGAGCCAATATCCACTTATACCTCACTTGCTAGACGTATGGGTTAAGCGTCTATTGTAGTCCTGAGTTCTTGTCCGTCGCTGGTTTGAGCCCACGGGACGACAAACTTATTATCATCTAATAAATTTCCCTTCGGTAACATATATGAAGATATATTATTTCCGAGGTAGAGCGAATTGGATATTAAAGGACGTTTGTAGCTTAATGACTGTATATGAATCAAGGTGATGTGATACAAAGTCATAATATGGCATCCTGCGAAAAACGCACTACACGGTTAACATGGAAGAGGTGGGTGGATATCGTCTCTAAATACAAACACCTGAGTTCGGCGGGAGATTTGTATATGGGAGCCGATATACACTTATACCTCACTTGCTAGCCATGTGGGTTAAGCGTCTACTGTATTCCTGAGTTCTTGTCCATCAGTGGTTCGAGCCTACGCGACGACGAACTTATTATCAACTAAAAAATTCCCCTTCGGTAACATACATGAAAATATATTATTTCCGAGGTAGAGCGAATTGGATATTAAAGTACGTTAATAGCTTACTGATTGTATAAGAATCACGGTGATGTGATAAAAAGTCAAAATATGGCTCCCTACGACAAACGCACTACACGGTTACCATGGAAGAGGTGGGAGGATATCGTCTCAAAATACAAACACCTGAGTTCGGCGGGAGATTTGTATATTGGAGCTGATATCAACTTATACCTCACTTGCTAGCCGTGTGGGGTAAGCGTCCACTGTAGTCCTGAGTTCTTGTCCGTTGCTGGTTCGAGTCCACGGGACGAAGAACTTATTATCAACTAAAAAATTCCCCTTCGGTAACATATATGAAAAAATATTATTTCGGAAGTAGGGTGAATTGGATATTAAAGGACGTTTGAAGCTCATTGATTGTATACGAATCACGGTGATGTGATAAAAAGTCATAATATGGCTGCATGCGACAAACGCACTACACAGTTAACATGGCAGAGGTGGGTGGATATTGTCTCTAAATACTAACACCTGAGTTCGGCGGGAGATTTGTATATGGGAGCCGATATCCACTTACACCTCATTTGATAGACGTGTGGGTTAACGTCCACTGTAGTCCTCAGTTCTTGTTGTCACTGGTTCGAGCCCAATGGACGACGAAATTATTATCAACTTAAAAATTCCCCTTCGGTAACATACATGAAAATATATTATTTCCGAGAAAGAGCGAATTGGATATTAAAGAACGTTTCTACCTTACTGATTGTATAGGAATCACGGTGATGTGATAAAAAGTCATAATATGGCTGCATGCGACAAACGCACTACTCGGTTAACATGGCAGAGGTAGGTAGATATCGTCTCTAAATATAAAAACCTGAGTTCCACAATAGATTTGTATATGGGAGCCGATATCCACTTATACCTCATTTGCTAGACGTGTGGGTTAAGCGTCCATTGTAGTCCTGAGTTCTTGTCCGTCGCTGCTTCGAGGCCACAGGACGACGAACTTATTATCAACTAAAAAATTCCAGTTCGGTATCATATTTGAATATATATTATTTCCGAGGTAGAGCGAATTGGATATTAACGGACGTTTGTAACTTAATGACTGTATTTGAATCACGGTGATATGATAAAAAGTCATAATATGGCTGCATGCGACAAATGCACTACACTGAAAATATTGAAGTGGTGGGTGGATTTCGTCTCTAAATACAAACACCTGAGTTCGGCGGGAGATTTGTATATTGGAGCCAATATCCACTTATACCTCACTTGCTAGCCATGAGGGTTAAGCGTCCACTGTAGTCCTGAGTTCTTGTCCTTTGCTGGTTCGTGCCCAAAGGACAACGAACTTATTATCAACTTAAAAATTCCCCTTCGGTAACATATATGAAAATATATTATTTCCGAGGTAGAGGGAATTGGATATTAAAGGACGTTTCTGGCTTACAGACTGTATATGAATAACGGTGATGTGATAAAAAGTCATAATAGGCATCCTGCGACAAACACACCACACGGTTAACATGGCAGGGGTGGGTGGATATTGTCTCTAAATACAAACACCTGAGTTCGGCGGGAGATTTGTATATGAGAGCCGATATCCACTTTTACCTCACTTGCTAGCAGTGTGGTTTAAGCGTCCACTGTAGTCCTGAGTTCTTGTCCGTCGCTGGTTTGAGACCACGGGGACGACGAACTTATTATCATTTAAAAAATTCCCCTTCGGTAACATACGTGAAAATATATTATTTCCGAGGTAGAGCGAATTGGATATTAAAGGACGTTTGTAGCTTAATGATTGTATACGAATCACGGTAATGTGATAAAAAGTCATAATATGGCTGTGTGGGACAAACGCACTAAATGGTTAACATGGCAGAGGTGGGTGGATATCGTCTCTAAATACAAACTCCTGAGTTCAGAGGGAGATTTGTATATGGGAGGTGATATCCACTTATACCTCACTTGCTAGCTGTGGGGGTTAAGCATCCACTGTAGTCCTGAGTTATTGTCCGTCGCTGGTTTGAGCCCAAGGGACGACGAACTTATTATCAACTAAAAAATTCCCCTTTGGTAACATATATGAAAATATATTATTTCCGAGGTAGAGCGAATTGTATATTAAAGGACATTTGTAGCTTACTGACTGTATACGAATCACGGTGATGTGATAAAAAGTCATAATATGGCTGCGTGCGACAAACGCACTACACTGTTAACATGGCAGAGGTGGGTGGATATTATCTCTAAATACAAACACCTGAGTTCGACGGGAGATTTGAGTATGGGAGCCGATATCCTCTTATACCTCACTTGCTAGCCATGTGGGTTAAGCGTCTACTGTATTCCTGAATTCTTACCCATCGCTTGTTCGAGCCCACTGGACGACGAAATTATTATCAGCTTAAAAATTCCCCTTCGGTAACAAATATGAAAATATATTATTTCCGAGGTAGAGCGAATTGGATATTAAAGGACGTTTGTAGCCTACTGATTGTATATGAATCACGGTGGTTTGATAAAAAGTCAAAATATGGCTGCGTGCGACCAACGCACTACACAGTAAACATGGCAGAGTTGGGTAGATATCGTCTCTAAATATAAACATCTGAGTTCGACAGGAGATTTGTATTTGGGAGCCAATATCCACTTATACCTCACTTGCTAGACGTATGGGTTAAGCGTCCATTGTAGTCCTGAGTTCTTGTCCGTCGCTGGTTTGAGCCCACGGGACGACAAACTTATTATCATCTAATAAATTTCCCTTCGGTAACATATATGAAGATATATTATTTCCGAGGTAGAGCGAATTGGATATTAAAGGACGTTTGTAGCTTAATGACTGTATATGAATCAAGGTGATGTGATACAAAGTCATAATATGGCATCCTGCGAAAAACGCACTAAACGGTTAACATGGAAGAGGTGGGTGGATATCGTCTCTAAATACAAACACCTGAGTTCGGCGGGAGATTTGTATATGGGAGCCGATATACACTTATACCTCACTTGCTAGCCATGTGGGTTAAGCGTCTACTGTATTCCTGAGTTCTTGTCCATCAGTGGTTCGAGCCTACGCGACGACGTACTTATTATCAACTAAAAAATTCCCCTTCGGTAACATACATGAAAATATATTATTTCCGAGGTAGAGCGAATTGGATATTAAAGTACGTTAGTAGCTTACTGATTGTATAAGAATCACGGTGATGTGATAAAAAGTCATAATATGGCTCCGTACGACAAACTCACTACACGGTTAACATGGAAGAGGTGGGAGGATATCGTCTCAAAATACAAACACCTGAGTTCGGCGGGAGATTTGTATATGGGAGCTGATATCAACTTATACCTCACTTGCTAGCCGTGTGGGGTAAGCGTCCACTGTAGTCCTGAGTTCTTGTCCGTTGCTGGTTCGAGTCCGCGGGACGAAGAACTTATTATCAACTAAAAAATTCCCCTTCGGTAACATATATGAAAAAATATTATTTCGGAAGTAGAGTGAATTGGATATTAAAGGACGTTTGAAGCTCATTGATTGTATACGAATCACGGTGATGTGATAAAAAGTCATAATATGGCTCCATGCGACAAACGCACTACACGGTTAACATGGCAGAGGTGGGTGGATATTGTCTCTAAATACTAACACCTGAGTTCGGCGGGAGATTTGTATATGGGAACCGATATCCACTTACACCTCATTTGATAGACGTGTGGGTTAACGTCCACTGTAGTCCTCAGTTCTTGTCCGTCACTGGTTGGAGCCCAATGGACGACGAAATTATTATCAACTTAAAAATTCCCCTTTGGTAACATATATGAAAATATATTATTTCCGAGAAAGAGCGAATTGGATATTAAAGAACGTTTCTACCTTACTGATTGTATATGAATCACGGTGATGTGATAAAAAGTCATAATATGGCTGCATGCGACAAACGCACTACTCGGTTAACATGGCAGAGGTAGGTAGATATCGTCTCTAAATATAAACACCTGAGTTCCACAATAGATTTGTATATGGGAGCCGATATCCACTTATACCTCATTTGCTAGACGTGTGGGTTAAGCGTCCATTGTAGTCCTGAGTTCTTGTCCGTCGCTGCTTCGAGGCCACAGGACGACGAACTTATAATCAACTAAAAAATTCCAGTTCGGTATCATATATGAATATATATTATTTCCGAGGTAGAGCGAATTGGATATTAACGGACGTTTGTAACTTAATGACTGTATTTGAATCACGGTGATATGATAAAAAGTCATAATATGGCTGCATGCGACAAATGCACTACACTGAAAACATGGAAGTGGTGGGTGGATATCGTCTCTAAATACAAACACCTGAGTTCGGCGGGAGATTTGTATAATGGAGCCAATATCCACTTATACCTCACTTGCTAGCCATGAGGGTTAAGCGTCCACTGTAGTCCTGAGTTCTTGTCCGTTGCTGGTTCGTGCCCAAGGGACAACGAACTTATTATCAACTTAAAAATTCCCCTTCGGTAACATATATGAAAATATATTACTTCCGAGGTAGAGGGAATTGGATATTAAAGGACGTTTCTGGCTTATAGTTTGTATATGAATAACGGTGATGTGATAAAAAGTCATAATATGGCATCCTGCGACAAACACACCACACGGTTAACATGGCAGGGGTGGGTGGATATCGTCTATAAATACAAACACCTGAGTTCGGCGGGAGATTTGTATATGGGAGCCGATATCCACTTTTACCTCACTTGCTAGCAGTGTGGTTAAAGCGTCCACTGTAGTCCTGAGTTCTTGTCCGTCGCTGGTTTGAGCCCACGGGACGACGAACTTATTATCATCTAAAAAATTCCCCTTCAGTAACATATATGAAAATATATTATTTCCGAGGTAGAGCGAATTGGATATTAAAGGACGTTTGTAGCTTAATGATTGTATACGAATCACGGTGATGTGATAAAAAGTCATAATATGGCAGTGTGCGACAATCACACTACATGGTTAACATGGCAGAGGTGGGAGTATATCGTCTCCAAATAGAAACACCTGAGTTCGGCGGGAGATTTGTATATTTGAGCTGATATCCACTTATACCTCTCTTGCTAGCTGTGTGGGTTAAGCATCCACTGTAGTCCTGAGTTTTTGTCCGTCGCTGGTTTCAGCCCACGGGACGACGAACTTATTATCAACTAAAAAATTCCCCTTCGGTAACATATATGAAAATATATTATTTCCGAGGTAGAGCGAATTGGATATTAAAGGACATTTGTAGCTTAATGACTGTATACGAATCACGGTGATGTGATAAAAAGTCATAATTTGGCTGCATGCGACAAACGCACTACACAGTTAACATGGCAGGGGTGAGTGGATATTGCATCTAAATACAAACACCTGAGTTCGACGGGAGATTTGTATATGGGAGCTGATATCCTCTTATACCTCACTTGCTAGCCGTGTGGGTTAAGCGTCCACTGTAGTCCTGAGTTCTTACCCATCGCTGGTTCGAGCACTCTGGACGACAAAATTATTATCAACTTAAAAATTCCCCTTCGGTAACATGTATGAAAATATATTATTTCCGAAGTAGAGCGAAGTGGATATTAAAGGACGTTTGTAGGCTACTGATTGTATATGAATCACGGTGATGTGATAAAAAGTCATAATATAGCTCCGTGCGACAAAAGCACTACACGGTTAACATGGCAGAGGTGGGTGGATATCGTCTCAAAATAAAAACACCTGAGTTCGGCGGGAGATTTGTATATGGGAGCCGATATCCAATTATACCTCACTTGCTAGCTGTGTGGGGTAAGCGTCCACTGTAGTCCTGAGTTCTTTTCCATCGCTGGTTCGAGCCCACGGGACGACGAACTTATTATCAACTAAAAAATTCCCCTTTGGTAATATATATGAAAATATATTATTTCGGAAGTAGAGCGAACTGGATATTAAAGGACGTTTGTAGCTTAATGACTGTACATGAATCTCGGTGATGTGATAAAAAGTCATAATATGGCTGCATGCGACAAACGCACTACACTGTTAACATGGCAGAGGTGGGTGGATATCGTCTCTAAATACAAACACCTGAGTTCGGCGGGAGATTTGTATATGGGAGCCGATATCCAACTTCACCTCACTTGCTAGCAGTGTGGTTTAAGCGTCCAATGTAGTCCTGAGTTCTTGTCCGTCGCTGTTTTGAGCCCACGGGACGACGAACTCCTTATCATCTAAAAAATTCCCCTTCGGTAACATACGTGAAAATATATTATTTCCGAGGTAGAGCGAATTGGATATTAAAGGACGTTTGTAGCTTAATGATTGTATACGAATCACGGTGATGTGATAAAAAATCATAATATGGCTGCGTGCGTCAAACGCACTATATGGTTACCATGGCAGAGCTGGGTGGATATCCACTCTAAATACAAAGACCTGAGTTCGGCGGGAGATTTGTATATATGAGCTGATATCCACTTATACTTCACTTGCTAGCTGTGTGGGTTAAGCATCCACTGTAGTCCTGAGTTCTTGTCCTTCGCTGGTTTGAGCCCAAGGGACGACGAACTTATTATCAACTAAAAAATTCCCCTTCCGTAACATATTTGAAAATATATTATTTCCGAGGTAGAGCGAATTGGATATTAAAGGACATTTGTAGCCTACTGACTGTATACGAATCACGGTGATGTGATAAAAAGTCATAATATGGCTACGTGCGACAAGCGCACTACATATTTAACATGGCAGAGGTGAGTGGATATCGTCTCTAAATACAAACACCTGAATTCGACAGGAGATTTGTATATGGGAGCCAATATCCACTTATACATCTTGCTATCCGTGTGGGTTAAGCGTCCAATGTAGTCCTGAGTTCTTGTCGGTCGCTATTTCGAGCCCACGGGACGACGAAATTATTATCAACTTAAAAATTCCCCTTCGGTAACATATATGAAAATATATTATTTCTGAGGTAGAGCGAAATGGATATTAAAGGCCGTTTGTCGCTTACGGATTGTATATGAATCAAGGTGATGTGATAAAAAGTCATAATATGGCTGCGTGCGACAAACGTACCACACGGTTAACATGGCAGAGGTGGGTAGATATCGTGTCTAAGTATAAAAACCTGTGTTCGACAGGAGATTTGTATATGGGAGCCGATATCCACTTATACATCACTTGCTAGATGTATGGGTTAAGCGTCCATTGTAGTCCTGAGTTCTTTTCCGTCGCTGGTTCGAAACCAAAGAACAACGAAATTATTATCAACTAAAAAATTCCCCTTCGGTAACATATATGAAAATATATTATTTCCGTGGTAGAGCGAATTGGATATTAACGGACGTTTGTTGCTTAATGACTGTATATGAATCGCAGTGATGTGATAAAAAGTCATAATATGGCTGCATGCGACAAACGCACTACACTGTTAACATGGAAGAGGTGGGTGGATATCGTCTCTAAATACAAACATCTTAGTTCGGCGGGAGATTTGTATATTGGAGCCAATATCCACTTATACCTCACTTGCTAGCCATAAGGGTTAAGCGTCCACTGAAGTCCTGAGTTCTTGTCTGTTGCTGGTTCGTGCCTGAAGGGACAACGAACTAATCATCAACTAAAAAATTCCCCTTCGGTAACATATATGGAAATATATTATTTCCGAGGTAGAGAGAATTGGATATTAAATGACGGCTGTAGCTTACTGACTGTATTTGAATCACGGTGATGTGATAAAAAGTCATAATATGGCATCCTGTGACAAACGCACTACACGGTTAACATGGAAGAGGTGGGTGGATATCGTCTCTAAATACAAACACCTGAGTTCGGCGGGAGATTTGTATATGGGAGCCGATATCCACTTTTACCTCACTTGCTAGCAGTGTGGTTTAAGCGTCCACTGTAGTCCTGAGTTCTTGTCCGTCGCAGGTTTGAGCCCACTGGACGACGAACTTATTATCATCTAAAAAATTCCACTTCGGTAACATACATGAAAATATATTATTTCTGAGGTAGAGCGAATTGGATATTAAAGGACGTTTGTAGCTTAATGATTGTATACGAATCACGGTGATGTGATAAAAAGTCATAATATGGCTGTGTGCGACAAACGCACTACATGGTTAACATGGTAGAGGTGGGTAGATATAGTCTCTAAATACAAACACCTGAGTTCGGCGGGAGATTTGTATATGGGATGTGATATCCACTTATACCTCACTTGCTAGCTGTGTGGGCTAAGCATCCACTGTAGTCCTGAGTTCTTGTCCGGCGCTGGTTTGAGCCCATGGGACAACGAACTTATTATCAACTAAAAAATTCCCCTCTGTAACATATATGAAAATATATTATTTCCGAGGTAGAGCGAATTGGATATTAAAGGACATTTGTACCTTAGTGACTGTATACGAATCACGATGATGTGATAAAAAGTCATAATTTGGCTGCGTGCAACAAACGCACTTCACAGTTAACATGGCAGAGGTGGTTGGATATTTTCTCTGAATACAAACACCTGAGTTCGACGGGAGATTTTTATATGGGAGCCGATATCCTCTTATACCTTTCTTGCTAGCCGTGTGGGTTAAGCATCAACTGTAATCCTGAATTCTTACCCATCGCTGGTTCGAGCCCACTGGACGACGAAATTATTATCAACTTAAAAATTCCCCTTCGGTAACATTTGTGAAAATATATTATTTCCGAGGTAGAGCGAATTGGATATTAAAGTACGCTTGTAGCTTACTGATTGTATATTAATCACGGAGATGTGATGAAAAGTCATAATATGGCTGCATGCGACAAACGCACTACACAGCTAACGTGGTAGAGTTGGGTAGATATCGTCTCTAAATATAAACATCTGAGTTCGACAGGAGATTTGTATATGGGAGCCAATGTCCACTTATACCTCTTGCTAGATGTGTGGGTTAAGCGTCCATTGAAGTCCTGAGTTCTTGTCCGTCGCTGGTTCGAACCGACGGAACGACAAACTTATTATCAACTAAAAAATTTCCCTTCGGTAACATAAATGAAAATATATTATTTCCGAGGTAGAGCGAATTGGATATTAAAGGACGTTTGTAGATTACTGACTGTATATGAATCACGGTGATGTGATAAAAAGTCATAATATGGCTGCCTGCGACAAACGCTCTATACGGTTAATATGGCAGAGGTGGGTGGATATCGTCTCTAAATACAAACACCTGAGTTCGGCGGGAAATTTGTATATGGTAGCCGATATCCACTTTTACCTCACTTGCTAGCAGTGTGGTTTAAGCGTCCAATGTAGTCCTGAGTTCTTGTCCGTCGCTGATTTGAGCCCACTGGACGACGAACTTATTATCATCTAAAAGATTCCCCTTCGGTAACATACGTGAAAATATATTATTTCCGAGGTAGAGCGAATTGGATATTAAAGGACGTTTGTAGCTTAATGATTGTAAACGAATAATGGTGATGTGATAAAAAGTCATAATATGCCTGTGTGCGACAAACACACTACATGGTTAACATGGCAGAGGTGGGTGGATATCGTTTCTAAATACAAACACCTGAGTTCGGCGGGAGATTTGTATATGGGAGGTGATATCCACTTATACCTCACTTGCTAGCTGTGTGGGTTAAGCATCCACTGTAGTCCTGAGTTCTTGTCCGTCGCTGATTTGAGCCCATGGGACGACGAACTTATTATCAACTAAAAAATTCCCCTTCGGTAACATATATGAAAATATATTATTTCCGAGGTTGAGTGAATAGGATAATAAAGGACATTTGTAGCTTACTGACTGTATACATATCACGGTGATGTGATAAAAAGTCATAATATGGCTGTGTGAGACAAACGCACTACACAGTTAACATGGCAGAGGTGGGTGGATATTGTCTCTAAATACAAACACCTGAGTTCGACGGGAGATTTGTATATGGGAGCCGATATCCTATTATACCTCACTCGCTAGCCATGTGGGTTAAACGTCCACTGTAGTCCTGAGTTCTTACCCACCGCTGGTTCGAGCCCACTGGACGACGAAATTATTATCAACTTAAAAATTCCCCTTCGGTAACATATATGAAAATATATTATTTCCGAGGTAGAGCGAATTGGATATTAAAGGACGTTTGTAGCCTACTGATTGTATATGAATCACGGTGATGTGATAAAAAGTCATAATATGGCTGCCTGCGACAAACGCACTACACAGTTAACTTGGCAGAGTTGGGTAGATATCGTATCTAAATATAAACATCTGAGTTCGACGGGAGATTTGTATATGGCTGCCAATATCCACTTATACCTCACTTGCTAGACGTGTGGGTTAAGCGTCCATTGTAGTCCTGAGTTCTTTTCCGTCGCTGGTTCGAGCCCACGGGACGACAAACTTATTATCAACAAAAAAATTTCGCTTCGATAACATATATGAAAATATATTATTTCCGAGGTAGAGCGAATTGGATATTAAAGGACGATTGTAGCTTAATGACCGTATATGAATCACGGTGATGTGATAAAAAGTCATAAGATGGCATCCTGCGAAAAACGCACTACACCGTTAACATGGAAGAGGTGGGTGGAAATCGTCTCTAAATACAAACACCTGAGTTCGGCGGGATATTTGTATATGGGAGCCGATATACACTTATACCTCACTTGCTAGCCATGTGGGTTAAGCGTCCACTGTATTCCTGAGTTGTTGTCCATCGGTGGTTCAAGCCTACGCGACGACGAACTTATTATCAACTAAAATATTCCCCTTCGGTAACAAACATGAAAATATATTATTTCTGAGGTAGAGCGAATTGGATATTAAAGGACGTTAGTAGCTTACTGACTGTATATGAATCACGGTGATGTGATAAAAAGTCATAATATGGCTCCGTACGACAAACGTACTACACGGTTAACATGGCAGAGGTGGGTGGATATTGTCTGAAAATACAAACACCTGAGTTCAGCGGGAGATTTGTATATGGGAACCGATATCCACTTATACCTCACTTGCTAGCTGTGTGGGGTAAGCGTCCACTGTAGTCCTGAGTTCTTGTCCGTCGCTGGTTCAAGCCCACGGGACGACAAACTTATTATCAACTAAAAAATTCACCTTCGGTAACATTTATGAAAATATATTATTTCGGAAGTAGAGTGAATTGGATACTAAAGGACGTTTGTAGCTCATTGATTGTATACGAATCACGGTGATGTGATAAAAAGTCATAATATGGCTGCGTGTCACAAACGCACTACACAGTTAACATGGCAGTGTTGGGTAGATATCGTCTCTAAATTTAAGCATCTGAGTTCGACAGGAGATTTGTATATGGGAGCCAATATCCACTTATACCCCTCTTGCCTAACGTGTGGGTTAAACGTCCATTGTAGTCCTGAGTTCTTGTCCGTCGCTGGTTCGAGCCCACGGGACGACAAACTTATTATTAACTAAAAAATTTCCCTTCGGTAACATATACGAAAATATATTATTTCCGAGGTAGAGCGAATTGGATATTAAAGGACGTTTGTAGCTTAATGACTGTATATGAATCAAGGTGATGTGATAAAAAGTCATAATATGGTATCCTGCGAAAAACGCTCTACACGGTTAACATGGAAGAGGTGGGTGGATATTGTCTCTAAATACAAACACCTGAGTTCGGCGGGAGATTTGTATAAGGGAGCTGATATACACTTATACGTCACTTGCTAGCCGTGTGGGTTAAGCGTCCACTGAATTCCTGAGTTGTTGTCCATCGGTGGTTCGACCCTACGTGACGACGAACTTATTATCAACTAAAAAATTCCCCTTCGGTAACATACATGAAAATATATTATTTCCGAGGTAGAGCGAATTGAATATTTAAGGACGTTAGTAGCTTACTGATTGTATATGAATCACGGTGATGTGATAAAAAGTCATAATATGGCTAAGTACGACAAACGCACTACACAGTTAACATGGCAGAGGTGGGTGGATATCGTCTCAAAATACAAACACCTGGGTTCCACGGGAGATTTATATATGGGAGCCGATATCCACTTATACCTCACTTGCTAGCCGTGTGGGGTAAGAGTCCACTTTATTCCTGAGTTCTTGTCCGTCGCTGGTTCGAGCCCACTGGACGACGACCTTATTATCAACTAAAAAATTCCCCTTCGGAAACATATATGAAAATATATTATTTCAGAAGTAGAGTGAATTGGATATTAAAAGACGTTTGTAGCTCATTGATTGTATACGAATCACGGTGATGTGATAAAAAGTCATAATATGGCTGCATGCGACAAACGCACTACACGGTTAACATGGCAGAGGTGGGTGGATATTGTCTCTAAATACTTACACCTGAGTTCGACGGGAGATTTGTATATGGGAGCCGATATCCACTTATACCTCATTTGATAGCCGTGTGGGTTAAGCGTCCACTGTAGTCCTCAGTTCTTGTCCGTCGCTGGTTCAAGCCCACTGGACGACGAAATTATTATCAACTTAAAAATTCCCCTTCGGTAACGTATATGAAAATATATTATTTTCGAGGTAGAGCGAATTGGATATTAAAGAACGTTTCTAGCTTACTGATTGTATATGAATCACGGTGATTTGATAAAAAGTCATAATATGGCTGCTTGCGACAAATGCACTACTCGGTTAACATGGCAGAGGTGGGTAGATATCGTCTCTAAATATAAACACCTGAGTTCGGAGGTAGATTTGTATATGGGAGCCGATATCCACTTATACATCACTTGCTAGATGTGTGGGTTAAGCGTCCATTGTAGTCCTGAGTTCTTGTCCATCGCTGATTCGAGCCCACAGGACGACGAACTTATTATCAACTAAAAAATTCCCTTTCGGTAACATATATGATAATATATTATTTCCGAGGTAGAGCGAATTGGATATTAACGGACGTTTGTAGCTTAATGACTGTATATGAATCACGGTGATGTGATAAAAAGTCATAATATGGCTGCATGCGACAAACGCACTACACTGTTAACATGGAAGAGGTGGGTGGATATCGTCTCTAAATACAAACACCTGAGTTCAGCTTGAGATTTGTATATTGGAGCCAATTTCCTCTTATACCTCACTTGCTAGCCATGAGGGTTAAGCATCCACTGTAGTCCTGAGTTCTTGTCCGTTGCTGGTTTGTGCCCACGGGACAACGAACTTATTATCAACAAAAAAATTCACCTTCGGTATCATATATGAAAATATATTATTTCCGAGGTACAGCGAATTGGATATTAAAGGACGTTTGTAGCTTACTGACTGTATATAAATCACGGTGATGTGATAAAAAGTCATAATATGGCATCCTGCAATAAACACACTACACGGTTAACATGGCAGAGGTGGGTGGATATCATCTCTAAATACAAACACGAGTTCGGCGGGAGATTTGTATATGGGAGCAGATATCCACTTTTACCTCACTTGCTAGCAGTGTGGTTTAAGCGTCCACTGTAGTCCTGAGTTCTTGTTGTTCGCTGGTTTGAGCCCACGGGACGACGAACTTATTATCATCTAAAAAATTCCCCTTCGGTAACATATATGAAAATATATTATTTCCGAGGTAGAGCGAATTGGATATTAAAGGACTTTTGTAGCTTAATGATTGTATACGAATCACGGTGATGTGATAAAAAGTCATAATATGGCTGTGTCACGTTAACGTAAATTATTTTTCTGTATTTTTTAAATCGGTCTTGGTAAGCGTAGTATTTACTATAAATATTCCTTTTTATTCTAGCTAAGATTTACCGTACTTTGACTGTTTTATATTTTTTTTTTTTACGTTGAGTTAATGAGAAAGTGTTTTGTTTTTGCTCCCTCCTCTGTAAGGCAATTAGTGAACAACCCTATTAACACTGTTTTTGTTTTTCCTTGGAGTGCGGGTGACTTAGTGAGAGCTGTAGTTCAGACAGCCATCTCCCTCCTGCGGGAGTTCGGGCTTATCTTCACTCCCAGACGTTTATTGGATGCTAGCAGCAGTTTTTTTTGGCATTATTACGGCGACTTTGGCTCTGACCCTGGAATATTCTTATCGACCGTACTTCTAAAGAATTTACGCTGGTGTGCTTTATGCCATCTGCGGCGCTAGTACACTAGAGATCACGGCTTTAGGACGCAGGTGTTCGTCACCTGCGACCCGTACCTCGTTGTCCGTGCCTCGCAGGGGCGTGTGTCACCTGCGACCATGTTCCCTGATTTTGTTCCCCGTCGGAGGATCCTTCGGGAAGACGGTTGTTGTCGTTCTGTCCCGACACCGTGGGAGTGGCAGTAGCCGTGCTTAGGGCACGTCAGAGTGTATCGTCGTAGCTGCACATCGCTTCACGTCTGTGGGGGCTCTGCCCGTTAGGAGATACGTAGGGAGACCAGCACTAGGTAAGGTAGCACTACTTACGTTGTAGCTAGACACTCCTTGTGTGTGCACCTGGTGTCCTGTGGTCATCCCCTTGATGCAGTGGACGGTTTTCATCGCCATTAAATATTAATGCCCTTTTTAACGTCAGGTTAAAGTACTGCATTAGTGTAGCCAAGTTGGTATATATATATATATATATATATATATATATATATATATATATATATATATATATATATATATATATATATATATATATATATATATATATATATATATATATATATATATATATATATTTTTTTTTTTTTTTTTTTTTTTTTATTGTTTATATCTTGTTAAGCATTTTGGGCCTAATAGTACCTTTAATTTATCAAGTACATTTTGGTTGTCCCTGTATTGGTGACCTTTGGGTATTGTAGTTGCAATTGGTTTGTACATGAATCCATTGAGGTTATTGATATTTTGTTTGAGATTTAGCTTTGTAAAGGTTAGGTAGGTAATCTTAAGGTTTTCACCCTTTTTGGCCTTCTCTCTTCTTTCTTACCTAACTTAGTATTAGGCTAATTGAGTATTTTTTTTTGTTTTGGGCCCACTCTATTTGAGCTATTTGACTGACTGTGTGTTCATATTTCTCTCGTATAGGGTTTAGTTTATTAGATTTAGGTGAACCTTGTGTTTCTGGGGACTGAAACTTGCTCTTCTGAATAATTTTGATAAGGGATGTGTCCCTTTGTGTCCCCACGTTTTTCTGCCTTGCCTACACAAGGTTGATTTAGAATTAAGTGTATGCTATTTTTGTAATAAATATTGTTGAATTTTCTCAGTGTTTGTGTTCCGCATTCCTTCTCACTTTGTAGCATTATGTACTGCCTGTGACCCTTTAGAATTTCTATATAAGAACCTGCATAACGGCCTCCTTAGGTCGTAATATTTGGCGACCGTGACAGGATCATACGCAGGTGCACACAGTGTTTGGGTTTGTGGTGCAACTCTGGGTTGATTTAATAATATTTATTTTTTTTGGTTTGTTATATATTTTGTGTTAGCCTTCCCCCTTATTTCTTTATTAGACATGGATGACTTTACGTTTGATCCGGCTGAGTTTTTAGGGTCGGCAGACTGCCTAAAGTACCTTCAGGTGTTGAATAAGAATTATCTGTCGCGTTGTGCCCATTGGCTAGGGATTCCCTGTAAACCCACTGACACTCGGGCCCACCTTTTGAAAGTGGTTAAGGCTAAGGTAGCTCAAGGTATAGCTGAAGGTAATGACTTGGCTCGAGAGTTGTTTAGTGAAGGTAGTAGTAGTGAGGCTGGTACAGAGTCGGACCTGGAAGGCTCTATACAGGATGATGTTAGCATCAACCCGGGATTGTCCTTATTTGTAGATCCTCCTGCCGTACGGGTTATGTATGAGGGCCCAGCTAATTTCCCCTCTCCAGCCAAGGTTCCTCCTAATATGAATATTTCCACAAACCCCTTTTTGGCTGAAGATGCTATTCCGGGTAATGTAGGACCTGGTCATCCAGGTATGTCCCCAGAAGAGGGAGAATTCAAGTTAATTTGTAAAAAAATTGAGTTATTAAAGCTTGAGCACGAGGAAAATGAAAGAGTCAGGAAGCATGAGTTGGAGTTGGCCAAGATAAAGTTAGAACTGGCTAAGATTCAAGGTTCATCCAATCAGGTCAGTACTCCCTGTGGTTTTTCACAAGACAAATTTAACATGGGAGCTGCCCTTAAGTTAGTGCCCATTTTTTATGAGAAAAATGTGCCCGAATTTTTCAAAGCTTTTGAAAGAGTGGCCTCTCGGTTGGCTTGGCCTACTGAAATGTGGACAGTCCTGATCCAATGTAGGCTAGTGGGAAAAGCCATCCGGGTTTACAATGCTTTGGAAGAGGGTGTGGCGAGAGATTACAGTAAAGTTAAGGCTTTAGTTCTCAGGGCCTACGATTTAGTCCCTGAGGCCTATCGCCTAAAGTTTAGAACCATCCACAAGCCTCCTTCTATGTCATTCGTGGAGTATGCTCGCCTCAAGGAGGAGCAATTTGATGACTGGCTCAAAAGTCGTCAGGTTGTCACGTTCTCCTCCTTGAGGGAGCTTATGTTAATTGAGGAGTTTAAGAAGGTTTGTGGAAAGGAGTTAAGAGTTTATTTGGAAGAGGTAAAAGCCGTGACTCTCTCGAAAGCGGCTCAAGTGTCGGATGAATTTGTGCTAACCCATAAGGTCGGGTCAGGCAATTTCAGTTCGTCAAATGCAAACCCTCAGTCTGTTAGATCTAATAATTTCGGTGGTCAGGTAACTAAAAGTGGTAATGGGCAAGGGAAAGGCTCGAGTGGTGGGCTCACTCGAACCTTTTCCAACAGTGACAAATCTAAATCAAATAATTTTAATCCCATACTTGGTAATTGTTTTTGGTGTAATAAACACGGGCACCGGCAGGCACAGTGCAATACTAAGAGGAGGTATCTGCAAAGAAACCATGACAATAATATTAGCTTACCTGTGTCGGTGATAAATAATTCCACTACTAATTTTCCATCTAAAGTTGGTACTTCCATGGACAAAAAGGTCTCTGAGGGTGGTGCTGATGTTGGCCTGGGTGATCAGTCATCTAGTGCTAATTTATGACTTTTTGACAAATATGTGTGGACTGGTAAATTAAAGACTCCTTCTATGGATTTGGATGTAAAGTTTTTGCGAGATACGGGATCTGCTAGGTCTCTGGTGTTGGTGGACTCGTTGAAGAATTTAGTTCCCTTATCGGGGGAGTATGTAATCCTGGGTGGGTTTCCTAATACCTTAGTATCTGCCCCTTTAATACAGGTGGAGGTAGCTTTCCCAGGTTACCATAAAGTTGTAGAATTAGCCGTGGTAAAGAGTCTGCCGATACCAGGGATAGACGGTATCCTTGGGAATGATTTGGGTGCAAAACAGGGTAAAGAAATATTTCCAATCGTATCCATTACTGCTTGTCCTGTAGCAGTTACTACTCGGGCTGCTGCAAAAATTGCCGCCGCTACCAGTGATGATATTGATTTGGATATAAGTAGCTTAGAGGTAGATGTAGAAAGGCCCGGGCTAGTAGATAGTAGTGGTAGTGTTGGTATTTTTAAAGTTCTGAAACCAAATTGTGACCGTGTATCCTTCATCCAGGCCCAGAAGGATGAATTTATTTTTGTATTGGGTGATACTGACGACTTAACAAGACTCAGGTTTTGTGTTATTAAGGGGCTTTTATATAGGGTCAGTCGTCCTTCATCCCATCAATTGTATGTGACCTCCCGAATTCAACAGATTGTGGTACCCTCTAGATTCAGATTTTCACTGTTAAGTTTAGCTCATGAAGACTCTTTTTCTGGCCACTTTGGTGTAAGTAAAACTTTTCACAGATTGGTTAAAGTATTTTGGTGGCCGGGAATAAAGTCTTCAGTGAAAAAGTTTGTGAGGACGTGTGAAGTGTGTCAAGTTATGGGTAAGCCAAACCAACATGTTCCTAAGGCCCCCTTACATCCTATTCCTGCTATTGGGGAACCCTTTTCAGAGTTGGTGATCGATGTAGTAGGGCCTTTACCAAGGACAAAGTCTGGGTTTATCTATCTATTGACGGTGATGGACCGAGCCTCTCGGTATCCAGAGGCTTTTCCTATGCGGAAGGTGACTTCCAAGGCGGTATTTGATAAGCTGGTGGAATTCTTTTCCAGGTATGGGCTTCCTTGTAGAATTCTCCGACTGTGGAACGAATTTTACAAGCAAGCTTTTTAAAGGTAAGTGTGCTGAACTGGCCATTCAGCACGTTACTAGTGCACCTTATCACCCAGAGAGCCAAGGTGTAGTGGAAAGGTTTCACCAGACTCTTAAGTCAATATTGAAAAAGCATTGTTATGAGCAGGGAGAGGAATGGGATGAGGCGCTTCCCTTTGCTCTCTTTGCTATCCGCAATCACCCCAACTCTTCCACGGGCGTTTCGCCCTTTGACTTAGTTTTTGGACACAAAATCCGGGGTCCTTTGGAAATTTTCCATGAACTACTAGAAACAGGTCAAAGAGGAGAGAAGAACGTGGGAGAGGTGGTGGATGAGCTAAGACAGAAATTATCAGTAGCCTGGAAGTTTGCCAAAGAGAATTTGTCTTTCTCTCAAGCTAATATGAAGATTAAATTTGATAAGAAAAGTAAGGTGCGTTCCTTTGAGCCAGGGGAGCTGGTATTGGTACTGAGCACTGACCCTGATAACTTTCTTGAGCCCAGGTTTAAGGGGCCTTGGAAGGTCTTAAGGAAGTTATCCGAAGTCAACTATGAGGTTGAAGCTCCTGGTACTCAGAGGAAGTGCCGTATTTTTCATATAAATCGTTTAAAATCTTATTTATCTAGTAGACCGGACCCTCTGGCTATAGTATTTGAGCCGGTTGCTAGTGTAGTAGAGCCTGTTGGCGAGGTTTTAGATGATATTTTGGAACAGGTGTCTTCAGATGCTCTTGGTGATAACTTGCAGAATTTGGAAATTTTAACAGATGGTTTAGGGCATCTGGAGACATCCCAGAGAGATGACATAATGAAATTAATCTTGTCCTTTCCCGACTTATTTCAGGCCTCTCCAGGGAGGACGAGCTTACTCCAGCATGATGTTGATGTGGGCAGTGCTTCCCCAATTAAGCAAAGTCCATATCGGTTGAACCCTGAAAAGCGTGCTATAGTGAATGAGGAAGTTAAATACATGCTGGAGCATGATCTTGTCCAACCATCGGTCAGTCCTTGGAGTTCTCCTATAGTCCTAGTGAAGAAACCTGATGGTAAGTTCCGCATGTGTGTGGACTATAGGAAGGTGAACTCCCATACTAAAGATGACTCTTACCCTTTGCCCCGTATTGAGGACTGTCTGGATCAGATAGGGCCCTCTAAATTTATAACCAAATTGGATCTCTTAAAAGGCTACTGGCAGGTGCCCTTATCTGAACGAGCCCGTGAACTTTCTGCATTCGTAACACCCTTTGGGTTTTATGAGTGCAAGGTAATGCCATTTGGGTTAAAGAATGCTGCGTGTACCTTTCAGCGGTTAATGAACCGTGTTATTTGTGGGCTGGAAGATACAGAAATTTACATTGATGATCTTGTAGTTCACAGCAATGACTGGCGGACCCATATGATCAGGTTACGGAAAGTATTTGAGGCACTGCGGGCCGCTGGTCTTGTTGTGAACCTGGGGAAATGTGAGTTTGGAAAGGCTAAAGTAGTTTATTTGGGTCACGAGGTTGGCTTGGGTCAGGTAGCCCCTAAACAAGCTAATCTTGAGGCCATTATCTCTCTGAAGAGGCCGTGCAATGTTAGAGAGGTGCGTAAAGTTTTAGGTATGATGGGTTACTACCGCCGGTTTGTTCGTAATTTCTCTGACATTGCACAGCCTCTAACCAGTCTGTTGAAGAAAGGTCAAAAGTTTGTTTGGACTCCAGGATGTGAAGAGTCCTTCCTTAAACTAAAAATGCTGTTGGTGTCCAATCCAATTTTAATTTCACCTAATTTTCAGAAGCCCTTCATTATTGCCGTGGATGCCAGTGATGTTGGGATTGGCGGAGTTCTGTTTCAACGTGGTGAGGATGGTGAAGTACGCCCCGTTTCTTACTATAGTCGTAAGTTACTGGCGGCGGAGAGGAAGTACTCGACCATAGAAAAGGAAGCTCTGGCCTTGGTTCGGACACTAACTCATTTTAAGCCGTACGTAACTAACTTTTCATTCCCAGTGCAGATATGGACCGATCACAACCCTCCGACATTTATAGAACGAATGAAGGGTTCAAATCAAAGAATTTTACGTTGGCCCCTGCAGCTGCAGGAGTTCAATCTAATTATTAAACACATTAAGGGGGCAGATAACTGCATTCCGGACACTCTTTCCCGGATGTAGGTTCATGCCTCTCCTCTCTGTTGCCCTGGTCTCTGAAATTTTCCCTCAAAGGTGTTATATATACATTTACTTATTCTTAATTTGGTCTGTGACTCGCTTAATTTTTTTTTTCAGGTATTGGGCCTAATTTATCCTCGGTATATTGTATCATAAATCCTAGGTGTATTTCTTTGTCATTGTTGTTGACCTTTTGTTGACTTAGTTGATGTTGTGTATTTACCATATTGTTTGATTTTGTCTGTTGATCTTTACAGGTGATTAAGTATTCCCCTGTTTGTTACTGTATTTAGATGTTGGTTGTCTTACCTGTTGGTTTGGTTCATGTATAAAAAAAAATCCTCAGTTAAATTTTTTTTGTTTTGTTTGGGGGAGGAAGGTGTCACGTTAACGTAAATTATTTTTCTGTATTTCTAAATCGGTCTTGGTAAGCGTAGTATTTACTATAAATATTCCTTTTTATTCTAGCTAAGATTTACCGTACTTTGACTGTTTTATATTTTTTCTTTTACATTGAGTTAATGAGAAAGTGTTTTGTTTTTGCTCCCTCCTCTGTAAGGCAATTAGCGAACAACCCTATTAACACTGTTTATGTTTTTCCTTGGAGTGCGGGTGACTGAGTGAGAGCTGTAGTGCAGACAGCCATCTCCCTCCTGCGGGAGTTCGGGCTTATCTTCACTCCCAGACGTTTATTGGATGTTAGCAGCAGTTTTTTTTGGCATTATTACGACGACTTTGGCTCTGACCCTGGAATATTCTTATCGACCGTACTTCTAAAGAATTTCCGCTGGTGTGCTTTATGCCATCTGCGGCGCTAGTACGCTAGAGATCACGGCTTTAGGACGCAGGTGTTCGTCCCCTGCGACCCGTACCTCGTTGTCCGTGCCTCGCAGGGGCGTGTGTCACCTGCGACCATGTTCCCTGATTTTGTTCCCCGTCGGAGGATCCTTCGGGAAGACGGTTGTTGTCGTTCTGTCCCGACACCATGGGAGAGGCAGTAGCCGTGCTTAGGGCACGTCAGAGTGTATCGTCGTAGCTGCACATCGCTTCACGTCTGTGGGGGCTCTGCCTGTTAGGAGATACGTAGGGAGACCAGCACTAGGTAAGGTAGCACTACTTACGTTGTCGCTAGACACTCCTTGTGTGTGCACCTGGTGTCCTGTGGTCATCCCTTTGATGCAGTGGACGGTTTTCATCGCCATTAAATATTAATGCCCTTTTTAACGTCAGGTTAAAGTTCTGCATTAGTGTAGCCAAGGTGGTATATATATATATATATATATATATATATATATATATATATATATATATATATATATATATATATATATATATATATATATATATATATATATATATATATATATATATATATATATATATATATATATATATATATATATATATATATATATATATATATATATATATATATATATATATATATATATATATATATATATATATATATATATATATATATATATATATATATATATATATATATATATATATATATATATATATATATATATATATATATATATATATATATATATATATATATTTTTTTTTTTTTTTTTTTTTTTTTTTATTGTTTATATCTTGTTAAGCATTTTGGGCCTAATAGTGCCTTTAATTTATCAAGTACATTTTGGTTGTCCCTGTATTGGTGACCTTTGGGTATTGTAGTTGCAATTGGTTAGTACATGAATCCATTGAGGTTATTGATATTTTGTTTGCGATTTAGCTTTGTAAAGGTTAGGTAGGTAATCTTAAGGTTTTCACCGTTTTCGGCCTTCTCTCTTCTTTCTTACCTAACTTAGTATTAGGCCAATTGAGTATTTTTTTTGTTTTGGGCCCGCTCTATTTGAGCTATATGACTGACTGTGTGTTCATATTTCTCTCGTATAGGGTTTAGATTATTAGATTTAGGTGAACCTTGTGTTTCTGGGGACTGAAACTTGCTCTTCTGAATAATTTTGACAAGGGATGTGTCCCTTTGTGTCCCCACGTTTTTCTGCCTTGCCTACACAAGGTTGATTTAGAATTAAGTGTATGCTATTTTTGTAATAAATATTGTTGAATTTTCTCAGTGTTTGTGTTCCGCATTCCTTCTCACTGTGTAGCATTATGTACTGCCTGTGACCCTTTAGAATTTCTATATAAGAACCTGCATAACGGCCTCCTTAGGTCATAATAGGCTGCGTGCGACAAACGCACTACATGGTTAACATGGCAGAGGTAGGTGGATATCGGCTCTAAATACAAAGACCTGAGTTCGGCGGGAGATTTGTATGTATGAGCTGATATCCACTTGTACCTCACTTGCTAGCTGTGTGGGTTAAGCATCCACTGTAGTCCTGAGTTCTTGTCCTTCACTGGTTTGAGCCCACGGGACGACGAACTTATTATCAACTAAAAAATTCCCCTTCGGTAACATATTTGAAAATATATTATTTCGGAGGTAGAGCGAATTGGATATTAAAGGACATTTGTAGCCTGCTGACTGTATACGAATCACGGTGATGTGATAAAAAGTCATAATATGGCTACGTGCGACAAACGCACTACACAGTTAACATGGCAGAGGTGGATGGATATTGTCTCTAAATACAAGCACCTGAATTTGATGGAAGATTTGCATATGGGAGCCAATATCCACTTATGCCTCACTTGCTATCCGTGTGGGTTAAGCGTCCACTGTAGTCCTGAGTTCTTGTCGGTCGCTGTTTCGAGCCCACGGAACGACGAAATTATTATCAACTTAAAAAATCCCCTTCGATAACATATATGAAAATATATTATTTCCGAGATAGAGCAAATTGGATATTAAAGGCCGTTTGTAGCTTAAGGATTGTATATGAATCAAGGTGATGTGATAAAAAGTCATAATATGGCTGCGTGCAACAAACGCACTACACGGTTAACATGGCAGAGGTGGGTAGATATCGTCTCTAAGTATAAACACCTGTGTTCGACAGAAGATTTGTATATGGGAGCCGATATCCACTTATACATCACTTGCTAGACGTGTGGGTTAAGCGTCCATTGTAGTCCTGAGTTCTTTTCCGTCGCTGGTTCAAAACCACAGAACAACGAAATTATTATCAACTGAAAAATTCCCCCTCGGTAACATATATGAAAATATATTATTTCCGAGGTAGAGTGAATTGGAAATTAACGGACGTTTGTAGCTTAATGACTGTATATGAATCACGGTGATGTGAAAAACAGTCATAATATGGCTGCATGCGACAAACGCACTACACTGTTAACATGGAAGAGGTGGGTGGATATCGTCTCTAAATACAAACACCTTAGTTCGGCGGGAGGTTTGTATATTGGAGCCAATATCCACTTATACCTCGCTTGCTAGCCATGAGGGTTAAGCGTCCACTGTAGTCCTGAGTTCTTGTCCATCGCTGGTTCATGCCCGAAGGGACAAGGAACTTATTATGAACAAAAAAATTCCCCTTCGGTAACATATATGGAAATATATTATTTCCGAGGTAGAGAGAATTGGATATTAAAGGACGGTTGTAGCTTACTGACTGTATATGAATCATGGTGACGTGATAAAAAGTCATAATATGGCATCCTGCGACAAACGCACTACACGGTTAACATGGCAGAGGTGGGTGGATATCGTCTCTAAATACAAACACCTGAGTTTGGCGGGAGATTTGTATATGGGAGCCGATATCCACTTTTACCTCACTTGCTAGCAGTGTGGTTTAAGCGTCCTCTGTAGTCCTGAGTTCTTGTCCGTCGCAGGTTTGAGCCCACTGGACGACGAACTTATTATCATCTAAAAAATTCCACTTCGGTAACATACATGAAAATATACTATTTCTGAGGTAGAGCGAATTGGATATTAAAGGACGTTTGTAGCTTAATGATTGTATACGAATCACTGTGATGTGATAAAAATTCATAATATGGCTGTGTGCAACAAACGCACTACATGGTTAACATGGCAGAGGTGGGTGGATATAGTCTCTGAATACAAACACCTGAGTTTGGCGGGAGATTTGTATATGGGAGGTGATATCCACTTATACCTCACTTGCTAGCTGTGTGGGCTAAGCATCCACTGTAGTCCTGAGTTCTTACCCATCGCTGGTTCGAGCCCACTGGACGACGAAATTATTATCAACTTAAAAATTCCCCTTCGGTAACATATATGAAAATATATTATTTCCGAGGTAGAGCGAATTGGATATTAAAGGACGTTTGTAGCCTACTGATTGTATATGAATCACGGTGATGTGATAAAAAGTCATAATATGGCTGAGTGCGACAAACGCACTACACAGTTAACATGGCAAAGTTGGGTAGATATAGTCTCTAAATATAAACATCTCAGTTCGACAGGAGATTTGTATATGGGAGCCAATATCCACTTATACCTCACTTGCTAGATGTGTGGGTTAAGCGTCCATTGTAGTCCTGAGTTCTTTTCCGTCGCTGGTTCGAGCCCACGGGACGACAAACTTATTATCAACTAAAAAATTTCCCTTCGGTAACATATATGAAAATATATTATTTCCGAGGTAGAGCGAATTGGATATTAAAGGACGTTTGTAGCTTAATGACTGTACATGAATCACGGTGATGTGATAAAAAGTCATAATATAGCACCCTGCGAAAAACGCACTACACGGTTAACATGGAAGAGGTGGGTGGATATCGTCTCTAAATACAAACACCTGAGTTAGGCGGGAGATTTGTATATGGGAGCCGATATACACTTATACCTCACTTGCTAGCCGTGTGGGTTAAGCGTCCACTGTATTCCTGAGTTGTTGTCCATCGGTGGTTCGAGCCTACGCGACGAGAAAATTATTATCAACTAAAAAATTCCCCTTCGGTAACATACATGAAAATATATTATTTCCGAGGTAGGGCGAATTGGATATTAAAGGACATTAGTAGCTTACTGATTGTATATGAATCACGGTGATATGATAAAAAGTCATAATATGGCTTCCTGCGACAAACGCACTACACAGTTAACATGGCACAGGTGGATGGATATCATCTCAAAATACAAACACCTGAGTTCGGCAGGAGATTTGTATATGGGAGCCGATATCCACTTATACCTCACTTGCTAGCCATGTGGTGTAAGCGTCCATTGTAGTCCTGAGTTCTTGTCCGTCGCTGGTTCGAGCCCATAGGACAACGAAATTATTATCAACTAAAAAATTCCCCTTCGGTAACATATGTGAAAATATATTATTTCCGAGGTAGAGCGAATTGGATATTAACAGAAGTTTGTAGCTTGATGACTGTATATGATTCACGGTGATGTGATAAAAAGTCATAATATGGCTGCTTGCGACAAACGCACTACACTGTTAATATGGAAGACGTAGGTGGATATCGTCTCTAAATATAAACACCTAAGTTCGGGGATAGATTTGTATATTGGAGCCAATATCCACTTATACCTCACTTCCTAGCCATGAGGGTTAAGCGTCCACTGTAGTCCTGAGTTCTTTTCCGTCGTTGGTTCGTGCCCACGGGACAACGAACTTATTATCAACTAAAAAATTCTCCTTCGGTAACATATATGAAAATATATTATTTCTGAGATAGAGCGAATTGGATATTAAAGGATGTTTGTAGCTTACTGACTGTATATGAATCACGGTGATGTGATAAAAAGTCATAATATGGCATCCTGCGACGAACGCACTACACGGTTAATATGGCAGAGGTGGGAGGATATCGTCTCTAAATACAAACACCTGAGTTCGGCAGGAGATTTATATATGGGAGCCGATATCCACTTTTACCTCACTTGCTAGCAGTTTGGTTTAAGCGTCCACTGTAGTCCTGAGTTCTTGTCCGTCGCTGGTTTGAGCCCACGGGACGACGAACTTATTATCATCTAAAAAATTCCCCTTCGGTAACATACATGAAAATATATTATTTCCGAGGAAGAGCGAATTGGATATTACATGAAGTTTGTAGCTTAATGATTGTATACGAATCACGGTGATGAGATAAAAAGTCATAATATGGCTGTGTGCAACAAACGCACTACATGGTTAACATGGCAGAAGTGGGTGGATATCTTCTCTAAATACAAACACATGAGTATGGCGGGAGATTTGTATATGGGAGCTGATATCCACTTATACCTCACTTGCTAGCTGTGTGGGTTAAGCATCCACTATAGTCCTGAGTTCTTGTGCGTCGCTGGTTTGAGCCCACGGGACGACGAACTTATTATCAACTGAAAAATTCCCCTTCGGTAACATATGTGAAAATATATTATTTCAGAAGTAGAGTGAATTGGATATTAAAGGACGTTTGTAGCTCATTGATTGTATACGAATCACGGTGATGTGATAAAAAGTCATAATATGGCTGCATGCGACAAACGCACTACACGGTTAACATGGCAGAGTTGGGTAGGTATCGTGTCTAAATATAAACATCTGAGTTCGACAGGAGATTTGTATATGGGAGCCAATGTCCACTTATACCTCACTTGCTAGATGTATGGGATAAACGTCCATTGTAGTCATGAGTTCTTGTCCGTCGCTGGTTCGTGCCCACGGGAAGACAAACTTATTATCAACTAAAAAATTCCCCTTCGGTAACATATTATGAAAATATATTATTTCCGAGGTAGAGCGAATTGGATATTGAAGGACGTTTGTAGCTTAATGACTGTATATGAATCAAGGTGGTGTGATAAAAAGTCATAATATGGTATCCTGCGAAAAACACACTACACGGTTAACATGGAAGAGGTGGGTGGATATCGGCTCTAAATACAAACACCTGAGTTCGGCGGGAGATTTGTATAAGGGAGCCGATATACACTTATACCTCACTTGCTAGCCGTGTGGGTTAAGCGTCCACTGTATTCCTGAGTTGTTGTCCATCGGTGGTTCGAGTCTACGCAACGACGAACTTATTATCAACTAAAAAATTTCCATTCGGTAACATAAATGAAAATATATTATTTCCGAGGTAGAGCGAATTGGATATTAAAGGACGTTAGTAGCTTACTGATTCTATATGAATCATGGTGATGTGATAAAAAGTTATAATATGGCTCCGTGCGACAAATGCACTACACGGTTAACATGGCAGAGGTGGGTGGATATTGTCTCAAAATACAAACACCTGAGTTCGGCGCGAAATTTGTATATGGGTGCCAATATACACTTTTACCTCACTTGCTAGCCATGTGGGGTAAGCGTCCACTGTAGTCCTGAGTTCTTGTCCGTCGCTGGTTCGAGTCCACGTGACGACGAACTTATTATCAACTCAAAAATTCCCCTTCGGTAACATATATGAATGTATATTATTTCGGAAGTAGAGTGAATTGGATATTAAAGGACGTTTGTAGCTCATTGATTGTATATGAATCATGGTGATGTGATAAAAAGGCATAATATGGCTGCATGCGACAAACGCACTACACGGTTAACATGGCAGAGGTGGGTGGATATTGTCTCTAAATACAAACACCTGAATTTGACGGGAGATTTGTATATGGGAGCCAATATCCACTTATACCTCACTTGCTAGCCGTATGGGTTAAGCGTCCACTGTAGTCCTGAGTTCTTGTCGGTCGCAGGTTCGAGCCCACGTGACGACGAAATTATTATCAACTTGAAAATTCCCCTTCATTAACATATGTGAAGATATATTATTTCCGAGGTAGAGCGAATTGGATATTAAAGGACATTTGTAGCTTATGGATTGTATATGAATCACGGTGATGTGATAAAAAGTCATAATATGGCTGCACGCGACAAACGCACTACACGGTTAACATGGCAGAGGCGGGTAGATATCGTCTCTAAGTATAAACACCTGTGTTCGACAGAAGATTTGTATATGGGAGCCAATATCCACTTATACATCACTTGCTAGACGTGTGGGTTAAGCGTCCATTGTAGTCCTGAGTTCTTTTCCGTCGCTGGTTCGAAACCACAGAACAACGAAATTATTATCAACTGAAAAATTCCCCCTCGGTAACATATATGAAAATATATTATTTCCGAGGTAGAGTGAATTGGAAATTAACGGACGTTTGTAGCTTAATGACTGTATATGAATCACGGTGATGTGAAAAACAGTCATAATATGGCTGCATGCGACAAACGCACTACACTGTTAACATGGAAGAGGTGGGTGGATATCGTCTCTAAATACGAACACCTTAGTTCGGCGGGAGGTTTGTATATTGGAGCCAATATCCACTTATACCTCGCTTGCTAGCCATGAGGGTTAAGCGTCCACTGTAGTCCTGAGTTCTTGTCCATCGCTGGTTCATGCCCGAAGGGACAACGAACTTATTATGAACTAAAAAATTCCCCTTCGGTAACATATATGGAAATATATTATTTCCGAGGTAGAGAGAATTGGATATTAAAGGACGGTTGTAGCTTACTGACTGTATATGAATCACGGTGACGTGATAAAAAGTCATAATATGGCATCCTGCGACAAACGCACTACACGGTTAACATGGCAGAGGTGGGTGGATATCGTCTCTAAATACAAACACCTGAGTTTGGCGGGAGATTTGTATATGGGAGCCGATATCCACTTTTACCTCACTTGCTAGCAGTGTGGTTTAAGCGTCCTCTGTAGTCCTGAGTTCTTGTCCGTCGCAGGTTTGAGCCCACTGGACGACGAACTTATTATCATCTAAAAAATTCCACTTTGGTAACATACATGAAAATATATTATTTCTGAGGTAGAGCGAATTGGATATTAAAGGACGTTTGTAGCTTAATGATTGTATACGAATCACTGTGATGTGATAAAAATTCATAATATGGCTGTGTGCGACAAACGCACTACATGGTTAACATGGCAGAGGTGGGTGGATATAGGGTCTGAATACAAACACCTGAGTTCGGCGGGAGATTTGTATATGGGAGGTGATATCCACTTATACCTCACTTGCTAGCTGTGTGGGCTAAGCATCCACTGTAGTCCTGAGTTCTTACCCATCGCTGGTTCGAGCCCACTGGACGACGAAATTATTATCAACTTAAAAATTCCCCTTCGGTAACATATATGAAAATATATTATTTCCGAGGTAGAGCGAATTGGATATTAAAGGACGTTTGTAGCCTACTGATTGTATATGAATCACGGTGATGTGATAAAAAGTCATAATATGGCTGAGTGCGACAAACGCACTACACAGTTAACATGGCAAAGTTGGGTAGATATAGCCTCTAAATATAAACATCTCAGTTCGACAGGAGATTTGTATATGGGAGCCAATATCCACTTATACCTCACTTGCTAGATGTGTGGGTTAAGCGTCCATTGTAGTCCTGAGTTCTTTTCCGTCGCTGGTTCGAGCCCACGGGACGACAAACTTATTATCAACTAAAAAATTTCCCTTCGGTAACATATATGAAAATATATTATTTCCGAGGTAGAGCGAATTGGATATTAAAGGACGTTTGTAGCTTAATGACTGTACATGAATCACGGTGATGTGATAAAAAGTCATAATATAGCACCCTGCGAAAAACGCACTACACGGTTAACATGGAAGAGGTGGGTGGATATCGTCTCTAAATACAAACACCTGAGTTAGGCGGGAGATTTGTATATGGGAGCCGATATACACTTATACCTCACTTGCTAGCCGTGTGGGTTAAGCGTCCACTGTATTCCTGAGTTGTTGTCCATCGGTGGTTCGAGCCTACGCGACGAGAAAATTATTATCAAATAAAAAATTCCCCTTCGGTAACATACATGAAAATATATTATTTCCGAGGTAGGGCGAATTGGATATTAAAGGACATTAGTAGCTTACTGATTGTATATGAATCACGGTGATATGATAAAAAGTCATAATATGGCTTACTGCGACAAACGCACTACACAGTTAACATGGCACAGGTGGATGGATATCGTCTCAAAATACAAATACCTGAGTTCGGCAGGAGATTTGTATATGGGAGCCGATATCCACTTATACCTCACTTGCTAGCCATGTGGTGTAAGCGTCCATTGTAGTCCTGAGTTCTTGTCTGTCGCTGGTTCGAGCCCACAGGACAACGAAATTATTATCAACTAAAAAATTCCCCTTCGGTAACATATGTGAAAATATATTATTTCCGAGGTAGAGCGAATTGGATATTAACAGAAGTTTGTAGCTTGATGACTGTATATGATTCACGGTGATGTGATAAAAAGTCATAATATGGCTGCTTTTGACAAACGCACTACACTGTTAATATGGAAGACGTAGGTGGATATCGTTTCTAAATATAAACACCTAAGTTCGGGGATAGATTTGTATATTGGAGCCAATATCCACTTATACCTCACTTCCTAGCCATGAGGGTTAAGCGTCCACTGTAGTCCTGAGTTCTTTTCCGTCGTTGGTTCGTGCCCACGGGACAACGAACTTATTATCAACTAAAAAATTCTCCTTCGGTAACATATATGAAAATATATTATTTCTGAGGTAGAGCGAATTGGATATTAAAGGATGTTTGTAGCTTACTGACTGTATATGAATCACGGTGATGTGATAAAAAGTCATAATATGGCATCCTGCGACGAACGCACTACACGGTTAATATGGCAGAGGTGGGAGGATATCGTCTCTAAATACAAACACCTGAGTTCGGCAGGAGATTTATATATGGGAGCCGATATCCACTTTTACCTCACTTGCTAGCAGTTTGGTTTAAGCGTCCACTGTAGTCCTGAGTTCTTGTCCGTCGCTGGTTTGAGCCCACGGGACGACGAACTTATTATCATCTAAAAAATTCCCCTTCGGTAACATACATGAAAATATATTATTTACGAGGAAGAGCGAATTGGATATTACATGAAGTTTGTAGCTTAATGATTGTATACGAATCACGGTGATGAGATAAAAAGTCATAATATGGCTGTGTGCAACAAACGCACTACATGGTTAACATGGCAGAAGTGGGTGGATATCTTCTCTAAATACAAACACATGAGTATGGCGGGAGATTTGTATATGGGAGCTGATATCCACTTATACCTCACTTGCTAGCTGAGTGGGTTAAGCATCCACTATAGTCCTGAGTTCTTGTGCGTCGCTGGTTTGAGCCCACGGGACGACGAACTTATTATCAACTGAAAAATTCCCCTTCGGTAACATATGTGAAAATATATTATTTCAGAAGTAGAGTGAATTGGTTATTAAAGGACGTTTGTAGCTCATTGATTGTATACGAATCACGGTGATGTGATAAAAAGTCATAATATGGCTGCATGCGACAAACGCACTACACGGTTAACATGGCAGAGTTGGGTAGGTATCGTGTCTAAATATAAACATCTGAGTTCGACAGGAGATTTGTATATGGGAGCCAATGTCCACTTATACCTCACTTGCTAGATGTATGGGATAAACGTCCATTGTAGTCATGAGTTCTTGTCCGTCGCTGGTTCGTGCCCACGGGAAGACAAACTTATTATCAACTAAAAAATTCCCCTTCGGTAACATATTATGAAAATATATTATTTCCGAGGTAGAGCGAATTGGATATTGAAGGACGTTTGTAGCTTAATGACTGTATATGAATCAAGGTGGTGTGATAAAAAGTCATAATATGGTATCCTGCGAAAAACACACTACACGGTTAACATGGAAGAGGTGGGTGGATATCGGCTCTAAATACAAACACCTGAGTTCGGCGGGAGATTTGTATAAGGGAGCCGATATACACTTATACCTCACTTGCTAGCCGTGTGGGTTAAGCGTCCACTGTATTCCTGAGTTGTTGTCCATCGGTGGTTCGAGTCTACGCAACGACGAACTTATTATCAACTAAAAAATTTCCCTTCGGTAACATAAATGAAAATATATTATTTCCGAGGTAGAGCGAATTGGATATTAAAGGACGTTAGTAGCTTACTGATTCTATATGAATCATGGTGATGTGATAAAAAGTTATAATATGGCTCCGTGCGACAAATGCACTACACGGTTAACATGGCAGAGGTGGGTGGATATTGTCTCAAAATACAAACACCTGAGTTCGGCGCGAAATTTGTATATGGGTGCCAATATACACTTTTACCTCACTTGCTAGCCATGTGGGGTAAGCGTCCACTGTAGTCCTGAGTTCTTGTCCGTCGCTGGTTCGAGTCCACGTGACGACGAACTTATTATCAACTCAAAAATTCCCCTTCGGTAACATATATGAATGTATATTATTTCGGAAGTAGAGTGAATTGGATATTAAAGGACGTTTGTAGCTCATTGATTGTATATGAATCACGGTGATGTGATAAAAAGGCATAATATGGCTGCGTGCGACAAACGCACTACACGGTTAACATGTCAGAGGTGGGTGGATATTGTCTCTAAATACAAACACCTGAATTTGACGGGAGATTTGTATATGGGAGCCAATATCCACTTATACCTCACTTGCTAGCCGTATGGGTTAAGCGTCCACTGTAGTCCTGAGTTCTTGTCGGTCGCAGGTTCGAGCCCACGTGACGACGAAATTATTATCAACTTGAAAATTCCCCTTCATTAACATATGTGAAGATATATTATTTCCGAGGTAGAGCGAATTGGATATTAAAGGACATTTGTAGCTTATGGATTGTATATGAATTACGGTGATGTGATAAAAAGTCATAATATGGCTGCACGCGACAAACGCACTACACGGTTAACATGGCAGAGGCGGGTAGATATCGTCTCTAAGTATAAACAAATGTGTTCGACAGAAGATTTGTATATGGGAGCCAATATCCACTTATACATCACTTGCTAGACGTGTGGGTTAAGCGTCCATTGTAGTCCTGAGATCTTTTCCGTCGCTGGTTCGAAACCACAGAACAACGAAATTATTATCAACTGAAAAATTCCCCCTCGGTAACATATATGAAAATATATTATTTCCGAGGTAGAGTGAATTGGAAATTAACGGACGTTTGTAGCTTAATGACTGTATATGAATCACGGTGATGTGAAAAACAGTCATAATATGGCTGCATGCGACAAACGCACTACACTGTTAACATGGAAGAGGTGGGTGGATATCGTCTCTAAATACAAACACCTTAGTTCGGCGGGAGGTTTGTATATTGGAGCCAATATCCACTTATACCTCGCTTGCTAGCCATGAGGGTTAAGCGTCCACTGTAGTCCTGAGTTCTTGTCCATCGCTGGTTCATGCCCGAAGGGACAACGAACTTATTATGAACTAAAAAATTCCCCTTCGGTAACATATATGGAAATATATTATTTCCGAGGTAGAGAGAATTGGATATTAAAGGACGGTTGTAGCTTACTGACTGTATATGAATCACGGTGACGTGATAAAAAGTCATAATATGGCATCCTGCGACAAACGCACTACACGGTTAACATGGCAGAGGTGGGTGAATATCGTCTCTAAATACAAACACCTGAGTTTGGCGGGAGATTTGTATATGGGAGCCGATATCCACTTTTACCTCACTTGCTAGCAGTGTGGTTTAAGCGTCCTCTGTAGTCCTGAGTTCTTGTCCGTCGCAGGTTTGAGCCCACTGGACGACGAACTTATTATCATCTAAAAAATTCCACTTCGGTAACATACATGAAAATATATTATTTCTGAGGTAGAGCGAATTGGATATTAAAGGACGTTTGTAGCTTAATGATTGTATACGAATCACTGTGATGTGATAAAAATTCATAATATGGCTGTGTGCGACAAACGCACTACATGGTTAACATGGCAGAGGTGGGTGGATATAGTGTCTGAATACAAACACCTGAGTTCGGCGGGAGATTTGTATATGGGAGGTGATATCCACTTATACCTCACTTGCTAGCTGTGTGGGCTAAGCATCCACTGTAGTCCTGAGTTCTTACCCATCGCTGGTTCGAGCCCACTGGACGACGAAATTATTATCAACTTAAAAATTCCCCTTCGGTAACATATATGAAAATATATTATTTCCGAGGTAGAGCGAATTGGATATTAAAGGACGTTTGTAGCCTACTGATTGTATATGAATCACGGTGATGTGATAAAAAGTCATAATATGGCTGAGTGCGACAAACGCACTACACAGTTAACATGGCAAAGTTGGGTAGATATAGTCTCTAAATATAAACATCTCAGTTCGACAGGAGATTTGTATATGGGAGCCAATATCCACTTATACCTCACTTGCTAGATGTGTGGGTTAAGCGTCCATTGTAGTCCTGAGTTCTTTTCCGTCGCTGGTTCGAGCCCACGGGACGACAAACTTATTATCAACTAAAAAATTTCCCTTCGGTAACATATATGAAAATATATTATTTCCGAGGTAGAGCGAATTGGATATTAAAGGACGTTTGTAGCTTAATGACTGTACATGAATCACGGTGATGTGATAAAAAGTCACAATATAGCACCCTGCGAAAAACGCACTACACGGTTAACATGGAAGAGGTGGGTGGATATCGTCTCTAAATACAAACACCTGAGTTAGGCGGGAGATTTGTATATGGGAGCCGATATACACTTATACCTCACTTGCTAGCCGTGTGGATTAAGCGTCCACTGTATTCCTGAGTTGTTGTCCATCGGTGGTTCGAGCCTACGCGACGAGGAAATTATTATCAACTAAAAAATTCCCCTTCGGTAACATACATGAAAATATATTATTTCCGAGGTAGGGCGAATTGGATATTAAAGGACATTAGTAGCTTACTGATTGTATATGAATCACGGTGATATGATAAAAAGTCATAATATGGCTTCCTGCGAGAAACGCACTACACAGTTAACATGGCACAGGTGGATGGATATCGTCTCAAAATACAAACACCTGAGTTCGGCAGGAGATTTGTATATGGGAGCCGATATCCACTTATACCTCACTTGGTAGCCATGTGGTGTAAGCGTCCATTGTAGTCCTGAGTTCTTGTCCGTCGCTGGTTCGAGCCCACAGGACAACGAAATTATTATCAACTAAAAAATTCCCCTTCGGTAACATATGTGAAAATATATTATTTCCGAGGTAGAGCGAATTGGATATTAACGGAAGTTTGTAGCTTGATGACTGTATATGATTCACGGTGATGTGATAAAAAGTCATAATATGGCTGCTTGCGACAAACGCACTACACTGTTAATATGGAAGACGTAGGTGGATATCGTCTCTAAATATAAACACCTAAGTTCGGGGATAGATTTGTATATTGGAGCCAATATCCACTTATACCTCACTTCCTAGCCATGAGGGTTAAGCGTCCACTGTAGTCCTGAGTTCTTTTCCGTCGTTGGTTCATGCCCACGGGACAACGAACTTATTATCAACTAAAAAATTCTCCTTCGGTAACATATATGAAAATATATTATTTCTGAGGTAGAGCGAATTGGATATTAAAGGATGTTTGTAGCTTACTGACTGTATATGAATTACGGTGATGTGATAAAAAGTCATAATATGGCATCCTGCGACGAACGCACTACACGGTTAATATGGCAGAGGTGGGAGGATATCGTCTCTAAATACAAACACCTGAGTTCGGCAGGAGATTTATATATGGGAGCCGATATCCACTTTTACCTCACTTGCTAGCAGTTTGGTTTAAGCGTCCACTGTAGTCCTGAGTTCTTGTCCGTCGCTGGTTTGAGCCCACGGGACGACGAACTTATTATCATCTAAAAAATTCCCCTTCGGTAACATACATGAAAATATATTATTTCCGAGGAAGAGCGAATTGGATATTACATGAAGTTTGTAGCTTAATGATTGTATACGAATCACGGTGATGAGATAAAAAGTCATAATATGGCTGTGTGCAACAAACGCACTACATGGTTAACATGGCAGAAGTGGGTGGATATCTTCTCTAAATACAAACACATGAGTACGGCGGGAGATTTGTATATGGGAGCTGATATCCACTTATACCTCACTTGCTAGCTGTGTGGGTTAAGCATCCACTATAGTCCTGAGTTCTTGTGCGTCGCTGGTTTGAGCCCACGGGACGACGAACTTATTATCAACTGAAAAATTCCCCTTCGGTAACATATGTGAAAATATATTATTTCAGAAGTAGAGTGAATTGGATATTAAAGGACGTTTGTAGCTCATTGATTGTATACGAATCACGGTGATGTGATAAAAAGTCATAATATGGCTGCATGCGACAAACGCACTACACGGTTAACATGGCAGAGTTGGGTAGGTATCGTGTCTAAATATAAACATCTGAGTTCGACAGGAGATTTGTATATGGGAGCCAATGTCCACTTATACCTCACTTGCTAGATGTATGGGATAAACGTCCATTGTAGTCATGAGTTCTTGTCCGTCGCTGGTTCGTGCCCACGGGAAGACAAACTTATTATCAACTAAAAAATTCCCCTTCGGTAACATATTATGAAAATATATTATTTCCGAGGTAGAGCGAATTGGATATTGAAGGACGTTTGTAGCTTAATGACTGTATATGAATCAAGGTGGTGTGATAAAAAGTCATAATATGGTATCCTGCGAAAAACACACTACACGGTTAACATGGAAGAGGTGGGTGGATATCGGCTCTAAATACAAACACCTGAGTTCGGCGGGAGATTTGTATAAGGGAGCCGATATACACTTATACCTCACTTGCTAGCCGTGTGGGTTAAGCGTCCACTGTATTCCTGAGTTGTTGTCCATCGGTGGTTCGAGTCTACGCAACGACGAACTTATTATCAACTAAAAAATTTCCCTTCGGTAACATAAATGAAAATATATTATTTCCGAGGTAGAGCGAATTGGATATTAAAGGACGTTAGTAGCTTACTGATTCTATATGAATCATGGTGATGTGATAAAAAGTTATAATATGGCTCCGTGCGACAAATGCACTACACGGTTAACATGGCAGAGGTGGGTGGATATTGTCTCAAAATACAAACACCTGAGTTCGGCGCGAAATTTGTATATGGGTGCCAATATACACTTTTACCTCACTTGCTAGCCATGTGGGGTAAGCGTCCACTGTTGTCCTGAGTTCTTGTCTGTCGCTGGTTCGAGTCCACGTGACGACGAACTTATTATCAACTCAAAAATTCCCCTTCGGTAACATATATGAATGTATATTATTTCGGAAGTAGAGTGAATTGGATATTAAAGGACGTTTGTAGCTCATTGATTGTATATGAATCACGGTGATGTGATAAAAAGGCATAATATGGCTGCATGCGACAAACGCACTACACGGTTAACATGGCAGAGGTGGGTAAATATCGTCTCTAAATATAAACACCTGAGTTCGACAGGAGATTTGTATATGGGAGCCAATATCCACTAATACCTCGTTCGCTAGACGTGTGGGTTAAGCGTCCATTGTAGTCCTGAGTTCTTGTCCGTAGCTGGTTCGAGCCCACAGGATAACTAAATTATTATCAACTAAAAAATACCCCTTCGTTAACATATATGAAAATATATTATTTCCGAGGTAGAGCGAAATGGATATTAATTCACGTTTGTAGGTTAATGACTATATACGAATCAAGGTGATGTGATAAAAAGTCATAATATGGCTGCATGCGACAAACGCACTACACTGTTAACATGGAAGAGGTCGGTGGATATCGTCTCTAAATACAAACAACTGAGTTCGGCAGGAGATTTGTATATTGTAGCCAATATCCACTTATACCTCACTTGCTAGCCATAAGGCTTAAGCATCCACTGTAGTCCTGAGTTCTTCTCCGTCGCTGGTTCGTGCCCACGGGACAACGAACTTATTATCAACTAAAAAATTCCCCTTCGGTAACATATATGAAAATATATTATTTCCAAGGTAGAGCGAATTGAATAATAAAGGACGTTTGTAGCTTACTGACTGTATATGAATCACGATGATGTGATAAAAAGTCATAATATGGCATCCTGCAACAAATGCACTACACGGTTAACATGGCAGAGGTGGGTGGATATAGTCTCTAAATACAAACACCTGAGTTCGACCGAAAATTTGTATATGGGAGGCGATATCCTCTTTTACCTCACTTGCTAGCAGTGTGGTTTAAGTGTCCAATGTAGTCCTGAGTTCTTGTCCGTCGCTGGTTTGAGCCCACGGGACGACGAACTTATTATCAACTAAAAAATTCCCCTTCGGTAACATATATGAAAATATATTATTTCCGAGGTAGAGCGAATTGGATATTAAAGGACATTTGTAGCTTACTGACTGTATACGAATCATTGTGATGTGATAAAAAGTCATAATATGGCTGCGTGCGACAAACGCACTACACAGTTAATATGGCAGAGGTGGGTGGATATTGTCTCTAAATACAAACACCTGAGTTCGATGGGAGATTTGTATATGGGAGCCGATATCCTCTTATACCTCATTTGCTAGCCATGTGGGTTAAGCGTCCACTGTAGTCCTGAGTTCTTACCCATCGCTGGTTTGAGCCCACTGGACGACGAAATTATTATCAACTTAAAAATTCCCCTTTGGTAACATATATGAAAATATATTATTTCCGAGGTAGAGTGAATTGGATATTAAAGGACGTTTGTAGCCTACTGATTGTATAAGAATCACGGTGAAGTGATAAAAAGTCATAATATGGTTGCGTGCGACATACGCACTACACAGTTAACATGGCAGAGTTGAGTAGATATCGTCTCTAAATATAAACATCTGAGTTCGACAGGAGATTTTTTATATGGGAGCCATTATCCACTTATACCTCACTTGCTAGACGTGTGGGTTAAGCGTCTATTGTAGTCCTGAGTTCTTGTCCGTCGCTGGTTCGAGCCCACGGGATGACAAGCTTATTTTCAATAAAAAAATTTCATTTCGGTAACATATATGAAAATATATTATTCCCGAGGGAGAGCGAATTGGATATTAAAGGACGTTTATAGCTTAATGACTATATATGAATCACGTTGATGTGAGAAAAAGTCATAATATGGCTTCCTGCGAAAAACGCGCTACACGGTTAACATGGAAGAGGAGGGTGGATATCATCTCTAAATACAAACACCTGAGTTCGGCAGGAGATTTGTATAAGGGAGCCGTTATACACTTATACCTCACGTGCTAGCCGTGTGGGTTAAGCGTCCACTGTATTCCTGAGTTGTTGTCCATCTGTGGTTCGAGCCTACGCGACGACGAACTTATCATCAACTAAAAAATTCCCCTTCGGTAACATACATGGAAATATATTATTTCCGAGGAAGAGCGAATTGGATATTAAAGGACGTTAGTAGCTTACTGATTATATACGAATCACGGTGATGTGATAAAAAGTCAATATGGCTCCGTGCGACAAACGCACTACACGGTTAACATGGCAGAGGTGGGTGGATATCGTCTCAAAATACAAACACCTCAGTTCGGCGGGAGATTTGTATATGGGAGCCGATATCCACTTATACCTCACTTGCTAGCCGTGTGGGGTAAGCGTCCACTGTAGTCCTCAGTTCTTCTCCGTCGCTGGTTCGAGCCCACAGGACGACGAACTTATTATCAACTAAAAAATTCCCCTTCAGTAACATATATGAAAATATATTATTTCCGAGGAAGAGCGAATTGGATATTAAAGGTCGTTTTCAGTTTACTGATTGTATATGAATCACGGTGATGTGATAAATAGTCATAATATGGCTGCCTGCGACAAACAAACTACATGGTTAACATGGCAGAGGTGGGTGGATATCGTCTCTAAATACAAACACCTGAGTTCGGGCCGAGATTTGTATATGGGAGCTGATATCACTTATACCTCACTTGCTAGCGGTGTGGTTTAAGCATCCACTGTAGTCCTGAGTTCTTGTCTGTTGCTGGTTCGAGCCCATGGGACGACGAACTTATTATCAACTAAAAAATTCCCCTTCGGTAACATATATGAAAATATATTATTTCCGAGGTAAAGCTAATTGGATATTAAAGGACGTTTGTAGGTTAATGACTGTATACAAATCACGGTGATGTAATAAAAATTCATAATATGGCTGCCTGCGACAAACGCATTACACGGTTAACATGGCACAGATGGGTGGATATCGTCTCTAAATACAAACACCTGAGTTCGGCGAGAGATTTGTAAATGGGAGCCGATATCCACTTTTACCTCACTTGCTAGCAGTGTGGTTTAAGTATCCACTGTAGTCATCAGTACTTGTCCGTCGCTGACGACGAAATTATTATCATCTTAAAAATTCCCCTTCGGTAACATATATGAAAATATATTATTTCCGAGGTAGAGCGAATTGGATATTAAAGTACGTTTGTAGCTTAATGACTGTATACGAATCACGGTGATATGATAAAAAGTCATAATATGGCTGCGAGCGACTAACGCACTACATGGTTAACATGGCAGAGGTGGGTGGATATCGTCTCTAAATACAAACACACGAGTTTGGCGTGAAATTTGTCTATGGGAGCCGATATCCACTTATACCTCACTTGTTAGCCGTGTGTTTTAAGCATCCACTGTAGTCCTAAGTTCTTGTCCGTCGCTGGTTCGAGCCCATGGGATGACGAACTTATTATCAACTAAAAAATTCCCCTTCGGTAACATATATGAAAATATATTATTTCCGAGGTAGAGCGAATTGGATATTAAAGGACATTTGTAGCTTACTGATTGTATATGAATCACGGTGATGTGATAAAAAGACGTAATATGGCTGCGTGCGACAAACGCAATACGTGGTTAACATGGAAGAGGTGAGTGGATATCGTCTCTAAATACAAACACCTGAGTTCGGCGTGAGATTTGTATAAAGGAGCCAATATCCACTTATACCTCACTTGCTAGCCGTGTTGTTTAAGCGTCCACTGTAGTCCTGAGTCCTTGTCCATCACTTGTTCGAGCCCACAGGACGACGAACTTATTATCAACTAAAAAATTCCCCTTCGGTAACATATATGAAAATATATTATTTCCGAGGTAGAGCATATTGGATATTAAAGGACGTTTGTAGCTTACTGATTGTATATGAATCACTGTGATTTGATAAAACGTCATAATATGGCTGCGTGCGACAAATGCACTACACAGTTAACATGGAAGAGGTGGGTGGATATCGTCTCTAAATACAAACAGCTTTGTTCGACCGGAGATTTGTGTATTGGAGTCGATATCCACTTATACCCCACTTGCTAGCCGTGTGGGTTAAGCTTCCGATGTAGTCCTGAGTTCTTGTCCGTTGCTGGTTCGAGCTCACGGGACGACGAACTTATTATCAACTAAAAAATTCCATCGAACTCAGGTGTTTGTATTTAGAGATGATATCCACCCACCTGTGCCATGTCAACCGTGCAGTGTATTTGTCGCACGCAGCCATATTATGACTTTTTATCACATCACCGTGATTCATATACAATCAGTAAGCTACAAACGTCCTCTAATATCCAATTCGCTCTACCTCAGAACTACAGTGGGTGCTTAACCCACACGGCTAGCAATTGAGGTATAAGTGGATATCAGCTCCCATATACAAATCTTGCATCGAACTTAGTTGTTTGAATTTTAAGACGATATCCACCCACTTCTGCCATATTAACCGTATAGTACATTTGTCGAAAGCAGCTGTATCAAGACTTTTTATCACATCTCCGTGATTTGTATATGGGAGCCGATATCCACTTATACCTCATTGCTAGCCGTGTAGGTTAAGCGTCCATTGTAGTCCTGAGTTCTTGTCCATCGCTGGTTCGAGCCCACGGCACGACGAACTTATTATCAACTAAAAAATTCTCCTACGGTAACATATATGAAAATATATTATTTCCGAGGTAGAGCGAATTGGATATTAAAGGACGTTTGTAGCTTACTGAATGTATACGAATCACGGTGATGTGATAAAAAGTCATTATATGGCTACGTGCGACAAACGCACTACATGGTTAACGTTGCAGTGGTGGGTGGAAATCGTCTGTAAAAACAAACACCTGAGTTCGGCGGGAGATTTGTTTATTGGAGCCAATATCCACTTATACCTCACTTGCTAGCCGTGTGGGTTAAGCATCCACTGTATTCCTGAGTTCTTGTCCGCCGCTGGTTCGTGCCCATGGGACAACGAACTTATTATCAACTAAAAAGTTCCCCTTCGGTAACATATATGAAAATATATTATTTCCGAGGTAGAGCGAATTGGATATTAAAGGACGTTTGTAGCTTAATGATTGTATACAAATCACAGTGATGTGATAAAAAGTCATAATATGGCTGCGTGCGACAAACGCACTATATGGTTAACATGGCAGTGGTGGGTGGATATCGTCTCTAAATACAAACACCTGCGTTCGACGGGAGATTTGTATATTGGAGCCAATATCCACTTATACCTCACTTGCTAGCCATAAGGGTTAAGCGTACATTGTAGTCCTGAGTTCTTGTCCGTCGATGGTTCGTGCCCACGTGGCAACGAACTTATTATCAACTAAAATATTCCCCTTAGGTAACATATATGAAAATATATTATTTCCAAGGTAGAGCGAATTGGATATTAAAGGACGTTTGTAGCTTAATGATTGTATACGAATCAAGGTGATGTGATAAAAAGTCATAATGTGGCTGCGTGCGACAAACGCACTACACGGTTAACATGGCAGAGGTGGGTGGATATTGTCTCTAAATACAAACACCTGCGTTCGAAGGGTTAAGCGTCCATTGTAATCCTGAGTTCTTGTCCGTCGCTGGTTCGTGCCCACGGGACAGTGAACTTATTATCAACTAAAAAATTCCCCTTCGGTAACATATGTGAAAATATATTATTTTTGAGGTAGAGCGAATTGGATATTTAAGGAATTTTGTAGCTTAATGATTGTAAAAGAATCATGGTGATGTGATAAAAAGTCATAATGTGGCATCCTGCGAAAAACGTACTACACGGTTAACATTAAAGAGGTGGGTGGATATCGTCTCTAAATACAAACAACTGAGTTCGACGGGAGATTTGTATAAGGGAGCCGATATACACTTATACCTCACTTGCTAGTGGTGTGGGTTAAGCGTCCACTATATTCCTGAGTTGTTGTCCATCGGTGGTTCGAGCCTACGCGACGACGAACTTATTATCAACTAAAAAATTCCTCTTCGGTAACATACATGAAAATATATTATTTCCGAGGTAGAGCGAATTGGATATTAAAGTACGTTAGTAGCTTACTGATTGTATATGAATCACTTTGATGTGATAAAAAGTCATAATGTGGCTCCCTGCGACAAACGCACTACACGGTTAACATGGCAGAGGTGGGTGGTTATCGTCTCTAAATACAAACACCTGACTTCGGTGGGAGATTTGTATATGGGAGCCGATATCCACTTATACCTCACTTGCTAGCCGTGTGGATTAAGCCTCCACTGTTGTCCTAAGTTCTTGTCCGTCGCTGGTTCGAGCCCACTGGACGACGAACTTATTATCAACTAAAAAATTCCCCTTCAGTAACATATATTTAAATATATTATTTCAGAGGAAGAGCGAATTGGATATTAAAGGTCGTGTATAGTTTACTGATTGTATATGAATCACGGTGATATGATAAAAAGTCATAATATGGCTGCCTGCGACAAACGCACTTCACGGTTAACATGGCAGAGGTGGGTGTATATCGTCTCTAAATACAAACACCTGAGTTCGGCTGGAGATTTGTATATGGGAGCCGATATCCACTTTTACCTCACTTGCTAGCAGTGTGGTTTAAGCATCCACTGTAGTCCTGAGTTCTTGTCCATTGCTGGTTCGAGCCCACGGGACTATGAACTTATTATCAACTAAAAAATTCCCCTTCTGTAACATATATGAAAATATATTATTTCCGAGGTAGAGGTAATTGGATATTAAAGGACGTTTGTAGCTTAATGACTGTATACAAATCACGGTGATGTGATACAAAGTCATAATATGGCTGCCTGCGACAAATGCACTACCCGGTTAACATGGCACCGGTCGGTGGATATGGTCTCTAAATGCAAACACCTCTGTTCGGCGGGAGATTTGTATATGGGAGCCGATATCCACTTTTACCTCACTTGCTAGCGGTGTGGTTTAAGCGTCCACTGTAGTCCTGAGTTCTTGTCCGTCGCTGGTTCGAGCCCATGGGACGACGAACTTATTATCAACTAAAAAATTCCCCTTCGGTAACATATATGAAAATATATTATTTCTGAGGTAGAGCGAATTGGATATTAAAGGACGTTTGTAGCTTACTGATTGTATATGAATCACAGTGATGTGATAGAAGGTCATAATATGGCTGCGTGCGACAAACGCACTACATGGTTAACATGGCAAAGGTGGGTGGATATCGTGTCTAAATACAAACACTTGAGTTTGGCGGGAGATTTGTATATGGGAGCAGATATCCACTTATACATCACTTGCTGACGATGTGGTTTAAGCGTCCATTGTAGTCCTGAGTTCTTGTCCGTCACTGGTTCGAGTCCACGGGACGACGAACTTATTATCAACTAAAAAATTCCCCTTTGGTAACATATATGAAAATATATTATTTCCGAGGTAGGGTGAATTGGATATTAAAGGACGTTTGTAGCTTACTGATTGTATACGAATCACGGTGATGTGACAAAAAGTCATAATATGGCTGCGTGCGACAAACGCACTACACGGTTAACATGGCAGAGGTAGGTGGATATCGTCTCTAAATACAAACACCTGAGTTCTGCGGGAGATTTGTATATGGGAGCCGATATCCACTTATACCTTACTTGCTAGCCGTGTGGATTAAGCTTCCACTGTAGTCCTGAGTTCTTGTCCGTTGCTGGTTCGAGCCCACAGGATGACGAACTTATTATCAACTAAAAAATTTCCCTTTGGTAACATATATGTAAATATATTATTTCCGAGGAAGAGCAAATTGGATATTAAAGGTCCTTTGTAGTTTACTGATTGTATATGAATCATGGTGATGTGATAGAAAGTCATAATATAGCTGCGTGCAACAAATGCACTACATGGTTAACATGTAGGATGTGGGTAGATATCGTCTTTAAATATAAAAACCTGAGTTCGACTGGAGATTTGTATAATAGAGCCGATATCCACTTATACCTAACTTGCTAGACGTGTAGGTTAAGCGTCCATTGTAGTCCTGAGTTCTTGTCCATCGCTGGTTCGAGCCCACAAGACGCCGAACTTATTATCAACTAAAAAATTCCCGTTCCATAAAATATATGAAAATATATTATTTACGAGGTAGAGCGAATTGGATATAAACGGACGTTTGTAGCTTAATGACTGTATATGAATAATGGTGATGTGATAAAAAGTCATAATATGGCTGCAAGCAACAAACGCGCTGCACTGTTAACATGGAAGAGGTGGGTGGATATTGTCTCTAAATACAAACACCTGAGTTCGACGGGAGATTTGTATATCGGAGCCGGTATCCACTTATACCTCACTTGCTAGCCGTGTGGGTTAAGCATCCACTGTAGTCCTGAGTTCTTACCCGTCGCTGGTTCGAGCCCACTGGATGACGAAATTATTATCAAATTAAAAATTCCCCTTTAGTAACATACATGAAAATATATTATTTCCAAGGTAGAGCGAATTGGATATTAAAGGACGTTTGTAGCCAACTGATTGTATATGAATAATGGGATGTGATAAAAAGTCATAATATGGCTGTGTGCAACAAACGCACTACACGGTTAACATGGCACAGGAGGGTGGATATTGTCTGTAATTACAAACACCTGAGTTTGGCGGGAGATTTGTATATGGGAGCCGATATCTACTTTTACCTCATTTGCTAGCTGTATGGGTTAAGCATCAATTGTAGTCCTGAGTTCTTGTCCATCGCAGGTTCGTGCCCATGGGACAACGAACTTATTATCAACTAAAAAATTCCCTTTCGGTAACATATATGAAAATATATTATTTCCGAGGTAGAGCGAATTGGATATTAAAGGACGTTTGTAGCTTACTGACTGTTTATGAATCATGGTCATGAGATAAAAAGTCATAATATGGCATCCTGCGACAAACGCACTACACTGTTAACATGGCAGAGGTGGGTGGATATCGTATCTAAATACAAACACCTGAGTTCGACGGGATATTTGTTTATGGGAGCTGATATCTACTTTTATCTAACTTGCTAGCGGTGTGATTTAAGCGTCCACTGTAGACGTGAGTTCTTTTCCGTCGTTGGTTTGAGCCCATGGGACGACGAACTTATTATCAACTAAAAAATTCCCCTCCGGTAACATACATAAAAATATATTATTTCCGAGGTAGAGTGAATTAGATATTAAAGTGCGTTTGTAGCTTAATGACTGTATAGGAATCACGGTGATGTTATAAAAAGTCATAATATGGCTTTCTACGACAAACGCACTTCACGGTTAACATGGCTCAGGTGCGTGAATATCGTGTCTAAATACAAACACCTGAGATTGGCGAAAGATTTGTATATGGGAGCTGATATCCATTTTTACCTCATTTGCTAGCTGTGTGGTTTAAGCATCCACTGTAGTCCTGAGTTCTTGTCCGTCGCAGGTTCGAGCCCACGGGACGACGAACTTATTATCAACTAAAATATTTCCCTTTGGTAACATACATGTAAATATATTATTTCCGAGGAAGAGCGAATTGGATATTAAAGGTCGTTTGTAGTTTACTGATGTGATAGAAAGTCATAATATAACTGCGTGCGACAAACGCACTACACGGTTAACATTTCAGATGTGGGTAGATATAGTCTCTAAACATAAAAACCTGAGTTCGACTGGAGATTTGTATATGGGAGCTGATATCCACTTATACCTCACTTGCTAGACGTGTGGGTTAAGCGTCCATTGTAGTCCTGAGTTCTTGTCCGTCGCTGGTTAGAGCCAAGAGGACGACGAACTTATTATCAACTAAAAAATTCCTGTTCCGTAAAATATATGAAAATATATTATTTCCGATGTAGAGCAAATTGGATATTAACGGACGTTTGTAGCTTAATAACTGTATAGTAATCATGGTGATGTGATAAAAAGTCATAATATGGCTGCATGCGACAAATGCACTACGCTGTTAACATGGAAGAGGTGGGTGGATATCGTCTCTAAATACAAAAACCTGAGTTCGGCGGGAGAATTGTATAAGGGAGCCGATATACACTTATACCTCACTTGCTAGCCATGTGGGTTAAGCGTCCACTGTAGTCTTGAGTTCTTGTCTGTCACTGGTTTGAGCCCATGGGACGACGAACTTATTATCAACTGAAAAATTCCCCTTCGGTAACATATATGAAAATATATTATTTCCGAGGTAGAACGAATTGGATATTAAAGGACATTTGTAGCTTACTGACTGTATACGAATCACGGTGATGTAATAAAAAGTCATAATATGGCTGCATGCGACAAACGCACTACACAGTTAACATGGCAGAGGTAGGTGGATATTGTCTCTAAATACAAACACTTGAGTTCGACGGGAGATTTGTATATGGGAGCCGATATCCAATTATACCTCACTTGCTAGCCATGTGGGTTAACCGTCCACTGTAGTCCTGAGTTCTTACCCGTCGCTGGCTCAAGCCCATTGGACGACGAAATTATTATCAACTTAAAAATTTCCCTTCGTTAACATACATGAAAATATATTATTTTGAAGTAGAGCGAATTGGATATTAAAGGACGTTTGTAGCCAACTGATTGTATATGAGTCAGGGTGATGAGATAAAAAGTCATAATATGGCTGTGTGCAAGAAACGCACTACACAGTTAACATGGCACAGGTGGGTGGATATCTTCTCTAAATACAAACACCTGAGTTTGGCGGGAGATTTGTTTATGGGAGCCGATATCTACTTTTACCTCATTTGCTAGCTATGTGGGTTAAGCATCCACTGTAGTCCTGAGTTCTTGTCCGTCACAGGTTCGTGCCCACGGGACAACGAACTTATTATCAACTAAAAAATTCCCCTTCGGTAACATATATGAAAATATATTATTTCCGAGGTAGAGCGAATTGGATATTAACGGACGTTTGTAGCTTACTTACTGTATATGAATCACGGTCATGAGATAAAAAGTCATAATATGGCATCCTGCGACAAACGCACTACACGGTTAACATGGCAGAGGTGGGTGAATATCGTCTCAAAATACAAACACCTGAGTTCGGCCGGATATTTGTATATGGGAGCTGATATCTACTTTTACCTCACTTGCTAGCGGTGTGGTTTAAGCGTCCACTGTAGTCCTGAGTTCTTGTCCGTCGCTGGTTTGAGCCCATGGGACGACGAACTTATTATCAACTAAAAAATTCCCCTTCGGTAACATACATGAAAATATATTATTTCCAAGGTAGAGTGAATTAGATATTAAAGGACGTTGGTAGCTTAATGTCTGTATAGTAATCACGGTGATGTGATAAAATGTCATAATATGGCTTCCTGCGACAAACGCACTTCACGGTTAACATGGCATAGGTGGGTGAATATCATCTCTAAATACCAACACCTGAGTTCGGCGGCAGATTTGTATATGGGAGCCGACTCTACTTTTACCTAATTTGCTAGCTGTGTGGGTTAAGCATCCACTGTAGTCCTGAGTTCTTGTCCGTCGCAGGGTCGTGCCCACGGGACAACGAACTTATTATCAACTAAAAAATTCCCCTTCGGTAACATATATGAAAACATTATTTCCGAGGTAGAGCGAATTGGATATTAAAGGACTTTTGTAGCTTACTGACTGTATATGAATCACGGTCATAAGATAAAAAATCATAATATGGCATCCTGCGACAAACGCACTACACGTTTAACATGGCAGAGGTGGGTGGATATCGTCTCTAAATACAAACACATGAGTTCGGTGTGAGATTTGTATATGGGAGCTGATATCTTCTTTTACCTCACTTGCTAACGGTGTGGTTTAAGCGTCCACTGTAGTCCTGAGTTCTTGTCCGTCGCTGGTTTGAGCCCATGGGACGACGAACTTATTATCAACTAAAAAATTCCCCTTCGGTAACATACATGAAAATATATTATTTCCAAGGTAGAGCGAATTAGATATTAAAGGACGTTTGTAGCTTAGTGACTGTATAGTAATCATGGTGATGTGATAAAAAGTCATAATATGGCTTCCTGCGACAAACACACTTCACGGTTAACATGGCACAGGTGGGTGAATATCGTCTCTAAATACAAACACCTGAGTTCAGCGAAAGATTTGTATATGGGAGCCGATATCCACTTTTACCTCACTTGCTAGCGGTGTGGTTTAAGCATCCACTGTAGTCCTGAGTTCTTGTCCATCGCTGGTTCGAGCCCACGGGACGACGAACTTATTATCAACTAAAAAATTCCCCTTAGGTAACATATATGAAAATATATTATTTCCGAGGTAGAGCGAATTGGATATTAAAGTACGTTTCTAGCTTACTGACTGTACACGAATCACAGTGATGTGATAAAAAGTCATAATATGGCTGCATGCGACAAACGCACAACATGGTTAACATGGCAGAGGTGGGTGGATATCGTCTCTAAATACAAACACCTGAGTTTGGTGGGAGATTTGTATATGGGAGCAGATCTCCACTTATACATCATTTGATAGCCGTGTGGGTTAAGCGTCCACTGTAGTCCTAAGTTCTTGTCCGTCACTGTTTCGAGCCCACGCGACGACGAACTTTTTATCAAGTAAAAAATTCCCCTTCGGGAACATATATGAATATATATTATTTCCGAGGTACAGCGTATTGGATTTTAAAATATGTTTGTAGCTTTATGACTGTATACGAATGACGGTGATGTGATAAAAAGTCATAATATGCCTGCGTGTGACAAACGCACTTCATGGTTAACATGGCAGAGGTGGGTGGATATCGTCTCTAAATACAAACACCTGAGTTCGGCGGGAGATGTGTATATGGGAGCTGATATCCACTTATACCTCACTTGCTAGCTGTGTGGGTTAAGCATCCACTGTAGCACTGAGTTCTTGTCCGTCGCTGATTTGAGCCCACGGGATGACGAACTTTATTATCAACTAAAAAATTCCCCTTCGGTAACATATATGAAAATATATTATTTCCGAGGTAGAGCGAATTGGATATTAAAGGACCTTTGTAGCTTACTGATTGTATACGAATCAGGGTGATGTGATAAAAAGTCATGGTATGTCTGCGTGTGACAAACGCACTACACGGTTAACATGGCAGAGGTGGGTGGATATTGTGTCTAATACAAACACCTGAGTTCAACGGGAGATTTGTATATGGGAGTCGATATCCACTTATACCTCACTTGATAGCCGTGTGGGTTAAGCGTCCACTGTAGTCCTCAGTTCTTGTCCGTCGCTGATTCGAGCCCATTGGACAACGAAATTATTATCAACTTAAAAATTCCCCTTCGGTAACATGTATGAAAATATATTATTTCCGAGGTAGAGCGAATAGGATATTAAAGGACGTTTGTAGCTTACTGATTGTATATGAATCATGGTGATGTGATAAAAAGTCATAATATGGCTGCGTGCGACAAACGCACTACACAGTTAAAATGGCAGAGGTGGGTAGATATCGTCTCTAAATATAAACACCTGAGTTCGACAGGAGATTTGTATATGGGAGCTGATATTCACTTATACCTCACTTGCTAGATGTGAGGGATACGCGTCCATTGTAGTCCTGAGTTTTTGTCCGTCGCTGGTTCGAGCCCACAGGACGAAGAACTTATTATCAACTAAAAAATTCAGATTCAGTAAAATATATGAAAATATATTATTTCTGAGGTACAGCGAATTGGATATTAACGGACGTTTGTAGCTTAATGTCTGTATATGAATCACGGTGATGTGATAAAAAGTCATAATGTGGCTGCATGCGAGAAACGCACTACACTGTTAACATGGAAGAGATGGGTGGATATCGTCTCTAAATACAAACACCTGAGTTCGGCGGGAGATTTGTATATGGGAGCCGATATCGACTTATACCTGACTTGCTAGCTGTGTGGTTTAATCGTCCATTGTAGTCCTGAGTCCTTGTCCGTCAATGGTTCGAGCCCATGGGACGACGAACTTATTATCAACTAAAAAATTCCCCTTCGGTAACATACATGAAAATATATTATTTCCTAGGTAGAGCAAATTGGATATTAAAGGACGTTTGTAGCTTACTGATTGTATACGAATCACGGTGATGTGATAAAAAGTCTTAATATGGCTGCGTGCGACAAACGCACTACACGGTTAACATGGCAGAGGTGGGTGGATATCGTTTCTAAATACAAACACCTGAGTTCGACGGGAGATTTGTATATGGGAGCCAATATCCACTTATACCACACTTGCTAGCCGTGTGGGTTAAGCGTCCACTGTAGTCCTGAGTTCTTGTTCATCGCTGGTTCGAGCCCACAGGACGACGAACTTATTATCAACTAAAAAATTCCCTTTCGGTAACATATATGAAAATATATTTTTTCCGAGGTAGAGCGAATTGGATATTAAAGGGCGTTCATGGCTTACTGATTGTATATGAATCACGTTGATGTGATAAAAAGACATAATGTGACTGCGTGCGACAAATGCACTACACGGTTAACATGGCTGAGATGGGTGGATATCGTCTCTAAACACAAACACCTGATTTCGGCGGGAGATTTGTATATGAGAGCCGATATACACTTTTACTTCACTTGCTAGTAGTGTGGGTTAAGCGTCCAGAGTAGTCCTGAGTTCTTGTCCGTTGCTGGTTCGAGCCCACGGGACGACGAACTTATTATCAACTAAAAAATTCCCATCCAACTCAGGTGTCAGCCGTGCAGTGTGTTTGTCGCACGCAGCCATATTATGACTTTTTATCACACCACCGTGATTCATATACAATCAGTAAGCTACAAAAGTCCTTTAGTATCCAATTCGCTCTACCTCAGGACTACAGTAGGTGCTTAACCCACACGGCTAGCAAGTGAGGTATAAGTGGATATCGGCTCCCATATACAAATCTCGCGTCGAACTCAGTTGTTTAAATTTAGAGACGATATCCACCCACCTCTGCCATATTAACCGTATAGTGCATTTGTTGCACGCAGCCATATTAAGACTTTTTATCACATCACCGTGATTTGTATATGGGAGCTGATATCCACTTATACCTCACTTGCTAGCCGTGTGGGTTAAGCGTTCACTGTAGTCCTGAGTTTTTGTCCATCACTGGTTCGAGCCCATGGGACGACGAACTTATTATCAACTAAAAAATTCCCCTTCGGTAACATATATGAAAATATATTATTTCCGAGGTAGAGCGAATTGGATATTAAAGAACGTTTGTAGCTTACTGATTGTATACGAATCACAGTGATGTGATAAAAAGTCATTATATGGCTGCATGCGGCAAACGCACTACACGGTTTACATGGCAGACGTGGGTGGATATCGTCTCTAAATACAAACACCTGAGTTCGACGGGAGATTTGTATATTGGAGCCAATATCTACTTATGCCTCACTTGCTAGCCATTAGGGTTAAGCGTCCACTGTAGTCCTGAGTTCTTGTCCGTCGCTGGTTTGTGCCCACGGGACAACGAACTTAATATCAACTAAAAAATTCCCCTTCGGTAACATATATGAAAATATATTATTTCCGAGGTAGAGCGAATTGGATATTAAAGGACGTTTGTAGCTTACTGACTGTATATGAATCACGGTGATGTGATAAAAAGTCATAATATGGCATCCTGCGACAAACGCACTACATGGTTAACATGGCAGAGGTGGGTGGATATCGTCTCTAAATACAAACACCTGAGTTCTCCGGGAGATTTGTATATGGGAGCCGATATCCACTTTTACCTCACTTGCTAGCTGTGTGGGTTAAGCATTCACTCTAGTCCTGAGTTCTTGTCCATCGCTGGTTTGAGCCCACGTGACGATGAACTTATTATCAACTAAAAAATTCCCCTTTGGTAATATATATGAAAATATATTATTTCCGATTTAGAGCGAATTGGATATTAAAGGACATTTGTAGCTTACTGACTGTATACGAATCACGGTGATGTGATAAAAAGTCATAATATGGCTGCGTGCTGTGGCGGAATTTCAAAACACAAAAAAACAGTACACAACACTCACCCTGGTCCTCGGTTGCTGGAAGATGGAGTAAGGCATCCACGGTCGCCAACACAGCACACAAAACCACACAAACCAAACCGAAACAGAAAAACACACGACTCACGAACATACAGCAACAAGAACAGCACACTAACAAGGGAAAACAACAACTTTGCATCAGCACACAAAAAAAAAACTGTCCAAAACCAAACGACAGACCAGCACTAGCTCTGACTCAAGACTCACTCTAAAACCGAAAAATCCTCACATATATTCCACAGACAGACAGCGGCGTAAACAAACTAACGACCTCATCCCTCTTTCAACAACCGAAGCACTCACTAACGACAATTACACTCTCTCTCTCTCTCTCTCTCTCTCTCTCTCTCTCTCTCTCTCTCTCTCTCTCTCTCTCTCTCTCTCTCTCTCTCTCTCACAAAACGTTGGGAAATGCTAAATAAAAACAAATTTATTCATCCCTCTATATTTCTCCCCCCTTTTTAGCATTTCCCAACCAACACCTTTCACACCTCTTTCAAATCGCCTTACGCAACACCCACGGATGCTCACTAGCAGGTCCTCTAGATCGCGTTCGCGGGCACGCAATCATTCTCTCAGAATCATTCTCTCTTCTAGCAACATTCAAACTCACATCTTCTCCTCCATTCTCTCTCAGATTCACGCTATCTTCTTCACTATTACGACTCTCAATTTCATCCACAATCTCATCTATACCCTCTAACTCGTTCCCAAATACCTCCCCCAATTCTTCAACTAACCCATCCCATTCGCTCATTGACCTTTCCAATTCTTGCAACGATTCATTCATGCTTTCAATCACTCGTCTATCACTGCTACGCTCTCTTACTCTTACACTTTCGCTCACCTCCAACCGTTCACTTACCCCTACACGTTCAGTCAACTCAGTTATATCAAACCCGCATATGCTATACGTTCTATCCATACCATCCCATTCATTCGTATTACACGCTTTATCACTCATTTTCACTTTGGCACTCACACCCCTATCACACAACTTATGATCATTCCGTTCACTTACGTTCTTCCCTTTCTTACGTTTTCTGCCATACTCTATCAAAACAAATTGCTTCATGCACTCGTCAGTCTTTCCAGCAAAGCCTCCCTCATGCAACAACCCCTCACGTACATGCATCACACGCACCGCTTGCATCCTGGAGGATCCACCCATTTGAACCCCCTTCACACTCAGTTTCCCGAATTCGCTGTCACAGTCACCCTCTGTCGTTTACATACACTTGATACATCCCCTTCCATTCCACATTCGACACACTTCACTCTCGGTTCTGAACACATTCTCGCATAATGCCCATTCTTACCACAGTTGCCACATATTACATTCACTCGGGTACCCCTACAACCATTAGCAATATGACCCACCTGTCCGCACCGGTAGCATTTAACCCCGCTATCTTTCGTACACTCCCTTACCAAATGTCCCGATTGCCCACACCCGAAACACGCTCCTAAAGCCCACCTACACTCATTCTTTGTATGTCCTTCCTTTCCACATCTAAAACACTTCGCTCGACTTCCACTCACCGACCTTCCCCTTTGTACACTACTATCCCTAACCCGTCCAACCCGTTGTTCCCTTACAAACCCATCATTCATCCTCACTGGCACCTCCACATTACTTGCTCTTACACTCCTATCTATTACACTATCGGCCATTCTCATTGGGCCCCTCAACACTGCATCCCTAAAGCTTCCAAACTCTGGCACTCTCTCATCTACCCCAGCCCTTACACTTACACTTCTACTCTCTTTTATAACCCTGTCAAGCTCATAATCTTCTACAATTTCCAAAATTTCTCCCCAAGTCAACCTTTCATTCGTCCATCTTTTCTTCTCCTTCCGCTTCAAGTTCACAAATTCTCTAACTCCATCTGGCACTGTCCCTAACAACTTCCGTACTAACTCCTTACATTCATCTATCCCATCATCCCCAAACTTCTTCCTTGCCAACGTCTCCAGCCTACAAGCATACAATGACAAGGTTTCCCCAGCTTTCATTCTTGCCTCATCAAATTCATTCTTCCTCTTATACTTAACACTCGCTTTCATACTCCTCGCTTGCTCAACTAGTCTAGCTTTCACCTTGTCATACTTAACATCCCCCACACTCATAATAACCCTATACATATCAAGCAGAAACCCAGTCAAATATTCTCCTAATTCTCGTGCCCACACTCTCTTACTTTCCCCATACTTATCCTGACAAAACCTTTCATACTCCCTAAAGAAATCATGCACATCACTACTTCCATACTCATTATACCTTTCACACCGGGGTACCTCCCTCACATACATAGCCTTTCTCACTTCTTTCTCACTTTCACTCTCACTTTTGCTACTTTCACTCTGTCCTTTCATACCCTCTTCCGAATACAAAGAGTCCACTTCCGCACTTACATTCAATCTTACTCATTACACTCTTCTTTTCCCTCTTTTTATCCACTTTTATCCACTCACCTCCATCCACCTCACTATCACTACTGCCTTCACCCTCTCCCTTCTTTCCTGCCTTTCCCACTTCCTTACCCTACTTACCAGTTTCCTTTCCCTTTCCCTTCTTCCCTTTTTCTTCCCCTGACTTATCCTTACTTTCCCTCCATTCCTTCCCTCGCTTTTCATTCCCCTTTTCCTTACCCTGCCTTTCATTCTCTCGTTTCTTACTTCCTATTTCCACATCACTTTCATCACTCACGCTTCCATTCACTTCTTCCTCTTTTTCTTTCTCTCTTGCCCCTTCACACGTTCCAGAGGACCTACCTCCAACAGCCCCTTCTCCAAAAACACCCTTGAACATACCTTTTACCATTTCTTCCACACTTTTCATCATTCCCTCCAACTTTTTATCCACCCTCTCTACCATCCTGTCTTCCATTCTCTCTTCTGACTCTTTCATCTCTCCTTTCATTTCTTCTTTTGCACTTCTTAGCATTCCCCCCACCTCCTCCAACTGACTCCTCAATCTCTCATTCTCACCCCTCAACCACGTATTCTTCTCTCTCAACCTTACCAGTTCCTCTTCCATCCTTCTCTTCAGTCACACTACCAGCCACCAATCTCAATTGCAACTGCAATACCAGCTGCCCCACGTTGGGCGCCAAATATTATGTGGCGGAATTTCAAAACACAAAAAAACAGTACACAACACTCACCCTGGTCCTCGGTTGCTGGAAGATGGAGTAAGGCGTCCACGTTCGCCAACACAGCACACAAAACCACACAAACCAAACCAAAACAGAAAAACACACGACTCACGAACATACAGCAACAAGAACAGCACACTAACAAGGGAAAACAACAACTTTGCATCAGCACACAAAAAAAAACTGTCCAAAACCAAACGACAGACCAGCACTAGCTCTGACTCAAGACTCACTCTAAAACCGAAAAATCCTCACATATATTCCACAGAGAGACAGAGCCGTAAACAAACTAACGACCTCATCCCTCTTCCAACAACCGAAGCTCTCACTAACGACAATTACACTCTCTCTCTCTCTCTCTCTCTCTCTCTCTCTCTCTCTCTCTCTCTCTCTCTCTCACAAAAAGTTGGGAAATGCTAAATAAAAACAAATTTATTCATCCCTCTATAGTGCGACAAACGCACTACACAGTTAACATAGCAGAGGTGGGTGGATATTGTCTCTAAATACAAACACCTGAGTTCGACGGGAGATTTGTATATGGGAGCCGATATCAACTTATACCTCACTTGCTAAACGTGTGGGTTAAGCGTCCATTGTAGTCCTGAGTTCTTGTCCGTCTCTGGTTCGAGCCCACGGGACGACGAACTTATTATTAACTTAAAAATTCCCCTTCGGTAACATATATGAAAATATATTATTTCAGAGATAGAGAGAATTGGATATTAACGGACGTTTGTAGCTTACTGATTGTATATGAATCACGGTGATGTGATAAAAAATCATTATATGGCAGCGTGCGACAAACACACTACACAGTTAACATGGTAGTGTTAGGTAGATATCGTCTCTAAATATAAACATCTGACTTCGACAGGAGATTTGTATATGGGAGCCAATATCCACTTATACCTCACTTGCTAGACATGTGGGTTAAGCATCCATTGTAGTCCTGAGTTCTTGTCCATCACTGGTTCGAGCCCACAGGACGACGAACTTATTATCAACTAAAAAAATCCCCTTCGGTAACATATATGAAAATATATTATTTCTGAGGTAGAGCGAATTGGATATTAAAGGAAGTTTGTAGCTTAATGGCTGTATATGAATCACGGTGATGTGATAAAAAGTCATAATGTGGCATCCTGCAAAAAACGCGTTACACGGTTAACATGGAAGACGTGGGTGGAAATCATCTTTAAATACAAACACCTGAGTTCGGCGGGAGATTTGTATAAGGGAGCCGATATACACTTATACCTCACTTGCTAGCCGTGTGGATTAAGCGTCCACGGTATTCCTGAGTTGTTGTCCACAGGTGGTTCGAGCCTACGCGACGACGAACTTTTTATGAAATAACAAATTCCCCTTCGGTAACATACATGAAAATATATTATTTCCAAGGTAGAACGTATTGGATATTAAAGGACGTTAGTAGGTTACTGATTGTATATGAATCACGGTGATGTGATAAAAAGTCATAATATGGCTGCGTGCGACAAACGCACTACAAGGGTAACATGGCAGAGGTGGGTGGATATCGTCTCTAAATACAAACACCTGTGATCGGCACGAGATGTGTATAAGGGAGCCGATATACACTTATACCTCACTTGCTAGCCGTGTGGGTTAAGCGTTCACTGTAGTCCTGAGTTCTTGTCCATCGGTGGTTCGAGCCCATGGGACGACGAACTTATTATCAACTAAAATATTCCCCTTCGGTAACATACATGAAAATATATTATTTCCAAGGTAGAGCGAATTGGATATTAAAGGACGTTTGTAGCTTACTGATTGTTTATGAATCACGGTGATGTGATAAAAAGTCATAATATGGCTGCGTGCAACAAACGCACTATATGGTTAACATGGCACTGATGGGTGGATATCGTCTCTAAATACAAACACCTGAGTTCGCTGGGAGATTTATATATGGGAGCCGATATCCACTTATACCTCACTTGCTAGCCGTGTGGGTTAAGCGTCCACTGTAGTCCTGAGTTCTTGTCCGTTGCTGGTTCGAGTCCACGGGACGACGAACTTATTATCAAGTAAAAATTCCCCTTCAGTAACATATATGAAATTATATTATTTCCGAGGTAGAGCGAATTGGATATTAAAGTACATTTGTAGGTTACTGATTGTATATGAATCACGGTGATGTGAAAAAAGTCATAATATGGGTGCCTGCTACAAATGCACTACACGGTTAACATGGCAGAGGTGGGTGGATATCGTCCTTAAATACAAACACCTGAGTTCAGCGGTAGATTTGTATATGGGAGCCGATATCCAGTTATACCTCACTTGCTAGCGGTGTGGTTTAAGCATCCACTGCAGTCCTAAGATCTTGTCCGTCGCTGGTTCGAACCCACGGGACGACGAACTTATTATCAACTAAAAAATTCCCCTTCGGTAACATATATGAAAATATATTACTTCCGAGGTAGAGCGAATTGGATATTAAAGGACGTTTGTAGCTTACTGATTGTATACTAATCACGGTGATGTGATAAAAAGTCATAATATGGCTGCGTGCGACAAACGCACTACACGGTTAACATGGCAGAGTTAGGTGGATATTGTCTCTAAATACAAACACCTGAGTTCTACGGGAGATTTGAATATGGGAGCCGATATCCACTTATTCCTCACTTGATAGCCGTGTGGGTTAAGTATCCATTGTAGTCCTCAGTTCTTGTCCGTCGCTGGTTCGAGCCCACAGAACGACGAACTTATTATCAACTAAAAAATTCCCCTTCGGTAACATATATGAAAATATATTATTTCTAAGGTAGAGCTAATTGGATATTAAAGGACGTTTGTAACTTACTGATTGTATATGAATCACGGTGATGTGATAAAAAGTCATAATATGGCTGTGTGCGACAAACGACTTCACAGATAACATGACAGAGGTGTGTAGATATCGTCTCTAAATATAAACACCTAAGTTCGACAGAATATTTGTATATGGGAGCCGATATCCAATTATACCTCACTTGCAAGACGTGTGGGTTAAGCGTCCATTGTAGTCCTCAGTTCTTGTCCGTCGCTGGTTCGAGCCCACAGAACGACGAACTTATTATCAACTAAAAAATTCCCCTTCGGTAAAATATATGAAAATATATTATTTCCGAAGTAGAGCGAATTGGATATTAATGGACGTTTGTAGCTTAATGACTGTATATGAATCACGGTGATGTGATCAAAAGTCATAATATGGCTGCCTGCGACAAACGCACTACACGGTTAACATGGCAGAGGTGGGTGGATATCGTCTCTAAATACAAACACCTGAGTTCGATGGGAGATTTGTATATGGGAGCCAATATACACTTATACCTCACTTCCTAGAAGTGTGGGTTAAGTGTCCAATGGAGTCCAGAGTTCTTGTCCGTCGCTGGTTCAAGAGCACACTACGACGAACTTATTATCAACTAAAAAATTCCCCTTCGGTAACATATATGAAAATATATTAGTTCCGAGGTAGAGTGAATTGGATATTAAAGGAGGTTTGTAGCTTACTGATTGTATATGAATCACGGTGATGTGATAAAAAGTCATAATATGGCTGCGTGCGACAAACGCACTACACGGTTATCATGGCAGAGGTGGGTGGATATCGTCTCTAAATACAAACACCTGAGTTCGGAGGTAGATTTGTGTATAGGAGATCCACTTATTCCTCAATTGCTAGACGTGTGGGTTAAGCGTCTTTTGTAGTCCTGAGTTCTTGTCCGTCGTTGGTTCGAGCCCATGGGACGACGAATTTATTATCAACTAAAAAATTCCCCTTCGGTAACATATATGAAAATATATTATTTCCAAGGTAGAGCGAATTGGATATTAAAGGACGTTTGTAGCTTAATAATTGTATATGAATCACGGTGATGTGATAAAAAGTCATAATATGCCTGCGTGCGACGAACGCACTAAATGCTTAACATGGCAGAGGTGGGTGGATATCGTCTCTAAATACAAAGACCTGAGTTCGGCGGGAGATTTGTATATGGGAGCTAATATCCACTTATACCTCACTTGCTAGCTGTGTGGGTTAAGCATCCACTGTAGTCCTGAGTTCTTGTCCGTCGCTGGTTTGAGCCCACGGGACGACGAACTTATTATCAACTAAAAAATTCCCCTTCGGTAACATACAAGAAAATATATCATTTCCGAGGTAGACCGAATTGGATATTAAAGGACGTTTGTAGCTTACTGATTGGATATGAATCACGGTGATGTGATAAAAAGTTATGATATGGCTCCGTGCGACAAACGCACTACACTGTTAACATGGCAGAGGTGGATGGATATCGTCTCTAAATACAAACACCTGAGTTCGGCGGGAGATATGTATATGGGAGCCGATATCCACTTATACCTCACTTGCTAGCCATGTGGGTAAAGGGGCCACTGTTTTCTTGAGTTCTTGTACGTCGCTGGATCGAGCCCATTTGAAAACGCACTTATTATCATCTAAAAAATTTCCCTTTGGTAACATATATGAAAATACATTATTTCCGATGAAGAGCGAATTTTATATTAAAGGATGTTTGTTCCTTACTGATTGTTTATGAAAAATGGTGTTGTGATAAACAGTCATAATATGGCTGCCTGCGACAAACGCAGTACACGGTTAATAGGGCAGAGGTAGGTGGATATCGTCTCTAAATATAAACACCTGAGTTTGGTGGGAGATTTGTATATGGGAGCCGATATCCACTTATACCTCACTTGCTAGACGTGTGGGTAAAGTGACCATTGAAGTCCTGAGTTCTTGTCCGTCACTGGTTCCAGCCCACGGGACGACGAATTTATTATCAACTAAAAAATTCCATTTCGGTAACATATATGAAAATATATTATTTCCAAGGTAGAGCGAATTGGATATTAAAGGACGTTTGTAGCTAGCTGATTGTATATGAATCACGGTGATGTGATAAAAAGTCATAATATGGCTGTTTGCGACAAACGCACTATAAGGTAGACATGTCAGAGGTGGGTGGATATCGTCTCTAAATACAAACACCTGCGTTCGGCGGGAGATTTGTATATGGGAGAAGATATCCACTTATACATCACTTGCTAGCGGTGTGGTTTAAGCGTACACTGTAGTCCTGAGTTCTTGTCCATCGCTGGTTCGAGCCCATGGGACGACGAACTTATTATCAACAAAAAATTCCCCTTCGGTTACATATAAGAAAATATATTATTTCCGAGGTAGAGCGAATTGGATATTAAAGTACGTTTGTAGCTTAATGACTTTATACGAATCACGGTGATGTGATAAAAAGTCATAATATGCCTGCGAGCGGCAAACGCACTACATGGTTAACATGGCAGAGGTGGGTGGATATCGTCTCTAAATATAAACACCTGAGTTCGGCGGGAGATTTGTATATGGAAACTGATATCCACTTATACCTCACTTGCTAGCTGTGTGGGTTAAGCATCCACTGTAGTCTTGAGTTCTTGTCCGTTCTGGTTTGAGCCCACGGGACGACGAACTTATTATCAACTAAAAAATTCCCCTTCGGTAACATACATGAAAATATATTATTTCTGAGGTAGAGCGAATTGGATATTAAAGGACGTTTGTAGCTTACTGATTGTATATGAATCACGGTGATGTGATAAAAAGTCATGATATGGCTCTGTGCGACAAACGTAATACATGGATAACATGGCAGAGGTGGATGGATATCGCCTCTAAATACAAACACCTGAGTTCGGCGGGAGATTTGTATATGGGAGCCGATATCCACTTATACCTCTCTTGCTAGCCGTGTGGGGTAAGCGTCCACGGTAGTCCTGAGTTCTTGTCCGTCGCTGGTTCGAGCCCACGGGACGACGAACTTATTATCAACTAAAAAATTCCCCTTCGGTAACATATGTGAAAATATATTTTTTCCGAGGTAGAGCGAATTGGATATTATAGGAAGTTTGTAGCTAAATGGCTGTATATGAATCACGGTGATGTGATAAAAAGTCATAATATGGCTGCGTGCGACAAATGCACTACACAGTTAACATGGAAGAGGTGGGTGGATATCGTCTCTAAATACAAACACCTGAGTTCGGCGGGAGATTTGTATAAGGGAGCCGATATACACTTATACCTCACTTGAAAGCTGTGTGGGTTAAGCGTCCACGGTAGTCCTGAGTTCTTGTCCATTGGTGGTTCGAGCCGACGGGACGAGGAACTTATTATCAACTAAAAAATTCCCCTTCGATAACATACATGAAAATATATTATTTCCGAGGTAGAGTGAATTGGATATTAAAAGATGTTTGTTGCTTACTGATTTTATATGAATCACGGTGATGTGATAAAAAGTCATAATATGGCTGCGTGCGACAAACGCGCTACACGGTTAACATGGCCTAGGGGGTGGATATCGTCTCTAAATACAAACACCTGAGTTTGGCCGGAGATTTGTATATGGTAGCCGATATCCACTTATACCTCACTTGCTAGCCATGTGGGTTCAGTGGCCACTGTAGTCCTGAATTATTGTCCGTCGCTGGTTCGAGCCCATGGGACAACGAACTTATTATCAACTAAAAAATTCCCCTTCGGTAACATATATGAAAATATATTATTTCCGAGGTAGAGCGAATTGGATATTAGAGGACGTTTTTAGCTTACTGATTGTATATGAATCATGGTGATGTGATAAAAAGTCATAATATGGCTGCGTGCGACAAACGCACTAAATGGTTAACATGGAAGAGGTGGGTGGATATCGTCTCTAAATACAAACACCTGAGTTTGGCAGGAGATTTGTATATGGGAGCAGATATCCACTTATACATCACTTGCTATCCATATGGGTTAAGTGTCCACTGTAGTCCTGAGTTCTTTTCCGTCGCTGGTTCGAGCCCACTTGACGACGAACTTATTATCAACTAAAAAATTCCCCTTCGGTAACATATATGAAAATATATTATTTCTGAGGTAGAGCGAATTGGATATTAAAGGACGTTTGTAGTATACTGATTGTATACGAATCACGGTGATGTGATAAAAAGTCATAATAAGGCTGCGTGCGACAAACGCACTATACGGTTAACATGGCAGAGGTGGGTGGATATCGTGTCTAAATACAAACAGCTGTGTCCGACCGGAGATTTGTATATAGGAGCCAATCTCCACTTATTCCTCACTTGCTAGCCGTGTGGGGTAAGCTTCCAGTGTAGTCCTGAATTCTTGTCCATCGCTGGTTCGAGCCCATGGGACGACGAACTTATTATCAACCACGAAATTCCCCTTCAGTAACATATATGAAAATATATTATTTCCTAGGTGGAGCGAATTTAATATTAAAGGACGTTTGTAGCTTACTGATTGTATATGAATCACAGTGATGTGATAAAAAGTCATAATATGGCTGCGTGCGACAAACTCACTACACGGCTAACATGGCAGAGGTGGTTGGATATCGGCTCTAAATACAAACACCTGAGTTCGGCGGGAGAATTGTATATGGGAGCCGATATCCACTTATACCTCACTTGCTAGCCGTGTGGGTTAAGCGTCCAGTGTATTCCTGAGTTCTCGTCCGTCGCTGGTTCGAACCCAAGGGATCGACGAACTTATTATCAACTAAAAAATTCCCCTTTGGTAACATGTATGAAAATATATTATTTCTGAGGTAGAGCCAATTGGATATTAAAGGACGTTTGTAGCTTACTGATTATAATTGAATAACGGTGATGTTATAAAAAGTCATAATGTGGCTATGTGCGACAAACTCACTACACGGTTAACAGGGCAGAGGTGGTTGGATATCGTATCTAAATACAAACACCTGAGTTCGGCGGGATATTTATATATGGGAGCCGATATCCACTTATACCTCACTTGCTAGCCGTGTGGGTTAAGCATCCAGCGTAGTCCTGAGTTCTCGTCCGTCGCTGGTTCGAGCTCACGGGACGACGAACTTATTATCAATTAAAAAATTTTCCTTCAGCAACATATATGAAAATATATTATTTCCGAGGTAGAGCGAATTCGATATTAAAGGACGTTTAAAGCATACTGATTGTATACGAATCACGGTGATGTGATAAAAAGTCATAATATGGCAGCTTGCGACAAACACGCTATACGGTTAACATGGCAGAGGTGGGTGGATATCGTGTCTAAATACAAACACTTGAGTTCGACCGGAGATTTGTATATGGGAGCCGATATCCACTTATTCCTCACTTGCTAACCGTCTGGGGTAAGCGTCCACTGTAGACTTGAGTTCTTGTCCGTCGCTGGTTCGAGCCCATGGGAAGACGAACTTATTATCAACTAAAAAATTTCCCTTCGGTAACATATGTGAAAATATATTATTTCCGAGGTAGAGCGAATTGGATATTAACGGACGTTTGTAGCTAAATGACTGTATATGAATCACGGCGATGTGATAAAAAGTCATAATATGGCTGCGTGCGACAAACGCACTACATGGTTAACATGGCAGAGGTGGGTTGATATCTTCTCTAAAAACAAACAAATGAGTTCGTCGGTAGATTTGTATGTGGGAGCAGATATGCACTTATACATCACTTGCTAGCGGTGTGGTTTAAGCGTCCACTGTAGTCCTGAGTTCTTGTCCGTCACTGTTTTGAGCCCACGGGACGACGAACTTATTATCAACTAAAAAATTCCCCATCGGTAACATATATGAAAATATATTATTTCCGAGGTAGAGCGAATTGGATATTAAAGTACGTTTGTACCTTAATGACTGTATACGAATCATGGTGATGTGATAAAAAGTAATAATATGCCTGCGTGCGACAAACGCACTACATGGTTAACATGGCAGAGGTGGGTGGATATCGTCTCTAAATACAAATACAGGAGTTCGGCGTGAGATTTGTATATGGGAGCTGATACCCACTTATACCTCAATTGCTAGCTGTGTGGGTTAAGCATCCACTGTAGTCCTGAGTTCTTGTCCGTCGCTGGTTTGAGCCCACGGGACGACGAACTTATTATCAACTAAAAAATTCCCCTTCGGTAACATATATGAAAATATATTACTTCCGAGGTAGAGCGAATTGGTTATTAAAGGACATTTGTAGCTTACTGATTGTATACGAATCACGGAGATGTGATAAAAAGTCATAATATGGCTGCGTGCAACAAACGCACTACACGGTTAAGATGGCAGAGGTGGGTGGTTATTGTTTGTAAATACAAACACTTGAGTTCAACGGGAGATTTGTATATGGGAGCCGATATCCACTACTACCTCACTTGATAGCCGTGTGGGTTAAGCGTCCATTCTAGTCCTGAGTTATTGTCCGTTGCTGGTTCGAGCCCATAGGACGACGAACTTATTATCAACTAAAAAATTCCCCTTCGGTAACATATATGAAAATATATTATTTCCGAGATAGAGCGAATTGGATATTAACGGACGTTTGTAGCTTAAAGACTGTATATGAATCACGGTGATGTGATAAAAAGTCATAATATGGCTGCATGCGACAAACTTACTACACGGCTAACATGGCAGAGGTGTTTGGATATCGGCTCTAAATACAAACACCTTAGTTCGGCGGGAGATTTGTATATGGGAGCCGATATCCACTTATACCTCACTTGCTAGCCGTGTGGGTTAAGCGTCCAGTGTATTCCTGAGTTCTCGTCCGTCGCTGGTTCGAGCCCAAGGGATCGACGAACTTATTATCAACTAAAAAATTCCCCTTTAATAACATGAAAGAATTATATTTTTTCCAAGGTAGAGCGAATTGGATATTAAAGGACGTTTGTAGCTTACTGATTATAATTGAATCACGGTGATGTGATAAAAAGTCATAATGTGGCTATTTGCGACAAACTCACTACACGGTTAACAAGGCAGAGGTGGTTGGATATCGTATTTAAATTCAAACACCTGAGTTCGGTGGGAGATTTGTATATAGGAGCCGATATCCACGTATACCTTCCTTGCTAGCCGTGTGGGTTAAGCGTCCATTGTAGTCCTGAGTTCTCGTCCATTGCTGGTTCGAGCTCACGGGACGACGAACATATTATCAACTAAAAAATTCACCTTCAGTAACATATATGAAAATATATTATTTCCGAGGTAGAGCGAATTGGATATTAAAGGACGTTTAAAGCATACTGATTGCATATGAATCACGGTGATGTGATAAAAAGTCATAATATGGCAGCTTGCGACAAACAGACTATACGGTTAACATGGCAGAGGTGGGTGGATATCGTGTCTAAATACAAACACTTGAGTTCGACCGGAGATTTGTATATGGGAGCCGATCTCCACTTATTCCTCACTTGCTAACTGTGTGGGGTAAGCGTCCACTGTAGTCCTGAGTTCTTGTCCGTCGCTGGTTCGAGCCCACGGGACTACGAACTTATTATCAACTAAAAAATTCCCCTTCGGTAACATATATGAAAATATATTATTTCCGAGGTAGAGCGAATTGGATATTAGAGGACGTTTTTAGCTTACTGATTGTATATGAATCATGATGATGTGATAAAAAGTCATAATATGGCTGCGTGCGACAAACGCACTAAATGGTTAACATGGAAGAGGTGGGTGGATATCGTCTCTAAATACAAACACCTGAGTTTGGCAGGAGATTTGTATATGGGAGCAGATATCCACTTATACATCACTTGCTATCCATATGGGTTAAGTGTCCACTGTAGTCCTGAGTTCTTTTCCGTCGCTGGTTCGAGCCCACGGGACGACGAACTTATTATCAACTAAAAAATTCCCCTTCGGTAACATATATGAAAATATATTATTTCTGAGGTAGAGCGAACTGGATATTAAAGGACGTTTGTAGTATACTGATTGTATACGAATCACGGTGATGTGATAAAAAGTCATAATAAGGCTGCGTGCGACAAACGCACTATACGGTTAACATGGCAGAGGTGGGTGGATATCGTGTCTAAATACAAACAGCTGTGTTCGACCGGAGATTTGTATATAGGAGCCAATCTCCACTTATTCCTCACTTGCTAGCCGTGTGGGGTAAGCATCCAGTGTAGTCCTGAATTCTTGTCCATCGCTGGTTCGAGCCCATGGGACGACGAACTTATTATCAACCACGAAATTCCCCTTCAGTAACATATAGGAAAATATATTATTTACTAGGTGGAGCGAATTTAATATTAAAGGACGTTTGTAGCTTACTGATTGTATATGAATCACAGTGATGTGATAAAAAGTCATAATATGGCTGCGTGCGACAAACTCACTACACGGCTAACATGGCAGAGGTGGTTGGATATCGGCTCTAAATACAAACACCTGAGTTCGGCGGGAGAATTGTATATGGGAGCCGATATCCACTTATACCTCACTTGCTAGCCGTGTGGGTTAAGCGTCCAGTGTATTCCTGAGTTCTCGTCCGTCGCTGGTTCGAACCCAAGGGATCGACGAACTTATTATCAACTAAAAAATTCCCCTTTGGTAACATATATGAAAATATATTATTTCTGAGGTAGAGCCAATTGGATATTAAAAGACGTTTGTAGCTTACTGATTATAATTGAATAACGGTGATGTTATAAAAAGTCATAATGTGGCTATGTACGACAAACTCACTACACGGTTAACAGGGCAGAGGTGGTTGGATATCGTATCTAAATACAAACACCTGAGTTCGGCGGGATATTTATATATGGGAGCCGATATCCACTTATACCTCACTTGCTAGCCGTGTGGGTTAAGCATCCAGCGTAGTCCTGAGTTCTCGTCCGTCGCTGGTTCGAGCTCACGGGACGACGAAATTATTATCAATTAAAAAATTTTCCTTCAGCAACATATATGAAAATATATTATTTCCGAGGTAGAGCGAATTCGATATTAAAGGACGTTTAAAGCATACTGATTGTATACGAATCACGGTGATGTGATAAAAAGTCATAATATGGCAGCTTGCGATAAACACGCTATACGGTTAACATGGCAGAGGTGGGTGGATATCGTGTCTAAATACAAACACTTGAGTTCGACCGGAGATTTGTATATGGGAGCCGATCTCCACTTATTCCTCACTTGCTAACCGTCTGGGGTAAGCGTCCACTGTAGACTAGAGTTCTTGTCCGTCGCTGGTTCGAGCCCATGGGATGACGAACTTATTATCAACTAAAAAATTTCCCTTCGGTAACATATGTGAAAATATATTATTTCCGAGGTAGAGCGAATTGGATATTAACGGACGTTTGTAGCTAAATGACTGTATATGAATCACGGCGATGTGATAAAAAGTCATAATATGGCTGCGTGCGACAAACGCACTACATGGTTAACATGGCAGAGGTGGGTTGATATCTTCTCTAAAAACAAACACCTGAGTTCGTCGGTAGATTTGTATGTGGGAGCAGATATGCACTTATACATCACTTGCTAGAGGTGTGGTTTAAGCGTCCACTGTAGTCCTGAGTTCTTGTCCGTCACTGTTTTGAGCCCACGGGACGACGAACTTATTATCAACTAAAAAATTCCCCATCGGTAACATATATGAAAATATATTATTTCCGAGGTAGAGCGAATTGGATATTAAAGTAAGTTTGTACCTTAATGACTGTATACGAATCATGGTGATGTGATAAAAAGTAATAATATGCCTGCGTGCGACAAACGCACTACATGGTTAACATGGCAGAGGTGGGTGGATATCGTCTCTAAATACAAATACAGGAGTTCGGCGTGAGATTTGTATATGGGAGCTGATACCCACTTATACCTCAATTGCTAGCTGTGTGGGTTAAGCATCCACTGTAGTCCTGAGTTCTTGTCCGTCGCTGGTTTGAGCCCACGGGACGACGAACTTATTATCAACTAAAAAATTCCCCTTCGGTAACATATATGAAAATATATTACTTCCGAGGTAGAGCGAATTGGTTATTAAAGGACATTTGTAGCTTACTGATTGTATACGAATCACGGTGATGTGATAAAAAGTCATAATATGGCTGCGTGCAACAAACGCACTACATGGTTAAGATGGCAGAGGTGGGTGGTTATTGTTTGTAAATACAAACACTTGAGTTCAACGGGAGATTTGTATATGGGAGCCGATATCCACTACTACCTCACTTGATAGCCGTGTGGGTTAAGCGTCCATTCTAGTCCTGAGTTATTGTCCGTCGCTGGTTCGAGCCCATAGGACGACGAACTTATTATCAACTAAAAAATTCCCCTTCGGTAACATATATGAAAATATATTATTTCCGAGATAGAGCGAATTGGATATTAACGGACGTTTGTAGCTTAAAGACTGTATATGAATCACGGTGATGTGATAAAAAGTCATAATATGGCTGCATGCGACAAACTTACTACACGGCTAACATGGCAGAGGTGGTTGGATATCGGCTCTAAATACAAACACCTGAGTTCGGCGGGAGAATTGTATATGGGAGCCGATATCCACTTATACCTCACTTGCTAGCCGTGTGGGTTAAGCATCCAGTGTATTCCTGAGTTCTCGTCCGTCGCTGGTTTGAGCCCAAGGTATCGACGAACTTATTATCAACTAAAAAATTCCCCTTTAATAACATGAAAGAATTATATTTTTTTCAAGGTAGAGCGAATTGGATATTAAAGGACGTTTGTAGCTTACTGATTATAATTGAATCACGGTGATGTGATAAAAAGTCATAATGTGGCTATTTGCGACAAACTCACTACACGGTTAACAAGGCAGAGGTGGTTGGATATCGTATTTAAATTCAAACACCTGAGTTCGGTGGGAGATTTGTATATAGGAGCCGATATCCACGTATACCTTGCTTGCTAGCCGTGTGGGTTAAGCGTCCATTGTAGTCCTGAGTTCTCGTCCATTGCTGGTTCGAGCTCACGGGACGACGAACATATTATCAACTAAAAAATTCACCTTCAGTAACATATATGAAAATATATTATTTCCGAGGTAGAGCGAATTGGATATTAAAGGACGTTTAAAGCATACTGATTGCATATGAATCACGGTGATGTGATAAAAAGTCATAATATGGCAGCTTGCGACAAACAGACTATACGGTTAACATGGCAGAGGTGGGTGGATATCGTGTCTAAATACAAACACTTGAGTTCGACCGGAGATTTGTATATGGGAGCCGATCTCCACTTATTCCTCACTTGCTAACTGTGTGGGGTAAGCGTCCACTGTAGTCCTGAGTTCTTGTCCGTCGCTGGTTCGAGCCCACGGGACTACGAACTTATTATCAACTAAAAAATTCCCCTTCGGTAACATATATGAAAATATATTTCCGAGGTAGAGCGAATTGGATATTAACGGACGTTTGTAGCCAAATGACTGTATATGAATCACGGTGATGTGATAAAAAGACATAATATGGCTGCGTGCGACAAACGCACTACACATTTAACATGGAAGAGGTGGGTGGATATCGTCTCTATATACAAACACCTGAGTTCGACGGGAGATTTGTATAAGGGAGCCGATATACACTTATACCTTACTTGATAGCCGTGTGGGTTAAGCGTCCACTGTAGTCCTGAGTTCTTGTCCATCGGTGGTTCAAGCCCACGGGACAACGAACTTATTATCAACTAATAAATTCCCCTTCGGTAACATACATAAAAACATATTATTTCCGAGGTAGATCGAATTGGATATTAAAAGACGTTAGTTGCTTACTGATTATATATGAATCACGGTGATGTAATAAAAAGTCATAATATGGCTCCGTGCCACAAACGCACTACACGGTTTACATGGCCTAGGAGGGTGGATATCGTCTCTAAATACAAACACCTTAGTTTGGCCCGAGATTTGTATATGAGAGCCGATATCCACTTATACCTCACTTGCTAGCCACGTGGGTTAAGCGGCCACTATAGTCTTGAGTTCTTGTCCGTCGCTGGTTCGAGCCCATGGGACAATGAACTTATTATCAACTAAAAAATTCCCCTTCTGTAACATATATGAAAATATATTATTTCCGAGGTAGAGTGAATTGGATATTAAAAGACGTTTTTAGCTTACTGATTGTATATGAATCACGGTGATGTGATAAAAAGTCATAATATGGCTTCGTGTGACAAATGCACTACATGGTTAACATGGCAGAGGTGGGTGGATATCGTCTCTAAAAACAAACACCTGAGTTCGTCGGAAGATTTGTATATGGGAGCAGATATCCACTTATACATCACTTGCTAGCGGTATGGTTTAAGCGTCCACTGTAGTCCTGAGTTCTTGTCCGTCACTAGTTTGAGCCCACGGGACGACGAACTTGTTATCAACTAAAAAATTCCCCATCGGTAACATATATGAAAATATATTTCCAAGCAAGAGCGAATTGGATATTAAAGTACGTTTGTACCTTAATGACTGTATACGAATCACGGTGATGTGATAAAAAGTCATAATATGCTTGCGTGCGACAAACGCACTATATCAGGGGTGTCAAACTCATGGCCCGCGTGCCAAATGTGGCCCTCGGGATGGTCTTAAGTGGCCCGCGAGGTGCCAAGAGATTTTTCAATTCGAGCTACTTATATATAACTGTTAGAACTGAGGAAAATTTAACTAAGGTTACTAAACTGTTAAAACGAGCCATAATAAGTTTTACCTTTCATTCATATGACAATAATTTATTAATTTATTTCATATTATAATTGCTGGCAATAAGGCTCTTTTATTTTCAAATCTTAATAAATGAGCCATAAGTAATTACCAAATCTTTGATGGCCCTCGAGACCATAACCAAGTGCATAATTGGCCCTCGAAAGGATTTGAGTTTGACACCCCTGCACTATATGGTTAACATGGCAGACGTAGGTGGATATCGTCTCTAAATACAAACACCTGAGTTCGGCGTGAGATTTGTATATGGGAGCTGATATCCACTTATACCTCACTTGCTAGCTGTGTGGGTTAAGCATCCACTGTAGTCCTGAGTTCTTGTCCGTCGCTGGTTTGAGCCCACGGGACGAGGACTTATTATCAACTAAAAGATTCCCCTTCGGTAACATATATGAAAATATATTACTTCCGAGGTAGAGCGAATTGGAAATTAAAGGACGTTTGTAGCTTACTGATTGTATACGAATCACGGTGATGTGATAAAAAGTCATAATATGGCTGCGTGCAACAATTGCACTACATGGTTAAGATGGCAGAGGTGGGTGGTTATTGTCTGTAAATACAAACATTTGAGTTCAACGGGAGATTTGTATATGGGAGCCGATATCCACTACTACCTCACTTGATAGCCGTGTAGGTTAAGCATCCACTCTAGTCCTGAGTTCTTGTCCGTCGCTGGTTCGAGCCCACTGGACGACGAAATTATTATCAACTAAAAAATTCCCCTTCAGTAACATATATGAAAATATAATATTTCTGTGGTAGAGTGAATTGGATATTAAAGGACGCTTGTAGCTTACTGATTGTATATGAATCACAGTGATGTGATAAAAAGTCATAATATGGCTGTGTGCGTCAAACGCACTACATGGTTAACATGGCAGAGATGGGTAGATATCGTTTCTAAATATTAACACCTGAGTACGCCAGGAGATTTGTATATGGGAGCCGATATCCACTTATACCTCACTTGCTAGACGTGTGGGTTAAGCGTCCATTGTAGTCCTGAGTCTTGTCCGTCGCTGGTTCGAGCCCATAGGACGACGAACTTATTATCAACTAAAAAATTCCCCTTCGGTAACATATGTGAAAATATATTATTTCCGAGATAGAGCGAATTGGGTATTAACGGACGTTTGTAGCTTAATGACTGTATATGAATCACGGTGATGTGATAAAAAGTCATAATATGGCTGCGTGTGACAAACGCACTACACTGTTAACATTGAAGAGGTAGGTGGATGTCGTTTCTAAATACAAACACCAGAGTTCGGCCGTAGATTTGTATATGGGAGCCGATATCCACTTATACCTCACTTGCTAGCCGTATGGGCTAAGAGTCCACTGTAGTCCTGAGTTCTTGTCCGTCGCTGGTTAGAACCCATGGGACAACGAACTTATTATCAACTAAAAAATTCCCTTTCGGTAACATGTGAAAATATATTGTTTCCTAGATAGCTCAATTTTGATATTAAAGGATGTTTGTTGCTTACAGATTGTATATGAATCTTGGTGATGCGATAAAAAGTCTAATATGGCTGCTTGCGACAAACGCACTACACAGTTAACATGGCAGAGGTAGGTGGATATCGTCTCTAAATATAAACACCTGAGTTCGGCGGGAGGTTTCTATATGGGAGCTGATATCCACTTATACCTCACTTGCTAGCCGTGTGGGTTAAGTGTCCAGTGTAGTCCTGAGTTCTCGTCCGTCGCTGGTTCGAGCCCAAGGGATCGACGAACTTATTATCAACTAAAAAATTCCCCTTTGGTAACATGTATGAAAATATATAATTTCCGAGGTAGAGTGAATTTGATATTAAAGAACGTTTGTAGCTTACTGATTGTATATGAATCATGGTGATGTGATAAAAAGTCTTAATGTGGCTACGAGCGACAAAACCACTACACTGTTAACATGGCAGAGGTGGTGGATATCGTCCCTAAATACAAACACCTGAGTTCAACGGGATATTTGTATATGTGAGCCAATATCCACTTATACCTCACTTGCTAGCTGTGTGGGTTAAGCATCCACTGCAGTCCTGAGTTGTTGTCCATCGCTGGTTCGAGCCCACGGGACGACGAACTTATTATCAACTAAAAATTCCCCTTCGGTAACATATATAAAAATATATTATTTCCGATGTAGAGCGAATTGGATATTAAAGGACGTTTGAAGCTTATTGATTGTATATGAATCACGGTGATGTGATTAAAAGTCATAATATGGCTGCATGAGACAAACGCACTACATAGTTAACATGGCAGAGGTGGGTGGATATTGTCTCTAAATACAAACACATGAGTTCTGCTGGAGATTTGTATATGGGAGCTGATATACACTTATACCTCACTTGCTAGCCATGTGGGTTAAGTGTCCACTGTTGTCATGAGTTCTTGTCCGTCACTCGTTCGAGCCCACGGGACAACGAACTTATTACCAACTAAAAAATTCCCCTTCGGTAACATATATGAAAATATATTATTTCCGAGGTAGAGCGAATTGGATATTAAAGTATGTTTGCAGCTTATTGATTATATATGAATCACAGTGATGTGATAAAAAGTCATAATATGGCTGCATGTGGCAAACACACTACTCGGTTAACATGGCAGAGGTGGGTGGATATCGTCTCTAAATACAAACACCTGAATGAGGCAGGACAATTGTATATGGGAGCCGATATCCACTTATACCTCACTTGCTAGTCGTGTGGGTTAAGCGTCTAATGTAGTCCTGAGTTCTTGTTCGTCGCTGGTTCGAGCCCACAGGACGACGAACTTATTATCAACTAAAAAATTCCCCTTCGGGAACATATATGAAAATATATTATTTCTGAGGTCGAGCGAATTGGATATTAAAAAATGTTTGTAGCCTACTGATTGTATATGAATCACGATGATGTGATAAAAAGTTATAATATAGCTGCGTGCGACAAATATACTACTCAGGTAACATGGCAGAGGTGGGTGAATAATGTCTCTAAATACAAACACCTGGGTTCGACGGAAGATTTGTATATGGGAGCCGATATCCACTTATACCTCAATTGCTAGCCGTGTAGGTTAATCGTCCACTGTAGTCCTGAGTTCTAGTCCGTCGCTAGTTCGAGCCCACAGGACGACGAACTTATTGTCGACTAAAAAATTTCCCTTCGGTTAACATATATGAAAATATATTATTTCCGAGGTAGTGCGAATTGGATATTAAAAGGCGTTTGTAGCTTACTGATTGTATTTGAATCACGTTGATGTGATAAAAAGTCATAATATGGCTGCGTGCGACAAACGCACTACACGGTTAACATGTCAGAGGTGGGTGGATATCGTCTCTAAATGCAAACACCTGAGTTCGGCGGGAGAGTAGTATATGGGAGCCGATATACACTTATACCTCACTTGCTAGCCGTGTGTGTTAAGCTTCCATTGTAGTCCTGAGTTATTGTCTGTCGCTGGTTCGAACCCATGGGATGACAAACTTATTATCAACTAAAAATTCCCCTTCGGTACGTACATGAAAATATATTATTTCCAAGTAAGAGTGAATTGGGTATTAAATGACGTTTGTAGTTTACTGAATGTATATGAATCACGGTGATTCAATAAAAAGTCATAATATGGCTGCATGCGACAAACGCACTACATGGTTAACATGGCAGAGGTGGGTGGATATCGTCTCTAAATACAAACACCTGAGTTCGGCGGGAGATTTGTATATGGGAGCCGATATCCACTTATACATCACTTGCTAGCCTTGTGGGTTAAGCGTCCACTGTAGTCCTGAGTTCTTGTCCGTCGCTGGTTCGAGCCCACGGGACGACGAACTTATTATCAACTAAAAAATTTCCCTTTGGTAACAAGTATGAAAATATATTATTTCCGAGGTAGAGCGAATTTAATATTTAAGGACGTTTGTAGCTTACTGATTGTATATGAATCATGGTGATGTGATAAAAAGTCACAATATGGGTGCTTCTGACAAACTCACTACACGGTTAACATGGCAGAGGTGTGTGGATTTCGTCCCTAAACATAAACACATGAGTTCGGCCGTAGATTTGTATATAGGAGCCGATATCCACTTATACCTCACTTGCTAGCTGTGTGGTTTAAGCCTCCACTGTAGTCCTGAGTTCTTGTCCGTCGCTGGTTCGAGCCCATGGGACAACGAACTTATTATCAATTAAAAAATTCCCCTTCGGTAACATATATGAAAATATATTATTTCCGATGTAGAGCGAATTGGATATTAAAGGACATTTGTAGCTTACTGATTGTATATGAATCACGGTGATGTGATAAAAAATCATAATATTGTTGATTGCGACAAACGCACTATACGGTTAACATGGCAGTGGTGAGGGGATATCATCTCTAAATACAAACACCTGAGTATGGCGAGAGATTTGTATATGGGAGCCGATATCCACTTATACCTCACTTGCTAGACGTGTGGGTTAAGCTTCCACTGTAGTCCTGCGTACTTGTCCGTCGCTGAATCGAGCCTACGGGACGACGAAATTATTATCAACTAAAAAATTCCCTTCGGTAACATATATGAAAATATATCATTTACGAGGTAGAGTGAATTGGATATTAAAGGACGTTTGTAGTTTACTAATTGTATATGTATCACGGTGATGTGATAAAAAGTCATAATATGGCTGCGTGTGACGAACGCACTTCACGGTTAACATGGCAGAGGAGGGTGGATATCATCTCTAAATACAAACACCTGAGTTCGGCGGAAGATTTGTATTTGTGAGCCGATATCTTCTTTTACCTCACTTGTTAGCTGTGTGGGTTAAGCGTCCACTGTGGTCCTGAGTTCTTGTCCATCGCTGGTTCGAGCCCACAGGACGACGAACTTATTATCAAGTAAAAAATTCCCCTTCGGTAACATAGATGAAAATATATTATTTCCGAGGTAGAGCGAATTGCATATTAAAGTACATTTGTAGCTTACTGATTGTATATGAACCATGGTGGTGTGATAAAAAGTCATAATATGGCTGCGTGCGATAAATGCACTACTAGGTTAACATAGCAGAGGTGGGTGGATATCGTCTCCAAATACAAACACCTGAGTTCGGCGGGAGATTTGTACATGGGAGCCGATATCCACTTATACCTCACTTGCTAGCCGTGTGTGTTAAGCGTCCACTGTAGTCCTGAGTTCTTGTCCATTGCTGGTTCGAGCCGTCGGGACGATAAACTTATTATCAACTAAAAAATTCCCCTTCGGTAACATATATGAAAATATATTATTTCCGAGGTAGAGTGAATTTGATATTAAAGAACGTTTGTAGCTTACTGATTGTATATGAATCACGGTGATGTGATAAAAAGTCTTAATGTGGCTACGAGCGACAAAACCACTACACTGTTAACATGGCAGAGGTGGTGGATATCGTCCCTAAATACAAACACCTGAGTTCAACTGGATATTTGTATATGTGAGCCAATATCCACTTATACCTCACTTGCTAGCTGTGTGGGTTAAGCATCCACTGCAGTCCTGAGTTGTTGTCCATCGCTGGTTCGAGCCCACGGGACGACGAACTTATTATCAGCTAAAAAATCCTCCTTCGGTAACATATATAAAAATATATTATTTCCGATGTAGAGCGAATTGGATATTAAAGGACGTTTGAAGCTTATTGATTGTATATGAATCACGGTGATGTGATTAAAAGTCATAATATGGCTGCATGAGACAAACGCACTACATAGTTAACATGGCAGAGGTGGGTGGATATTGTCTCTAAATACAAACACATGAGTTCTGCGGGAGATTTGTATATGGGAGCTGATATACACTTATACCTCACTTGCTTGCCATGTGGGTTAAGTGTCCACTGTTGTCATGAGTTCTTGTCCGTCGCTCATTCGAGCCCACGGGACAACGAACTTATTATCAACTAAAAAATTCCCCTTCGGTAACATATATGAAAATATATTATTTCCGAGGTAGAGCGAATTGGATATTAAAGTATGTTTGTAGCTTATTGATTATATATAAATCACAGTGATGTGATAAAAAGTCATAATATGGCTGCATGCGGCAAACACACTACTCGGTTAACATGGCAGAGGTGGGTGGATATCGTCTCTAAATACAAACACCTGAATGCATCAGGAGAATTGTATATGGGAGCCGATATCCACTTATACCTCACTTGCTAGCAGTGCGGGTTAAGCGTCTAATGTAGTCCTGAGTTCTTGTCCGTCGCTGGTTCGAGCCCACAGGACGACGAACTTATTATCAACTAAAAAATTCCCCTTCGGTAACATATATGAAAATATATTATTTCTGAGGTCGAGCGAATTGGATATTAAAAAATGTTTGTAGCTTACTGATTGTATATGAATCACGATGATGTGATAAAAAGTTATAATATAGCTGCGTGCGACAAATGTACTACTCAGGTAACATGGAAGAGGTGGGTGAATAATGTCTCTAAATACAAACACTTGGGTTCGACGGAAGATTTGTATATGGGAGCCGATATCCACTTATACCTCAATTGCTAGCCGTGTAGGTTAATCATCCACTGTAGTCCTGAGTTCTAGTCCGTCGCTAGTTCGAGCCCACAGGACGACGAACTTATTGTCGACTAAAAAATTTCCCTTCAGTAACATATATGAAAATATATTATTTCCGAGGTATTGCGAATTGGATATTAAAGGGCGTTTGTAGCTTACTGATTGTATTTGAATCACGTTGATGTGATAAAAAGTCATAATATGGCTGCGTGCGACAAACGCACTACACGGTTAACATGTCAGAGGTGGGTGGATATCGTCTCTAAATGCAAACACCTGAGTTCGGCGGGAGAGTAGTATATGGGAGCCGATATACACTTATACCTCACTTGCTAGCCGTGTGTGTTAAGCTTCCATTGTAGTCCTGAGTTATTGTCTGTCGCTGGTTCGAACCCATGGGATGACAAACTTATTATCAACTAAAAATTCCCCTTCGGTACGTACATGAAAATATATTATTTCCAAGTAAGAGCGAATTGGGTATTAAATGACGTTTGTAGTTTACTGAATGTATATGAATCACGGTGATTCAATAAAAAGTCATAATATGGCTGCATGCGACAAACGCACTACATGGTTAACATGGCAGAGGTGGGTGGATATCGTCTCTAAATACAAGCACCTGAGTTCGGCGGGAGATTTGTATATGGGAGCCGATATCCACTTATACATCACTTGCTAGCCGTGTGGGTTAAGCGTCCACTGTAGTCCTGAGTTCTTGTCCATCACTGGTTCAAGCCCATGTGACGACGAACTTATTATCAACTAATTATTCCCCTTCGGTAACATATATGAAAGTATATTATTTCCGAGGTAGAGCGAATTGGATATTAATGGACGTTTGTAGCATACTGATTGTATACGAATCACGGTGATGTGATAAAAAGTTATAATAAGGCTGCGTGCGACAAACGCACAATACGGTTAACATGGCAGAGGTGGGTGGATATCGTGTCTAAATACAAACACCTGAGTTCGACCGAAAATTTGTATATGGGAGCCGATCTCCACTTATTCCTCACTTGCTAGCCGTATGGGGTAAGCGCCCACTATAGTCCTGAGTTCTTGTCCGTCGCTGGTTCGAGCCCACGGGACGACGAACTTATTATCAACTAAAAAATTCCCCTTCGGTAACATATATGAAAATATATTATTTCCGAGGTAGAGCGGATTTAATATTAGGGGACGTTTGTAGCTTACTGATTGTATATGAATCACGGTGATGTGATAAAAAGTCATAATATGGCTGCGTGCGACAAATTCACTACACGGTTAACATGGCAGAGGTGGTTGGATATCGTCTCTAAATACAAACACCTGAGTTCGGCGGGAGATTTGTATATGGGAGCCGATATCCACTTATACCTCACATGCTAGCCATGTGGGTTAAGCGTCCAGTGTAGTCCTGAGTTCTCGTCCGTCGCTGGTTCGAGCCCACCAGACGACGAACTTATTATCAACTAAAAAATTCCCCCTTGGTAACATATATGAAAATATATTATCTCCGAGGTAGAGTGAATTGGATATTAAAGGACGTTTGTAGCTTACTGATTATAATTGAATCACGGTGATGTGTTAAAAAGTCATAATATGGCTGCATGCAACAACAGCACTACACGGTTAACAAGGCAGAGGTGGGTGGATATCGTCTCTAAATACAAACACCTGATTTCGGCGGGATATTTGTGTATGGGAGCCAATATCCTCTTATACCTTACTTGCTAGGGGTGTGGTTTAAGAGTCCACTGTAGTCCTGAGGTCTTGTCCGTCGCTGGTTCGAGCCCACGGGACGACGAACTTATTATCAACTAAAAAATTCCCCTTCCATAACATATATGAAAATATATTATCTCTGAGGTAGAGCGAATTGGATATTAAAGGACGTTTGTAGCTTACTGATTGTATTTGAATCACGGTGATGTGATAAAAAGTCATAATATGGCTGTGTGCGACAAACACACTACACGGTTAACATGGCAGAGGAGGGTGGATATCGTCTTTAAATACAAACACCTGAGTACGGCGGGAGATTTGTATATGTAGGCTGATATCTACTTATACCTCACTTGCTAGCTGTGTGGGTTAAGTGTCCACTGTGTTCCTGAGTTCTTGTCCATCGCTGGTTCGAGCCCACAGGACAACGAACTTATTATCAACTAAAAAAATCCCCTTCGGTAACATATATGAAAATATATTATTTCCGAGGTAGAGCGAATTGGATATTAATGGACGTTTGTAGCATACTGATTGTATACGAATCACGGTGATGTGATAAAAAGTTATAATAAGGCTGCGTGCGACAAACGCACAATACGGTTAACATGGCAGAGGTGGGTGGATATCGTGTCTAAATACAAACACCTGAGTTCGACCGAAAATTTGTATATGGGAGCCGATCTCCACTTATTCCTCACTTGCTAGCCGTATGGGGTAAGCGCCCACTATAGTCCTGAGTTCTTGTCCGTCGCTGGTTCGAGCCCACGGGACGACGAACTTATTATCAACTAAAAAATTCCCCTTCGGTAACATATATGAAAATATATTATTTCCGAGGTAGAGCGGATTTAATATTAGGGGACGTTTGTAGCTTACTGATTGTATATGAATCACGGTGATGTGATAAAAAGTCATAATATGGCTGCGTGCGACAAATTCACTACACGGTTAACATGGCAGAGGTGGTTGGATATCGTCTCTAAATACAAACACCTGAGTTCGGCGGGAGATTTGTATATGGGAGCCGATATCCACTTATACCTCACATGCTAGCCATGTGGGTTAAGCGTCCAGTGTAGTCCTGAGTTCTCGTCCGTCGCTGGTTCGAGCCCACCAGACGACGAACTTATTATCAACTAAAAAATTCCCCCTTGGTAACATATATGAAAATATATTATCTCCGAGGTAGAGTGAATTGGATATTAAAGGACGTTTGTAGCTTACTGATTATAATTGAATCACGGTGATGTGTTAAAAAGTCATAATATGGCTGCATGCAACAACAGCACTACACGGTTAACAAGGCAGAGGTGGGTGGATATCGTCTCTAAATACAAACACCTGATTTCGGCGGGATATTTGTGTATGGGAGCCAATATCCTCTTATACCTTACTTGCTAGGGGTGTGGTTTAAGAGTCCACTGTAGTCCTGAGGTCTTGTCCGTCGCTGGTTCGAGCCCACGGGACGACGAACTTATTATCAACTAAAAAATTCCCCTTCCATAACATATATGAAAATATATTATCTCTGAGGTAGAGCGAATTGGATATTAAAGGACGTTTGTAGCTTACTGATTGTATTTGAATCACGGTGATGTGATAAAAAGTCATAATATGGCTGTGTGCGACAAACACACTACACGGTTAACATGGCAGAGGAGGGTGGATATCGTCTTTAAATACAAACACCTGAGTACGGCGGGAGATTTGTATATGTAGGCTGATATCTACTTATACCTCACTTGCTAGCTGTGTGGGTTAAGTGTCCACTGTGTTCCTGAGTTCTTGTCCATCGCTGGTTCGAGCCCACAGGACAACGAACTTATTATCAACTAAAAAAATCCCCTTCGGTAACATATATGAAAATATATTATTTCCGAGGTAGAGCGAATTGGATATTAAAGGACGTTTGTAGCTTACTGATTGTATATGAATCATGGTGATGTGATAAAAAGTCATAATATGGCTGCGTGCGACAAATGCACTACTAGGTTAACATGGCAGAGGTGGGTGGATATCGTCCCTAAATACAAACACCTAAGTTCGACAGGAGAATTGCATATGTGAGCCGATATCCACTTATACCTCACTTGCTAGCTGTGTGGGTTAACCCTTTGATTTCGGTTGTAACGTATACGACGCATTTAATAAACTGGCCCGGAACACTGTTGTCTCGTATACGAGCACCGGTAATTTCCTTTTATGTGAAGGACTGATGATTGAAATACTGGCCTCTTTTTCTTGATATGGTAACAGTCTGTCAGTTGCCATACGGTGAATTCATATAAATTCACGTGTTTCCCTAAAATTCATTAGTCTTCATCAAGATGTCACAGGAGGAGGGGTCAAGGGTACGACATCCTCGAGTTGACCGCCGGCAGATCGAGAGAAGAGCTCTCGACGAGGATAACTATTTTATAGACCTTCTCGACTCATTTTCTGGATATGAAAATGAATCGGATTTAGAAGGAAATGAAATGGATAATTATGGTCCTGGTACAAGAGACAGTGATGAAATATCAACCGACAGTGAAAATGACGAAAATCTGCCACCTACAAATGAAAGCCAAGGTGTCAAAAGAAGGCGGAGACAGCGAAGTGACCCAGGTGATGAGTGGGAGTGGGCTGCCAGCAATTTCCAGCCCAGAGATTTCATATTTGACCGCAGTGGCAGTGGCATTACGTCGAAATGTAATGTGAATGAAAATTCAAAGGAAGTAGACTATTTTTTTGAATATTTCGACAACGAATTTATGGGGCTGATTGCTGAAGAGACAAACCGTTATCAGAGATTCCTTGTTGATACGCTAGGAGATGCAGTGCCAAAGTATTTGCGAAAATTTGCTCAGGATACTGTGGAGGAAATGATACGGTTCCTTTGTGTGATTATGATCATGTCGCATATAAGTAAACATCGCATCGTAGATTACTGGACTACGCTTGAGACATTCGAGACAAAAGGAGTGAGAAGGCTGATGGCAAGGGACAAATTTCTACAAATTATTCGGGTTCTACATTTCGTTGATAATTCACAGGAAACAAGCCCAGATAATAAACTAAAAAAAATTAAACCCGTGCTCGACAGTGTGCGTAGAAAATTCCGGGAAAAATTTCAATCTTTCCAGGATTTAGGCATAGATGAAAGTTTAATGTTATGGAAGGGAAGGCTAAGTTTCAAGCAGTACATTCCAGATAAAAGAAGTCGATTTGGAGTGAAAATATTTGAACTTTGTGATGCCAAAACGGATTATATTGTCGATTTTATAATCTATACTGGAAAAGATACAGAGATATTGGTAGATGAGGATCTAGGGGTATCTGGTTCTGTGGTAAAAACATTTATGGCCTCGCATCTCGGAAAACATCACATCCTGTATTTCGATAATTGGTATTGCAGCCCAAAACTGCTCAAGTATTTGGGCGACAACGAAACAGGAGCATGTGGAACAATCCGGAAAAATAGGAAATTTATGCCTAAATTTCCTGATGTGAACAAATCTGAGATTTCGTCTCAAAACTGCAATGGAATATTAGGTTTAAAATGGCAGGATAACAGGACAGTGTATATGTTATCTTCAGTACATGAAAATATAATGGTAGACTGTGAAAAAAAGGTGTCGACCAGGGGAATTTGTGCAGCAAAAACCTGCATGCGTTGTTGACTATAATAAGAAAATGCGGATTGTGGACAAGAACGACATGCTTATTAGTTCTGTGAAGTGTATCCGTAAAACCACGAGATGGTACATAAAACTATTTTTCCGTCTGCTTGATATGATACTAGTAAACTGTCATCACTTCCATGGATTTGTTACTGGCAAGAAAGGGTCATATTTACAGTTTTCTAAGTCAGTCGTTCTGCAGTTGATTGAAAGGTACCCTCCAGCACCTAACAAGATAATTACCCGCACCGTAATAACGCAGCCAAGGCGGCTAACAGAAAGACACTTTCCTGATCCAGTTCCCTCAACAGAAAAACAACTGCGACCTAGACTAAGATGTCGTGTGTGCTCGCATACATCCCGTAGGCCCAAGAAAGGCCAGCAGACATATTTCATGTGTAAAGACTGCAATGTAGGACTATGTGTCGCTCCTTGTTTCAGAGAATACCACACACTTCTGAATTACTAGAATTCTGTCGTAAAAGTTTTGTCAAGATTATTATGTTCAGCTTATAAAATATTCAGATTCATAACCATTTGTTATTCACATTGTTTGATTTCATTCAACTTATGTCATAAAAGCTTCTTCCAATCATATTGAGTCTTATGTGTTTATACATTTTCTGATTTTGCTTTTTTATCTACAGCAAAAAGATTTTTGTAAAAATAAATGTTGAAATTCATCCGTATTATAATTTTCTTCATCAAATTATGGCTTTAGTCTTTAGTGAGAGAGAGAGAGAGAGAGAGAGAGAGAGAGAGAGAGAGAGAGAGAGAGAGAGAGAGAGAGAGAGAGAGAGAGAGTAAATTACTATTTTGCGTTTAATGTTCCTTTTCTGTCCTTTGAAGACTGGATATCATAAAATATAAAATGAGTCGCATGTAATATAATCTGATAATCATGGTATTGATGATTTATGATATATGAGAATAATAATAACAATATAATAACCGTTACCATGAGATTAATGAATATAGACAATGTTGTTATTATTATTATTATTATTATTATTATTATTATTATTATTATTATTATTCAGAAGATGAACCCTATCCATATGAAACAAGCCCACAGGGGTAACGAACTTGAAATTCAAGCATCCTAAGAAAATGGTGTTCATTCGAGTGAAATAACAGAAGGTGGTAGGAAATACAGAAAGAGGAGATCAGTTATTAGAAAACAGATATACTAACAAATTAATAAATAAATAAAAATGTAAACAAAGTATTAAATACAAGATGTATTGCATAAGGGTAGTAATGCATTACATTCACTTGAACTTTTGAAGTTCCGTTTGCAACACATCCTCAGTAAAGAGGCTGTTCCACAGTCGTAAGGCGTGAGGAATAAAGGTCCCCTGGAACTGAAAAGTTTCGAAGGCGAGGTACATTTACTGCATATTGATGCTGCTGTTCAGCGAATCTGGTTGCTCTCGGCAGGAACAGGGGATCAGGGATCAACTGAGAATGTGAAAGATATGTCAAAATACAACTTATGAAAAAGTGACAAACAAGAGACCATCCGTCTATGGTCCAAGGCATAGCTGCCAAAGAAACCTTCCACCTCGAACCACTCTAAAAGA
>JANJGK010000016.1:862765-891676 GCA_039081455.1 Macrobrachium rosenbergii
TATACAGTAATGTGTGTGTTTGTACATATACTGTATGTATGTATGTAGGTGGTATTGAGATGCACGTTGCTTTGACAGAAATGACCTGCTTTGTTTCCAGCTCGCTGTACCTTCCACTTTGTCGAATTTAGTGGGCGTGACCGTTGGAATAATTGCTTGTTTCGTTGACAATGGCCGACTTTGGGACATTCCTTTATTACTGGCAGCTAATATGATTTTTACTTTTCCCCTGACTTTTGACACCGCCATCATCAACCAAACGATGAATTGGAATCTGTCACAAGGACAAGGGATAATCCCAGGCCCTATTCCCAAGGTAGTATTCCAGCGCTCAGGCCCACCAAACTCAACGCAGGTGGAAGGTAAACGGGGGCAGAAACAACAACCGATCATTTTCATCAAAAGGATTCCGACATCTCACGTACCACCTACGTCGTCTGTCACACCTGCATGTGCCATGGAAATGCGATTCTCACCTAACAAAAGTCCATATTCACTAGTGATCAAAATATATTGTTGTGTCCTGTAAGCAGCGTTGTCATGGATTCATATATATATATATATATATATATATATATATATATATATATATATATATATATATATATATATATATATATATATATATATATATATATATATATATATATATATATATATATATAATTTTCTTAGATATTTTTCTTTATTGAGATATTTTGCTACTGCTCCATTACTTTCACTTACAAGAAAAGTGATTAGCAACGAAGGAACAAATAAAGAAGAGATGGGGTCGAGCATTATTGGTGAGGTTTCCTTTAGGCTATGAATAATCCTGGGTAGGGTGAGTACTTATATTGCCCCCTGCAGCGTGTACCATTTGTGCGGGACAATGACTAATCGCTTTATAGACTAAGGGCTGTTTCTTTTTGCCCGCACGTGGCTGATTACCATTCGTAATATGGAGACAAGGTTTGAATAAAAGGTGATTGGGGAATAGATAACGAACATAAAAACACTGCGGAAATTTTAGACTACAGAAAATTGTTAGGGTGTCTAATAGTCTTTTTTTCAATTACCTACATCGCTTAGGCCAAAAATAACAAAATAATTCACCACTTGTAGACTGCAAACATATAACCTGCTAGAATAATCTTTACAGGTAAAGGAGAGGCTCAAGGGAAACAATTATACGTCTCCTTTTATCCTTTTAACCTGAATCTATATAAATTATTTATTTTATATGGCACACAAAGATAGTATCATTTTTTCAGTGTAGATTTATTATTTGGCAGCAGCTGTACTAACCAAGAAAAATAAATACCTGCCATTCTTACCGTTTATATGGTCTCTCTCTCTCTCTCTCTCTCTCTCTCTCTCTCTCTCTCTCTCTCTCTCGCATAAACACTTTCCTGGTAAAACGGCATTCTCAGTATTATAGAAGTGTCGGAGATATTTATTTTTTTCTGAATAGCAGTCTTAAAATAATAGTGTAACACAAATAATGTACATCTAAAAAATATGTATTCTACTTGAATAGATAAAATTCCTATCTATTTGCAAGAATGTATAATAAGATATTAGAAGTTACTCCATATTCCTGAAATATAAAATACGATTGACATAAACTAGTAAATATATTAAATCACCCACAGTCCACAGAATTTTATAAGTCTATGCGTATGCCTGAATGGTAAAACCAAAGTAGGACCAATGCCAACGCTAGTCTCTTATACAAGAGGTCACACAGTGTTGATAAATCTGAATTTCTAGATTGCGTATCCCTTGTCAGCTGGGTGCTTGATCATTGCTAAAAATATTACCCAGAAATGTGGTTAATATTGCAACCAATATTGTGATTGTGTCTACTTACTCTCCAATGTTATTGATGTGCAATTGGAAGGAATAAATCATTGGTAAAAATTTTTATTCTCTCTCTCTCTCTCTCTCTCTCTCTCTCTCTCTCTCTCTCTCTCTCTCTCTCTCTCTCTCTCTCTCATAATTTTTAACTATAATACACAACTGTGATGTAGCTGTCCTTTACGGATTCAAACAGAATGAGAGAAAATGACAAAAAAAAAAGAAGACTGTCATTCTCAATCAGTGCAGTGCTTATACCTCTGGCAACAGTAAACCCCGATATATAGTACTTATCCTATGTTTATTTATTTGTGTTGTTACATTAATTGCATAATATCTATATCACGGATCGCTACTATCACAATATTATCATATAAATAAAACAGTTTAATTTGTAGCAAAACAACAAATAAACACGCTATTACAATGATTGTTTACGATTTCGTGCGTCTGGTAGCATGCTACGGGTGACTACCGTCTGAAAACCCTCCGGATTGTGGTAAGTGTGAGGTCTCATCTCGGCCGTAATCAAAGGGTTAAGCATCCACTGTAGTCCTGAGTTCTTGTCCATCGCTGGTTCGAGCCCACGGGACGACAAACTTATTATCAACTAAAAAATTCCCCTTCGGTAACATATATAAAAATATATTATTTCCGATGTAGAGCGAATTGGATATTAAAAGACGTTTGAAGCTTACTGACTGTATGTGAATCACGTTGATGTGATAAAAAGTCGTAATATGGCTGTGTGCGACAAACGCACTTCATGGTTAACATGGAAGAGGTGGGTGGATATCGTCTCTAAATACAAACACATGAGTTCGGCGGGAGATTTGTATATGGGAGCAGATATCAACTTATACATCTCTTGCTTGATATGTGGGTTAAGCGTCCACTGTAGTCCTGAGTTCTTGTCCATCTCTGGTTCGAGCCCACAGGACGACGAACTTCTTATCAACTAAAAAATTCCCCTTCGGTAACATATATGAAAATATATTATTTCCGAGGTAGAGCGAATTGGATATTAAAGGACGTTTGCAGCATACTGATTGTATACGAATCACGGTGATGTCATAAACAGTTATAATAAAGCTGTGTGCGACAAACGCACTATACGGTTAACATGGCAGAGTTGGGTGGATATCGTGTCTAAATACAAACACCTGAGTTCGACCGGAAATTTGTATATGGGAGCCGATCTCCACTTATTCCTCACTTGCTAGCCGTGTGGGGTAAGCGCCCACTGTAGTCCTGAGTTCTTGTCCGTCGCTGTTTCGAGCCCACAGGACGACGAACTTATTATCAACTAAAAAATTCCCCTTCGGTAACATATATGAAAATATATTATTTCCGAGGTAGAGCGAATTTAATATTAAAGGACGTTTGTAGCTTAATGATTGTATATGAATCACGGTGATGTGATAAAAAGTCATAATATGGCTGCGTGCGACAAATTCACTACTCGGTTAACATGGCAGAGGTGGTTGGATATCGACTGTAAATACAAACACCTGAGTTCGACGGGAGATTTGTATATGGGAGCCGATATCCACTTATACCTCACTTGCTAGCCATGTGGGTTAAGCATCCAGTGTAGTCCAGAGTTCTCGTCCGTCGCTGGTTCGAGCCCACAGGACGACGAACTTATTATCAACTAAAAAATTCCCCTTCGGTAACATATATGAAAATATATTATTTCCGATGTAGAGTGAATTGGATATTAAAGGACGTTTTTAGAATACTGGTTATAATTGAATCACGGTAATGTGTTAAAAAGTCATAATATGGCTGCATGCGACAAACGCACTACACGGTTAACAAGGCAGAGGTGGGTGGATATCGTCTCTAAATACAAACACCTGAGTTCGGCAGGATATTTGTGTATGGGAGCCAATATCCACTTATACCTTACTTGCTAGGGGTGTGGTTTAAGAGTCCACTGTAGTCCTGAGGTCTTGTCCGTCGCTGGTTCGAGCCCACGGGACGACGAACTTATTATCAACTAAAAAATTCCACTTCCGTAACATATATGAAAATATATTATTTCTGAGGGAGAGCGAATTGGATATTAAAGGACATTTGTAGCTTACTGATTGTATATGAATAACGTTGATGTGATAAAAAGTCATAATATGGCTGCGTGCGACAAACGCACTACACGGTTAAATAGCAGAGGAGGGTGGATATCGTCTCTAAATACAAACACCTGAGTACGGCGGGAGATTTGTATATGTAAGCCGATATCTACTTATACCTCACTTGCTAGCTGTGTGGGTTAAGTGTCCACTGTGGTCCTGAGTTCTTGTCCAACGCTGGTTCGAGCCCACAGGACGACGAACTTATTATCAACTAAAAAATTCCCCTTCGTAAAACATATATGAAAATATATTATTTCCGAGGTAGAGCGAAATGGATACTAAAGGACGTTTGTAGCTTACTGATTGTGTATGAATGATGGTGAGGTGATAAAAAGTCATAATATGGCTGCGTGCGACAAATGCACTACTAGGTTAACATGGCAGAGGTGGGTGGATATCGTCCCTAAATACAAACACCTGAGTTCGACAGGAGAATTGTATATGTGAACCTATATCCACTTATACCTCACTTGCTAGCTGGGTGGTTTAAGCATCCACTGTAGTCCTGAGTTCTTGTCCATCGCTGGTTCGAGCCCACGGGACGACGAACTTATTATCAACTAAAAAATGCCCCTGCGGTATCATATATAAAAATATATTATTTCCGATGTACAGCGAATTGGATATTAAAGGACGTTTGAAGCTTACTGGCTGTATGTGAATCACGGTGATGTGATAAAAATTCATAATATGGCTGCATGAGACAAACGCACTACATGGTTTACATGGCAGAGGTGGGTGGATATTGTCTCTAAATACAAACACATGAGTTCTGCGGGAGATTTGTATATGGGAGCTCATATACACTTATACCTCACTTGCTAGCCATGTGAGTTAAGCGTCCACTGTTGTCCTGAGTTCTTGTCCTTCGCTGGGTCGAGCCCTTAGGACAAAGAACTTATTATCAACTAAAAAATTCCCCTTCAGTAACATACATGAAATATATTATTTCCGAGGTAGAGCGAATTGGATATTAAAGGACGTTTGTAGTTTATTGATTATATATGAATCACGGCGATGTGATAAAAAGTCATAATATGGCTGCGTGCGGCAAACGCACTACTCGGTTAACATGGCAAAGGTGGGTGGATATCGTCTCTAAATACAAACACCTGAGTGCGGCGGGAGAATTTTATATGGGAGCCGATATCCACTTATACCTCACTTGCTAGCCGTGTGGGTTAAGCGTCCACTGTAGTCCTGAGTTCTTGTCCGTAGCTGGTTCGAGCCCACGGGACGACGAACTTATTATCAACTAAAAAATTCCCCTTCCGTAACATATATGAAAATATATTATTACTGAGGTAGAGCGAATTGGATATTAAAGAACGTTTGTAGCTTACTGATTGTATATGAATCACGTTGATGTGATAAAAAGTCATAATATGGCTGCGTGCGACAAACGTACTACTCAGGTAAAATGGCAGAGGTGGGTGAATAATGTCTCTAAATACAAACACCTGTGTTCGACGGGAGATTTGTGTATGGGAGCCGATATCCACTTATACCTCACTTGCTAGCCGTGTGGGTTAATCGTACACTGTAGTCCTGAGTTCTTGTCCGTCGTGGTTCGATCCCACAGGACGACGAACTTATTATAAACTAAAAAATTTCCCTTCGGTAACATATATGAAAATATATTTTTTCCGAGGTAGAGCGAATTGGATATTAAAGGACTTTTGTAGGTTACTGATAGTATTTGAATCACGGTGATGATAAAAAGTCATAATTTGGCTGCATGCGACAAACGCACTACACGGTCAACATGGCAGAGGTGGGTGGATATCGTCTCTAAATACAAACACCTGAGTTCGGCGGGAGATTAGTATATGGGAGCAGATATACACTTATACCTCACTTGCTAGTCATGTGGGTTAAGCTTCCATTATAGTCCTGAGTTATTGTCCGTCGCTGGTTCGAGCCCATGGGACGACAAACTTATTATCAACAGAAAATTCCCCTTCGGTAACATACATGAAAATATATTATTTCCAAGGTAGAGCGAATTGGGACGTTTGTAGTTTACTGATTGTATATGAATCACGGTGATGCGATAAAAAGTCATAATATGGCTGTGTGCGACAAATGCACTGCACGGTTAACATGGCAGAGGTGGGTGGATATCGTCTCTAAATACAAACACCTGAGTTCGGCGGGAGATTTGTATATGGGAGCCGATATCCACTTATACCTCACTTGCTAGCCGTGTTGGTTAAGCGTCCACCGTAGTCCTGAGTTCTTGTCCATCGTTGGTTCTAGCACACGGGACGACGAACTTATTATCAACTAAAAAATACCCCTTCGGTAACATATATGAAAATATATTATTTCCGAGGTAGAGGAAATTGGATATTAATGGACGTTTGTAGCTTACTGATTGTATATGAATCACGGTGATGTGATAAAAAGTGGTAATATGGCAGTGTGCGACAAACGCAGTTCTTGGTTAACATGTAAGAGGTGGTTGGATATCGTCTCTAAATACAAACATATGAGTTCTGCGGGAGATTTGTATATGGGAGCAGATATCCACTTATACATCTCTTGCTAGCCATGTGGGTTAAGCGTCCACTGTAGTCCTGAGTTCTTGTCCGTCGCTGGTTCGAGCCCACGGGACGACGAACTTATTATCAACTAAAAAATTCCCCTTCCGTAACATACGAGTATATGAAAATATATTATTTCCGAGGTAGAGCGAATTGGATATTAAAGGATGTTTGTAGCATACTGATTGTATACGAATCATGGTGATGTGATCAAAAGTCATAATAAGGCTGCGTGCGACAAAAGCACTATATTGTTAACATGGCAGAGGTGGGTGGATATCGTGTCTAAATACAAACACCTGAGTTCGACCGGAAATATGTATATGGGAGCCGATCTCCACTTATTCCTCACTTGCTAGCCGTGTGGGGTAAGTGTCCACTGTAATCCTGAGTTCTTGTCCGTCGCTGGTTCGAGACCACGGGACGACGAACTTATTATCAACTAAAAAATTCCCCTTCGATATCATATATTGAAATATATTATTTCCAAGGTAGAGCGAATTTAATATTAAAGGACGTTTGTAGCTTACTGATTGTATATGAATCACGGTGATGTGATAAAAACTCATAATATGGCTGCGTGCGACAAATTCACTACACGGTTAACATGGCAGAGGTGGTTGGATATCGTCTCTAAATACAAACACCTGAGCTCGGCGGGAGATTTGTATATGGGAGCCGATATCCACTTGTACCTCACTTGCTAGCCGTATGGGTTAAGCGTCCAGTGTAGTCCTGAGTTCTCGTCCGTCGCTGGTTCGAGCCCACGGGACGATGAACTTATTATCATCTAAAAAATTCCCCTTCGGTAACATATATGAAAATATATTATTTCCGAGGTAGAGCGAATTGGATATTAAAGGACGTTTGTAGCTTACTGATTATAATTGAATCTCGGTGATGTGTTAAAAAGTCATAATATGGCTGCATGCGACATCGCACTACACGGTTAACAAGGCAGATTTGGGTGGATATCGTCTCTAAATACAAACACCTGAGTTCGGCGGGATATTTGTGTATGGGAGCCAATATCCACTTATACCTCACTTGCTAGCCGTGTGGTTTAAGAGTCCACTGTAGTCCTGAGTTCTTGTCTGTCGCTGGTTGGAGCCCACGGGACGACGAACTTATTATTAACTTAAAAATTCCCCTTCGGTAACATATATGAAAATATATTATTTCCGAGGAAGAGCGAATTGGATATTAAAGGACGTTTGTCTCTTACTGATTGTATATGAACCACGGTGATGTGATAAAAAGTCATAATATGGCTGCGTGCGACAAACTCACTACATGGTTAACATGGCAGAGGTGGGTGGATATCGTGTCTAAATACAAACACCTGAGTTCCACGGGAGATTTGAGGCGCCCAGCGGAGCAATGGAGCAAGCGCCGTTTTTTACAAACTGAGAAAAATGCATTTAAAGTTTTCAAACATCACTATCTTTGAAACCAACCATACGATTTTAATCTAGTTTGCGTCATTTTAAAGTAAATTTATCCGTGTACCATATATCCCAAAATTATGCCATTATTATATCTTATTCTTAAGCTATAGTATAAAATGTAAGGTAAAGTAGAGTGTACAAGCTTCTTATTTTACTCGATAATAATGATTTTTGCCGTTGATTTTACTTTCTTTGGTCCTTCCTTAATTATTGACATTATAACACTTAAGAAAAAACGTCATTGTAAGCACACACACACACAAAATAAATAAATAATAAAAATTAAGAAAGCTCAATACAAAAAAATGCTAAATAGCAATAAAAAATCATTGATTGTAATTCCTGAATTTTAATCAATAATATGGTTTTAAAATTTTTTAGATGAATGCTAGCTAAAAATAAAATTCTTTGAAATTAACGACAATAATACCAGAAACATTAGCACAAGTGAAATTCATGTCCAGAGCATCAACGTTAGCATCTCTGACCGGGACCTCTTCGTCTTCAGGAGTATTATTAAGCCTTCCTCCTTCTTGAGTGTCAAAGTCCTTGAAGTACTGGGTGCGATTTTTGAGTGTTCACGTTAAAAACAAAAAGTTGTATGTCCACAGTTTTCTTTTATAAAAAGCAACGCTAGTACTCAGCTTGGGTGTCGGCAATGTTTGTTGCAGATCGAAACATAACGCCAAAAAATCATCATTGTCTGAAGTACTAAAGCCATCAAGCACAGCTCTAGCTTGTGTTGCAAGCACGTTATGTCCATCCAACTCACATTGCATTTAATCCAACTGAGCCTGTTCACAACCCATTTGTTTATATATTGAAGTATTTGGGGACAATAAATCACAGGTGTTGCATATATCAACAACTGGGGCATGAAACCAATATTAAATTCAGTCCTAAACACATTGCGATAATAATTAAGAGAGACAATATCCACATTTGGGCGCTCATCTTTAATAAACTTCACATACATATCATACAACTTCACAACACTAAGATTCGATTCCATGTACATGTGGTTACGAGATTTTGCGTGAGAATAATGAGATGTCATGGTTGACAGCGTCTTAATGTGTTCACACACAAGGTCTCCTTTTTCCCCAGAAAATTTTGATACCCTTGCGTTTGTTCCCTGCTTGTCAGCCACTGTTGTTTTCCCCAATATCAGTTTCTTTAAAACAACACGTACCCTCTTATCCCCTATTCCAAAAATAGCCATAAAAGCTTTTTTGCACATATTGTAATGCTTATCTCCATATATCACGCTATACAAAATTGTTTGTGTACGCGAACTTTCCTCTGCGGGCTTCCTTCGACGTTTTATTGTCACTGAAACCATTAATTGGTGCAAATATGATGTGTGGGCATTGTAGTTCCCTATGCTCCAATAATCTTTAAACAATGCCTCTATCATATGCATAGTAACTTTCTGAAAACACCCATCAGCACAAGCAGGTCCAATTTTACGGGCTTCTACTTCTTTAAGAGTCTTTCGGCTAGTATAAGCCTAACCATCATTACGAAGTTTTTTAGCGATACTCACTTTCCAAGTTTCAGGATGGCCTTCCTTTTACGACCATGTGAAGAACCAGGCTCATTAATATCTTCACTTGATCACTATTGATAACTTCGCCTTCAATAATATCGATCTGTTGGTGATCGCTGTTATTAACATTATCAGCAATGGTAAAAAAAAAAAAAACTATTTAATTGCTGAGAAAATACTCATAAGAAGTAAAAAAATATCAGAGCATCTGATAACAGAAGAGCATGTGATAAGAGAAAGGATGAGAAGGTGTCTCTGTGTTCCGTCATACGAGATAGAGCAGCGGCAAGCGAATAGAAACGTGAACCCAGTCTGTGCACGTTTTCATTAGATGCCGAGTTCAAGCGGGAGGTAGTTGAAGAGAGACAGAAATGCTCACTCCCCCATACTTCCTGCCCTCACCACCCCAGGTATAAAGGGACAGTTGAGAAGCGCCCTTATGCAAGCGAGTCTGTTGGCAGAAATTTATACATCCCGTAGGGGTGAAAAAGTACTTGTGTTCAATGGCATATTAGACCATAATATTTCAACCCTACGGTCACATACGATGTACTGATGCATAGAGGGAAGCCTGAGGAAAAATATCATACTGCTAACTCAAATTCGGCCGCGGTGGCTCTTGTGCCCTTGGTCCGCCGGGCGCCTCATTTGTATATGGGAGCCGATATTCACTAATACCTCACTTGCTAGCCGTGTGGGTTAAGCGTCCACTGTAGTCCTGAGTTCTTGTCCGTTGCTGGTTCGAGAACACGGGACGACGAACTTATTATCAACTAAAAAATTCCCCTTCGGTAACATATATGAAAATATATAATTTCCAAGGTAGAGCGAATTGGATATTAAAGGACGTTTGTAGCTTAGTGATTGTATATGAATCACGGTGATGTGATAAAAAGACATAATATGGCTGCGTGCGACAAACGCACTACACGGTTAACATGGCAGAGGTGGTTGGATATAGTCTCTAAATACAAACACCTGAGTTCGGCGGGAGATTTGTATATGGGAGCCGATATCCACTTATACCTCACATGCTAGCCATGTGGGTTAATCGTCCCCTGAAGTCCTGAGTTCTTGTCCGTCACTGGTTCAAGCCCACGGGACGACGAACTTATTATCAACTAAAAAATTCCCCTTCAGTAACATATATGAAAATATAATATTTCCGAGGTAGAGCGAATTGGATATTAAAGGACGTTTGTAGCTTACTGATTGTATATGAATCACGGTGATGCGATAAAAAGTATTAACATGGCTGCGTGCGACAAACGCACTACACGGTTAACGTGGCAGAGGTGGTAGGATATCGTTTCTAAATACAAACACCTGAGTTCCGCGGGATATTTGTATATTGGAGCCGATATCCACTTAAACCTCACATGCTAGCCGAGTGGGTGAAGCGTCCGCTGTAATCCTGAGGTCTTGTCCGTCGCTGGTTCGAGCCCACGGGACGACGAACTTATTATCAACTAAAAAATTCCCCTTCGGTAACATATATGAAAATGTATTATTTCTGAGGTACAGCAAAATGCATATTAAAGGACGTTTGTAGCTTACTGATTGTATATGAATCACGGTGATGTGATAAAAAGTCATAATATGGCTGCGTGCGACAAACGCTCTGCACGGTTAACATGGTAGAGGTGGGTGGATATCGTCTCTAAATACAAACACCTGAGTTCGGCGGGAGATTTGTATATGGGAGCCGATATCCACTTATACCTCACTTGCTAGCCTTGTGGGTTAAGCGTCCAATCTAGTCCTGAGTTCTTGTTCGTCGCTGGTTCGAGCCCACGGGACGACGAACTTATTATCAACTTCAAAATTCCCCTTCGGTAACATATATGAAAATATATTATTTCCGAGGTAGAGCGAATTGGATATTAAAGGACGTTTGTAGCTTACTGACTGTATTTGAATCATGGTGATGTGATAAAAATTCATAATATGGCTGCCTGCAACGAACACACTACATGGTTAACATGGCAGAGGTGGGTGGATATCATCTCTAAATACAAACACATGAGTTTGGCGAGAGATTTGCATATGGGAGCCGATATCCACTTATACCTCACTTGCTAGCCGTGTGGTTTAAGCGTACATGTAGTCTTGAGTTCTTGTCCGTCGCTGGTTCTAGTCTACGGAACGACAAACTTATTATCAACTAAAAAATTCCCTTTCGGTAACATATATGAAAATATATTATTTCCGAGGTAGAGCGAATTGGATATTAAGGGACGTTTGTAGATTACTGATTTTATATGAATCACGGAGATGTGATAAAAAATCATAATATGTCTGTGTGCGACAAACACACTACACTGTTAACATGGCAGAGGTAGTTGGATATCGTCTCTAAATACAAACACCTGAGTTCGACGGGAGGTTTGTATATGTGAGACTATATCCACTTATATCTCACTTGCTAGCTGTGTGCATTAAGCATCCACTGTAGTCCTGAGTTCTTGTCCATCGCTGGTTCGAGCCCATGGGACGATGAACTTATTATCAACTAAAAAATTCCCCTTCGGTAACATATATGAAAATATATTATTTCCGAGGTAGAGCGAATTGGATATTAAGGGATGTATGTAGCTTACTGATTGCATATGAATCACAGTGATGTGATAAAAAGTCACAATATGGCTGTGTGCAACAAACGCACTACTCGGATAACATGGCACAGGTAGTTGGATATCGTCTCTAAATACAAACACCTGAGTTCAGCGGGAGATTTGTATATGGGAGCTGATACCAACTTATACCTCACTTGTTAGCTGTGTGGGTTAAACGTCCACTGTAGTCCTGAGTTCTTGTCCGTCGCTGGTTCGAGCCCACGGGACGAAGAACTTATTATCAACTAAAAACTTCCCCTTTGGTAACATATATGAAAATATATTATTTCCGAGGTAGAGCGAATTGGATATTAAAGGACGTTTGTAGCTTACTGATTGTATATGAATCACGGTGATGTGATAAAAAGTCATAATATGGCTGTGTGCGACAAACGCACTACACGGTTAACATGGCAGAGGTGGTTGGATATCGCCTCTAAATACAAACACCTGAGTTCGGCGGGATGTTTGTATATGGGAGCTGATATCCACTTATACCTCACTTGCTAGCCATGTGGGTTAAGCATCCACTGTAGTCCTGAGTTCTTGTCCGTCGCTGGTTCGAGCCCACGGGACGACGAACTTATTATCAACTAAAAAATTCCCCTTCGGTAACATATATGAAAATATATTATTTCCGAGGTAGAGCGAATTGGATATTAAAGGACGTTTGTAGCTTACTAATTGTATATGAATCACGGTGATGTGATAAAAAGTCATAATATGGCTGCCGGCGAAAAATGCACTACACAGTTAACATGGCAGAGGTGGGTGGATATCATTTCAAAATACAAACACTTGAGTTCAGCTGGAGATTTGTATATGGGAGCGGATATCCACTTATACCTCACTTGCTAGCCGTGTGGGTTAAGCGTCCACTGTAGTCCTCAGTTCTTGTCCGTCGCTGGTTCGAGCCCATGGGATGAAGAACTTATTATCAATTAAAAAATTCCCCTTCGGTAACATACATGAAAATATATTATTTCCGAGGTAGAGCGAATTAGATATTGAAGGACGATTGTAGCTTACTGATTGTATATGAATCACGGAGATGTGATAAAAAGTCATAATATTGTTGCTTGCGACAAACACTATACGGTTAACATGGCAGAGGTGGTTGGATATCATCTCCAAATACAAACACCTTAGTTCGGCGGGAGATTTGTATATGGGAGCCGATATCCACTTATACCTCACTTGCTAGCCGTGTGGGTTAAGCTTCCACTGTAGTCCTGAGTACTTGTCCGTCGCTGGATCGAGCCAACGGGACGACGAAATTATTATCAACTAAATAATTCCACTTCGGTAACATATATGAAAATATATCATTTACGAGGTAGAGTGAATTGGATATTAAAGGACGTTTGTAGTTTACTGATTGTATATGAATCACGGTGATGTGATAAAAACTCATAATATGACTGCGTGCGACAAACGCACTACACGGTTAACATGGCAGAGGAGGGTGGATATTGACTCTAAATACAAACATCTGAGTACGGCGGGAGATTTGTATTTGTGAGCCGATATCTACTTATACCTCACTTGCTAGCTGTGTGGGTTAAGCGTCCACTGTGGTCCTGAGTTCTTGTCCATCGCTGGTTCGAGCCTACAGGACGACGAACTTATTATCAAGTAAAAAATTCCCCTTCGGTAACATATATGAAAATATATTATTTCCAAGGTAGAGCGAATTGGATATTAAAGGACGTTTGTAGCTTACTGATTGTATACGAATCATGGTGATGTGATAAAAATTCATAATATGGTTGCGTACGACAAATGCACTACTAGGTTAAGATGGCAGAGGTGGGTGGATATCGTCTCTAAATACAAACAGCTGAGTTCAGCGGGAGATTTGTACATGGGAGCCGATATGCACTTATACCTCACTTACTAGCCGTGTGGGTTAAGCGTCCACTCTAGTCCTGAGTTCTTGTCCATAGCTGGTTTGAGCCCACAGGACAATAAACTTATTATCAACTAAAAAATTCCCCTTCGGTAACATATATGAAAATATATTATTTCCGAGGTAGAGTGAATTGGATATTAAAGGACGTTTGTAGCTTACTGAATGTATATGAATCACGGTGATGTGATAAAAATTCATAATATGGCTGCGAGCGACAAACGCACTACACTGTTAACATGGCAGAGGTGGGTGAATATTGTCCCTAAATACAAACACCTGAGTTCGACGGGAGATTTGTATATGTGAGCCGATATCCACTTATATCTCACTTGCTAGCTGTGTGGGTTAAGCATCGACTGTATTCCTGACTTCTTGTCCGTCGCTGGTTCGAGCCCATGGGACAACGAACTTATTATCAACTAAAAAATTCCCCATCGGTAACATGTATAAAAATATATTATTTCTGAGGTAGAGCGAATTGGATATTAAAGGACGTTTGAAGCTTACTGATTGTATATGAATCACGGTGATGTGATAAAAAGTCATAATATGGCTGCGTGAGACAAACGCACTTCATGGTTAACATGGCAGAGGTGGGTGGATATTGTCATTAAATACAAACACCTGTGTTCGGCGGGAGATTTGTATATGGGAGCCGATATACACTTATACCTCACTTGCTAGCCATGTGGGTTAAGCGTCCACTGTTGTCCTGACTTCTTGTCTGTCGCTGGTTCGAGCCCAGTGGACAACGAACTTATTATCAATTAAAAAATTCCCCTTCGGTAACATACATGAAAATATATTATTTCCGAGGTAGAGCAAATTGGATATTAAAGGACGTTTGTAGCTTACTGATTATATATGAATCACGGTGACATGATAAAAAGTCATAATATGGCTACGTGCCGCAAACGCACTACTCGGTTAACATGGCAGAGGTGGGTAGATATCGTCTCTAAATACAAACACCTGAGTGCGGCGGGAGATTTGTATATGGGAGCCGATATCCACTTATACTACACTTGGTAGCCGTGTAGATTAAGCGTCCATGGTAGTCCTGAGTTCTTGTCTGTTGCTGGTTCGAGCCCATTGGACGACGAACTTATTATCAACTAAAAAATTCCCCTTCGGTAACATATATGAAAATATATTATTTCTGAGGTAGAGAGAATTGTATATTAAAGAACGTTTGTAGCTTACTGATTGTATATGAATCACGGTGATGTGATAGAGTCATAATATGGCTGAGTGCGACCAACGCACTACTCAGGAAACATGGCAGAGGTTTGTGAATAATGTCTCTAAATACAAACACCTGGGTTCGACGGGAGATTTGTATATGGGAGCCAATATCCACTTATACCTCACTTGCTAGCCGTGTGGGTTAATCGTCCACTGTAATCCTGAGTTTTTGTCCGTTGCTGGTTCGAGCCCACATGACGACGAACTTATTATCAACTAAAAAATTCCCAAACGGTAATATATATGAAAATATATTATTTCCGAAGTAGAGCGAATTGGATATTAAAGGACGTTTGTAGCTTACTGATTGTTTATGAATCACGGTGATATGATAAAAAGTCATAATATGGCTGCGTGCGACAAATGCACTACACGGTTAACATGCCAGAGGTGGGTGGATATCGTCTCTAAATACAAACACCTGAGTTCGACAGGAGATTTGTATATCGGAGCCGATATCCACTAATACCTCACTTGGTAGCCGTGTAGGTTAAGCGTCCACTGGAGGCCTGAGTTCTTGTCCATCGCTGTTCTAGCCCACGGGACCACGAACTTATTATCAACTAAAAAATTCCCCTTCGGTAACATATATGAAAATATATTATTTCCAAGGTAGATCGAATTGGATATTAAATGATGTTTGTAGCTGACTGATTGTATATGAATCTCGGTGATGTGATAAAAAGCCATAATATGGCTGCGTGCAACAATAGCACTACACGGTTAACATGGTAGAAGTGGGTGGATATCGTCTCGAAATACAAACACCTAAGTTCGATGGGAGATTTGTATATGTAAGCCGATATCCACTTATACCTCACTTGCTAGCCATATGGGTTAAGCGTCCACTGTAGTTCTGAGTTTTTGTCCGTCGCTGGTTCGAGCCCACGGGACGACGAACTTATTATCAACTAAAAAATTACCCTTCGGTAACATATATGAAACTATATTATTTTAGAGGAAGAGCGAATTGGATATTAAAGGACGTTTGTAGCTTACTGAGTGTATATGTATCACGGTGATGTGATAAAAAGTCATAATATGGCTGCATGCGACAAACACACTACACAGTTAACATGGCAGAGGTGGTTGGATATCGTCTTTAAATACAAACACACGAGTTCGACGGGAGATTTGTATATGGGAGCCGATATACACTTATACCTCACTAGCTAGCCATGTGGGTTAAACATCCAAAGATCTCCTGAGTTCTTGTACGTCGCTGGTTCGAGCCCACGGGACAAAAAACTTATTATCAACTAAAAAATTCACCTTCGGTAACATACATGAAAATATATTATTTCCGAGGTAGAGCGAATTGGATATTAAAGGACGTTTGTAGCTTACTGATTATATATGAATTACGGTGATGTGATAAAAAGTCATAATATGGCTGCGTATGGAAAACGCACTACTCGGTTAACATGGCAGAGGTGGGTGGATATCGCCTCTAAATACAAACACCTGAGTGCGGCAGGAGATTTGTATTTGGGAGCCGATATCCACTTATACCTCTCTTGCTAGCCGTGAGGGTTAAGCGTCCACTGTTGTCCTGAGTTCTTGTTCGTTGCTTGTTCGAGCCCACGGGACGACGAAATTATTATCAACTAAAAAATTCCCCTTCAGTAACATATATGAAAATATATTATTTCTGAGGTAGAGCGAATTGGATATTAAAGAACGTTTGTAGCTTACTGATTGTATATGAATCACGGTGATGTGATAAAAAGTCATAATATGGCTGCGTGCGACAAACGCACATCTCAGGTAACATGGCAGAGGTGGGTGAATAATGTCTCTAAATACAAACACCTTAGTTCGACGGGAGATTTGTATATGGAAGCCGATAGCCACTTATACCTCACTTGCTAGCCGTGAGGGTTAATCGTCCACTGTACTCGTGAGTTCTTGTCCGTCGCTGGTTCGAGCCCACAGGATGACGAACTTATTATCAACTAAAAAATTCCCCATCATTATCATATATGAAAATATATTATTTACGAGGTAGAGCAAATTGGATATTAAAGGACGTTTGTAGCTTACTGATTGTTTATGAATCACGGTGATATGATAAAAAGTCATAATGTGGCGCTGTTCGACAAATGCACTACCCGGTTAACATGCCAGAGGTGGGTGGATATTGTCTCTAAATACAAACACCTGAGTTCGATGGGAGATTTGTATATCGGAGCCGATATCCAGTAATACCTCACTTGGTAGCCGTGTGGGTTAAGCGTCCACTATAGGCCTGAGTTCTTGTCCATCGCTGTTCGAGCCCACTGGACCACGAAATTATTATCAACTAAAAAATTCCCCTTCAGTAACATATATGAAAATATATTATTTCCAAGGTAGAGCGAATTGGATATTAAATGATGTTTGTAGCTTACTGATTGTATATGAATCACGGTGATGTGATAAAAAGCCATAATATGCCTGCATGCGACAAACGCACTACACAGTTAACATGGTAGAAGTGGGTGGATATCATCTCTAAATACAAACACCTGAGTTCGATGGGAGATTTGTATATGGGAGCCGATATCTACTTATACCTCTCTTGCTAGCTGTGTGGGTTAAGCGTCTACTATAGTCCTGAGTTCTTCTCCGTCGCTGGTTCGAGCCCCGGGGACGACGAACTTATTATCAACTAATAAATTTCCCTTCGGTAACATATATGAAAATATATAATTTCAGAGGTAGAGCTAATTGGATATTAAAGGACGTTTATAGCTTACTGAGAGTATATGAATCACGGTGACGTGATAAAAAGTCATAATTTAGGTGCGTGCGACAAACACACTACACAGTTAACATGGCAGAGGTGGGTGGATATCGTCCCTAAATACAAACACCTGAGTTCGACTGAGATTTGTATATCGGAGCCGATATCCACTTATACCTCACTTGCTACCCGTGTGGGTTAAGCGTCCACTGTAGTCCTGAGTTACTGTCCGTCGCTGTTTCGAGCCCAATGGACGACGAACTTATTATCAACTAAAAAATTCCCCTTCAGTAACATATATGAAAATATATTATTTCCGACGTAGAGTGAATTGGATATTAAAGGACGTTTGTAGCTTACTGATTGTATATGAATGATGGTGATGTGATAAAAAGTCATAATATGGCTGCGTGCGACAAACGTACGGCACGGTTAACATGGCAGAGGTGGATGGATATCGTCTCTGAATACAAACACCTGAGTTCGGCGGGAAATTTGTATATGGGAGCCAATATCCACTTATACCTCACTTGCTGGCCATGTGGGTTAAGCGTCCACTGTATTCCTGAGTTCTTGTCCATCTCTGGTTCGAGCCCACGGGACGACGAACTTATTATCAACTAAAAAATTCCCCTTCAGTAACATATATGAAAATATATTAGTTCCAAGGTAGAGCGAATTGGATATTAAAGGACATTTGTAGCTTACTGATTGTATATGAATCACGGTGATGCGATGAAAAGTCATAATTTGGCTGCGTGCGACAAACGCAATACACGGTTAACATGGCAGAGGTGGTTGGATACCGTCTCTATATACAAACACCTGAGTTCGGCGGGATATTTGTATATGGGATCTGATATCCACTTCTACCTCACTTGTTAGCTGTAAGGGTTAAGCATTCACTGTAGTCCTGAGTTCCTGTCCGACGCTGGTTCGAGCCCACGGAACGACGAACTTATTATCAACTAAAAAATTCCGCTTCGGTAACATATATGAAAATATATTCTTTCTGAGGTAGGGCGAATTGGATATTAAAGGACGTTTGTATCTTACTGATTGTATATGAATTACAGTGATGTGATAAAAAGTCATAATATGGCTGTGTGAGACAAACGCACTACATGGTTAACATGGCAGTAGTATGAGAATATTGTCTCTGAATACAAACACATGAGTTCGGCGGGAGATTTGTAAATGGGAGCCGATATACACTTATACCTCACTTGCTAGCCATGTGGGTTAAGCGTCCACTGTTATCCTGAGTTCTTGTCCGTCTCTGGTTCGAGCCCACGGGACAACGAACTTATTATCAACTAAAAAATTCCCCTTCGGTAACATACATGAAAATATTTTATTTCCGAGGTAGAGCGAATTGGATATTAAAGGACGTTTGTAGCTTACTGATTGTATATGAATCACGGTGATGTGATAAAATGTCATAATATGGCTGCGTGCTGCAAACGCACTACTCGGTTAACATGGCAGAGGTGGGTGGATAACGTCTCTAAATACAAACACCTGAGTGCGGCGGGAGATTTGTATATGGGAGCCGATATCCACTTATACCTCACTTGCTAGCCTTGTGGGTTAAGCGTCCACTGTAGTCCTGAGTTCTTGTCCGAAGCTGCTTCGAGCCCATGGGGCGACGAACTTATTATCAACTAAAAAATTCCCCTTCGGTAACATATATGAAAATATGTTATTTCTGAGGTAGAGCGAATTGGATATTAAAGAACGTTTGTAGCTTACTGATTGTATATGAATCACGGTGATGTGATAAAAAGTCATAATATGGCTGCGTGCGACAAACGCACCACTCAGGTAACTTGGCAGAGGTGGGTGGATAACGTCTCTAAATACAAACACCTGAGTTCGACGGAAGATTTGTATATGGGAGCCGATATCCACTTATACCTCACTTGCTAGCCGTGTGGGTTAATCGTCCACTGTAGTCCTGAATTTCTGTCTGTTGTTGGTTTGAGCCCACAGGACGACGAACTTATTATCAACTAAAAAATTCCCCTTCGGTAACATATATGAAAATATATTATTTCCAAGTTATAGTGAATTGGATATTAAAGGACGTTTGTAGCTTACTGATTGTTTATTAATCACGGTGATATGACCAAAAGTCATAATATGGCTGCATGCGACAAACGCACTACACGGTTAACATGCCAGAGGTGGGTGAGTATCGTCTCTAAATACGAACACCTGAGTTCGAAGTGCGATTTGTATATCGGAGCCGATATCCACTAATACCTCACTTGGTAGCCGTGTGGATTAAGCGTCCACTGTAGGCCTGAGTTCTTGTCCATCGCTGTTCGAGCCCACTGGACCACGAACTTATAATCAACTAAAAAATTCCCCTTCAATAATATATATGAAAATATATTATTTCCGAGGTAGAGCGAATTGGATATTAAAGGATGTTTGTAGCTTACTGATTGTATATGAATCAGGGTGATGTGATAAAAATTCATAATATCGCTGCATGCGAAAAACGCACTACACGGTTAACATGGTAGAGGTAAGTGGATATCGTCTCTAAAAACAAACACCTGAGTTCGATTGGAGATTTGTATATGGGAGCCGATATCCACTTATACCTCACTTGCTAGCCATGTGGGTTAAGCGTCCACTGTAGTCCTGAGTTCTTTTCCGTCGCTGGTTCGAGCCCACGGGACGACGAACTTATTATCAACTAAAAAATTCCCCTTCGGTAACATACATGAAAATATATTATTTCCGAGGTAGAGCGAATTGGATATTAAAGCACGTTTGTAGCTTACTGATTGTATATGAATCATGGTGATGCGATAAAAAGTCATAATATGGCTGCATGCAACAAAGGCACTACACGGTTATCATGGCAGAGGTGGGTGGATATCGTCTCTATATACAAACACCTGAGTTTGGCGGGATATTTGTATATGGGAGCTGATATCCACTTATTCCTCACTTGCTAGCTGTGTGGGTTAAGGATCCACTGTAGTCCTGAGTTCTTGTCCATTGCTGGTTCGAGCTCACGGGACGACGAACTTATTATCAGCTAAAAAATTCCCCTTCGGTAATATATATGAAAATATATTATTTCTCATAGGAAGAGCGAATTAGATATTAAAGGACGGTTGTAGCTTACTGACTGTATATGAATCACAGTGATGTGATAAAAAGTCATAATATGGCTGCCTGCAACAAACGCACTACACGGTTAACATGGCAGAGGTGGGTGGAAATCGTCTCTAAATACAAACACCTGAATTAGGCGAGAGATTTGAATATGGGAGCCGATATCCACTTATACCTCACTTGCTAGCCGTGAGGTTTAAGCATCCATTGTAGTCTTGAGTTCTTGTCCATTGCTGGTTCGAGCACTCGGGACGACGAACTTTTTATCAACTAAATAATTCCCGTTTGGTAAAATATATGAAAATATATTATTTACGAGGTAGAGCGAATTGGATATTAAAGGACGTTTGTAGATTACTGATTTTATATAAATCACGGTGATGTGTGTTTAAAGTCATAATATGGCTGCGTGCAAAAAACGCACCACACTGTTAACATGGCAGAGGTGGGTGGATATCGTCTCTAAATGCAAACACCTGAGTTCGACGGGAGATTTGTATATTTGATCCTATATCCACTTATACATCACTTGCTAGCCGTGTGGGTTAAGCGTCCACTGTAGTCATGAGCTCTTGTCCGTCGCTGGTTCGAGCCCACGGGACGACGAACTTATTATCAACTAAAAAATTCCCCTTCGGTAACATATATGAAAATATATTATTTCCGAGGTAGAGCGAATTGGATATTAAAGGACGTTTGTAGCTTACTGATTGTATATGAATCACGGTGATGTGATAAAGGTCACAATATGGCTGCGTGCGACAAATGCACTACACGGTTAATATGGCAGAGGTGGTTGGATATCATCTCTAAATACAAACACCTCAGTTTGGCGGGAGATTTCTATATGGGAGTCGATATCCACTTATACATTACTTACTAGCCGTGTGGGTTAGACGTCCACTGTAGTCCTAAGTTCTTGTCCATCGCTGGTTGAAGTCCACGGGACGACGAACTTATTATCAACTAAAAAATTCCCCTTCGGTAACATACATGAAAATATATTATTTCCGAGGTAGAGCGAATTGGATATTAAAGGACGTTTGTAGCTTACTGATTGAATATGAATCACGGTGATGTGATAAAAAGTTTAATATGGCTTTGTACGACAAACGCACTACACGGTTCATATGGCTGAGGTGGGTGTAGATGAATCACGGTGATGTGATAAAAAGTCTTAATTTGGCTGCGTGCGACAAACGCACTACACGGTTAACATGGCTGAGGTGGGTGGATATCGTCTCTCAATACAAACACCTGAGTTTTGCGGGAGATTTGTATATGGGAGCTGATATCCACTTATACCTCACTTGCTAGCTGTGTGGGTTAAGCGTCCACTGTAGTCCTGAGTTCTTGTCCGTCGTTGGTTCGAGCCCACGGGACGACAAACTTATTATCTACTAAAAAATTCCCCTTCGGTAACATATATGAAAATATATTATTTCCGAGGTAGAGCGAATTGGATATTAAAGGAAGTTTGTATCTTACTGATTGTATATGAATCATGGTGATGTGATAAAAAGTCATAATACGGCTGTGTGCGACAAACGCACTATACGATTAACATAGCAGAGGTGGGTGGATATCGTAACTAAATACAAACACCTGAGTTCGGCGGGAGATTTGTATATGGGAGCCGATATCCACTTATACCTCACTTGCTAACCGTAAGGTTTAAGTGTCCACTGTAGTCCTGAGTTCTTGTCCGTCGCTGGTTCGAGCCCACGGGACGACTTACTTATTATCAACTAAAAAATTCCCCTTCGGTAACATATATGAAAATATATTATTTCCGAGGTAGAGCGAATTGGATATTAAAGGACGTTTGTAGCTTACTGATTGTATATGAATCACGGTGATGCAATAAAAAGTTATAATATGGCTGCTTGCGACAAACACAATACACGGTTAACATGGCAGAGGTGGGTGGATATCGTCTCTATATACAAACACCTGAGTTTGGCGGGATATTTGTATATGGGAGCTGATATCCACTTATACCTCACTTGCTAGCCATGTGGGTTAAGCATCCACTGTAGTCCTGAGTTCTTGTCGGTTGCTGGTTCTAGTTCACGGGACGACGAACTTATTATCAACTAAAAAATTCCCCTTTGGTAATATATATGAAAATATATTATTTCTCATAGGAAGAGCGAATTGGATATTAAAGGACGGTTGTAGCTTACTGACTGTATATGAATCACAGTGATGTGATAAAAAGTCATAATATGGCTGCCTGCAACAAACGCACTACACGGTTAACATGGCAGAGGTGGGTGGATATCGTCTCTAAATACAAACACCTGAGTTATGCGAGAGATTTGTATATGGGAGCCGATATCCACTTATACCTCACTTGCTAGCTGTGAGGTTTAAGCATCCACTGTAGTCCTGAGTTCTTGTCTTTCGCTGGTTCGAGCCCTCGGGACGACGAACTTTTTATCAACTAAAAAATTCCCGTTTGGTAAAATATATGAAAATATATTATTTATGAGGTAGAGCGAATTGGATATTAAAGGACGTTTGTAGATTACTGATTTTATATAAATCACGGTGATGTGTGTTTAAAGTCATAATATGGCTGCGTGCAACAAACGCACTACACGGTTAACATGGCAGAGGTGGGTGGAAATCGTCTCTAAATACAAACACCTGAATTAGGCGAGAGATTTGAATATGGGAGCCGATATCCACTTATACCTCACTTGCTAGCCGTGAGGTTTAAGCATCCATTGTAGTCTTGAGTTCTTGTCCATTGCTGGTTCGAGCACTCGGGACGACGAACTTTTTATCAACTAAATAATTCCCGTTTGGTAAAATATATGAAAATATATTATTTACGAGGTAGAGCGAATTGGATATTAAAGGACGTTTGTAGATTACTGATTTTATATAAATCACGGTGATGTGTGTTTAAAGTCATAATATGGCTGCGTGCAAAAAACGCACTACACTGTTAACATGGCAGAGGTGGGTGGATATCGTCTCTAAATGCAAACACCTGAGTTCGAAGGGAGATTTGTATATGTGAGCCTATATCCACTTATACATCACTTGCTAGCCGTGTGGGTTAAGCGTCCACTGTAGTCCTCAGTTCTTGTCCGTCGCTGGTTCGAGCCCACTTGACGACGAACTTTTTATCAACTAAAAAATTCCCCTTCAGTAACATATATGTAAATATATTATTTCCGAGGTACAGCGAATTTTATATTAAAGGACGTTTGTAGCTTACTGATTGTATATGAATCACGGTGATGTGATAAAAAGGTTAATATGGATTCGTGCGACAAACGCACATCTCGGTTAACATGGCAGAGGTGGGTGTATATGACTCACGGTGATGTGATAAAAAGTCATAATATGGCTGCGTGCGACAAACGTACTGCACGGTTAACATGGCAGAGGTGGGTGGATATCGTCTCTAAATACAAACACCTGAGTTCGGCGGGAGATTTGTATATTGGAGCCGATATCCGCTTATACCTCACTTGCTAGCCGTGTGGGTTAAGCGTCCACTGTAGTCCTGAGTTCTTGTCCATCTCTGGTTTGAGCCCAAGGGACGACGAACTTATTATCAACTAAAAAATTCCCCTTCATTAACATATATGAAAATATATTATTTCCGAGGTAGAGCGAATTGGATATTAAAGGACGTTTGTAGATTACTGATTGTATATGACTCCCGGTGATGATATAAAAAGTCATAATGTGGCTGCGTGCGTCAAACGCAATACACAGTTAACATGGCAGAGGTGGTTGGATATCGTCTCTATATACAAACACCTGAATTCGGCGGGATATTTGTATATGGGAGCTGATATCCACTTATACCTCACTTGCTAGCCGTGTGGGTTAAGCATCCACTGCAGTCCTGATTTCTTGTCTGTCGCTGGTTCGAGCCCACGGGTCGGCGAACTTATTATCAACTAAAAAAATCCCCTTCGGTAACATATATGAAAATATATTATTTCCGAGGTAGAACGAATTGGATATTAAAGGACGATTGAAGCTTACTGACTGTATATGAATCGCGGTGATGTGATAAAAAGTCATAATAAGGCTGTCTGCAACAAACGCACTACACGGTTATCATGGCAGAGGTGGGTGGATATCGTCTCTAAATAGAAACACAAGAGTTCGGCGAGAGGTTTGTATATGGGAGCCAATATACACTTATACCTCACTTGCTAGCCGTGAGGTTTAAGTATCCACTGTAGTCCTGAGTTCTTGTCCGTCGCTGGTTCGAGCCAATGGGACGACGAACTTATTATCATCTAGAAAATTCCCCTTTGGTAACATAAATGAAAATATATTATTTCCTAGGTAGAGCAAATTGGATATTAAAGGACATTTGTAGTTTACTGATTTTATATAAATCACTGTGATGTGATAAAAAGTCATAATATGGCTGCGTGAGAAAAACGCACTACACAGTTAACATGGTAGAGGTGGGTGGATATCGTCTATAAATACAAACACCTGAATTCGACAGGAGATTTGTATATGTGAGCCGATATCCATTTATACCTCACTTGCTAGCCGTGTGTGTTAAGCGTCCACTGTAGTCCTGAGTTTTTGTCCATCGCTGGCTCGAGCCCACGGGACGACGAACTTATTATCAACTAAAAAATTCCCCATCGGTAACATATATGAAAAAAATATTATATCTGAGGTAGAGCGAATTGGATATTAAAGGACGTTTGTAGCTTACTGATTGTATATGAATCACGGTGATGTGATAAAAAGTCACAATATGGCTGCGTGCGACAAACGCACTTCACGGTTAACATAGCAGAGGTGGTTGGATATCGTCTCTGAATACAAACACCTGAGTTCGACTTCAGATTTATATATCGGAGCCGATATCAACTAATACCTCACTTGGTAGCTGTGTGGGTTAAGCGTCCACTGTAGGCCTGAGTTCTTGTCCATCGCTGGTTCGAGCCCACTGGCCCAAGAACTTATTATCAACTAAAAAATTCCCCTTCATTAACATATATGAAAATATATTATTTCTGAGGTAGAGCGAATTGGATATTAAAGGATGTTTGTAGCTTACTGATTGTATATGAATCACGGTGATGTGATAAAAAGTCATAATATCACTGCGTGCGACAAACGCACTACACGGTTAACATGGTAGAGGTGGGTGGATATCGTCTCTAAATACAAACACCTGAGTTCGAAGGGAGATTTGTATATGGGAGCCGATATCCACTTATACCTCACTTGCTAGCTGTGTGGGTTAAGCGTCCACTGTAGTCCTGAGTTCTTGTCCGTCGCTGGTTCGAGCCCAAGGGACGACGAACTTATTATCAACTAAAAAATTCCCCTTCGGTAACATGTATGAAAATATATTATATCCGAGGTAGAGCGAATTGGATATTAACCCTTTCCGATCGAAGCCCGGCTCTCACCCGGCTTTCCCAAATGGTAGGTTCAGACCGAAGCCCGGCTCCCAGCCGGCACTTAATATAATTTCTTTTGAGGCAAGCTAATTAAGGTTACCTTCTTGTAAGTATCCCAGAATAACACTTAGTTTTCTAACATTCAAGAAACCTTATTTTCATGAACAAAAAACATGTTTTACATAGCAATTTTCCTTTTGGAAAAACTGACTAAATGAATAGCAGATTTTGCGATGTTATTCGGCGTAAAATCATGGGTAAACCAGCCAAATTTGCTGTTTATTTCGAGTTATTCAGGGTTGACAATCCTCCCGGTCGCTATAAGCAGCTAATCCGATTCCATACCCCTCTAAACCCGGTTACCCCAACACGCAGATGACCAGACACTGGGTAGACTTCTTGTTTCGCTGAACTGTCATTAGTAACGCATTGTTGAGTTATCATGTCTCTCCGACACAGGAAGTTTCTTGAAAAGGAAGAGGAAATACTAGAATACTTTTTAGGATTGCCTTCGGAATCGGAAGATGATTCAAGTGAAAACGATGAACCGTCTGCTGCTCCTTCCACATACAATGAAGATAATTCTTTTATCATCATGAATGAAGACCTGGAAGAAGTATCTCCTGACGAAGACGAAGACGAATACACCGACGATATGGTTATGCCCCCTGAGGAAGAAGAGGACACAAACGACGAAAATTGGACCGATGGAAATAACTGGGAAGAGTTTGATGAAGAAAGGCATGAATTACCCAGATTTCCTTTCAAAGGAAGGGCAAAATTCAACTGTCCTGATCAAACTATCAACACTCCTTTGCAGTTTTTCATGCTCTTTTTTACACGTGAACTTTTCCAAATGATTGCAGATGAAACGAATCGCTACACAGAAGAACTGATAAGTAGGAAAAGGCCTCTGCAACAATATTCTATATGGAAAACTGGGAAAAAATAAGCGTGGAGGAAATGATGGCCTTTCATGGAACAATAATTAATATGGCTCTACATAGAAATAAGAGATCGAGGGACTTCTTTTCCAAGCAATGGGTGGATGAAAGTTCGTTTTTTCGGCAAATCTTCAGGAGAGACAGGTGGTTCCAGATATTCTGGGGACTTCATGTGTCTCCTCCAGCAGTTCCTGGCAGTGGCTTCATGGCATCTAGGAGGTCAAAGGTAAAGCAAGTTCATGAATACTTTTCTGGACGGTTCTTACGTTATTATCATCCTGGATGCCATCTAAGCGCTGACGAGTCCACAGTGCCATTCAAGGGCAGAACCGCATTCAAAATGTACGATAGCAAAAAACCAACAAAATGGGGCATCAGAATATATGATATTGCAGATGCGCAGACGGGATATATTCTAGGTCTGATCCCATATTACGGTAAAGCTACTATCGAGTGCCTTGGTTACGCTGGTCATCTCTTCACCACTCGTATCGTGTTGACACTAGTGGACATCGTTACGCGTGCCACAGGAGAAACTGGATACCATGTTTATACAGACCGCCTTTATACAAACCTGTCTCTAGCTGCGGAACTTCTGAAGAAAAAAATCCACATCACCGGAACGATAAATACGAATAGGAAAGGCCTTCCCCCTCAAGTGAAGAAAAGAAAAAGATCATCGGAAGGAGCAGTAAGGTCCTATGTGAAAAACAAGCGGTGCCACATTCTAGCTTGGAAAGATAAGAGGGACGTCACTGTGTGCTCTACATACCATACTGCAAAAACCGCCCAACATCGCCGTATTATGGAAGGGAATGTGGAACAAGTTATTGAAAAACCAGTGATGGTTTCCGAATATACTTCTATCATGGGAGGAGTGGATCGTGCAGATCATTACATATCTTCATACTGTTTCTTACAAAAATCATTGAAGTGGTGGAGGAAAGTTTATTTTTTTCTTTTGGAAGTAGCCATAGTGAACAGTTTCATTCTCCATCGTATTCATATGAAGTCAAAAGGGCTGAGGGTATTAACGCATCTTCAATTCCGGAAAGAATTGTTAAAAGAATTGGTGGGAAACGTAAGGAATGCGGCTCAAAATGGAAGAAGAGGCACATCTGATGAAGAGGAAAGGTTGAATGGAAAGCTGCATATAATTGCCAAACAAGAAAGGAAACATTCCGTCGAATGCATTGTATGTAGTGATAGACGTGAACCTGGTGGCCGGAAAGAAACAAAATATTATTGTAAAACTTGTACCAGGCAACCTGCAATGCACCCCGAGTGCTTTGAAGCTTACCATACAAAAAAAGATTACAAAAAGAAATATACTTAATTTTGCATAAATCCTGCAATAGAATTCTTTGTTATCTATTATTTTTGTTATAAGAAATAAGAAATACATTT